>OZ024821.1:69382248-69982248 GCA_964016985.1 Anodontia alba | reverse complement strand
ATAGATAATCGCCGAATTTTGCACATACTCGTTTTAGAAAATGTGGGTCAATTTCGAGAGAATCGACATTTGCACAGTCGACTTTTCAAATTTCTATTACGGTTATGAAAATAATATGCTGATAAAGCAATAAAACAAAGCTAGTTTATTCTGAATATGTTGGGTTTATAGTGGATTTTAGTGAGAAAAAGCATTAAAAGGCTCTGCTAATGCTAGTACTATTCAACAATGGTCGCCATTTTTTCTTCGACGAATAGCTTCATTCACAAATCAGTGTTTGGAAACTCCATCGAAATTTGTAATATGTGTGATCAATATTCAACAAACATGATTAAAAACAAAATAATTTCATAGTATTTAATTTGAATGATAAGTGATGTTTTGTTCACAGTTTATTGCGGATAATTATCACTTTCTACTCAATTGATTTTCGCACATTCCAGACGAAATCCGGTAACCGGTAATAGCCACGACATCATCATATCGATAAAATAGGTATTTAGCCCTATAGTTACCAGTCCGGGTATTGATGGGTCCGAGCCTTGACCTAATTCAATGGTTCATTGATATTGATTAAAGCTCTTTATCTCCTTAAAATATACAGTTGTGATGTTGGACTTATCAGGAAACAAACCTTAACTATTAAAGTGCCAATCACAACAACAGCAGAGGATGTTCTAATCTCTTTTATTATTATTTTTCTGAGAAAATAAAGCTTGAGATCCTTATTTTCTCTGAAAAATAAAATATTTTAGAATGTCCTCTGTAACCATTTTGATTGAGCCCTACTGTTTTATTTTGACCAGCTAGTCCAGAGACAATGTCCACTTTTGTTTTTGTTTTTTTCTTTTGTTTAGCTCTGTTTCTCAGCAAATATCTAGTGCAGTCTGATGAAACTTACATGAGATATATATCGAGACATGGGTATCCAATAGGAACCATATTTCTTTTTCTAAGCAACTGTTAATAAAAGCACAAGAGTGATGCAGCTTGTATTCAGGGTTAGATCTAGAGGCGGGCATCTAAAAGGAACTGAAACAGTTGCTTTAATGGCTATTTTTCATAGATCAGAGAGTTGTGTCATTTTTAGCTTACCTATGGTATCATCAATTTTGTCACACATCTGCACAATGATACACTAAAGTTTGATGGAATACATAGACAGAGTCAACAGTAATATAGAAAGCAATTAAGGGGAAACTGATATACTTCCAGGGGGAGGCAACTCTGTCAAAATTGTTTATGTCTTCCTTCTGAAAAAAAGGGTCTACTTTAACTCTTTGCATGCTGGTTAATTTTGCATGCTTTTTTGTCGTCTGTGGATTTATTTAAAATTAACTTTGTCAAAAAAATCTTTCAGGAATACCATCAGAGTGTCAAACAGTTTGGATTCAGATCAGGCCCAACATTTCGTCGGGCCTGATCTGAGTCCAAACTGTTTGCAAAGGTTATCAGCACACAACAGATGTTGCCACTAGCCCGGAAAGATTGCTATACAGGAAAGCAAACAAGAAATCACAAAATTTGTTTCCCTTATCAAAAGGTCTTGGAAAAATCTACTAAGTATATCTAATCCCCTTAACACCAGAATACCAACTTTCTATTTCTAAGCTTTTCTGGCCATGTGCTTAATTCCACAGAATTTTATTTATGCTTTACCCATTGAATACTGTTGTAATTCTTATTACCATAATTACTGTAAATATTTTGGCAAACAAACATGAGCAAACAAGCTCAAATCAGACTGCTCTTAAAGGAGCAGTTTGATCAAGGTCTGTGCTGTTTGCTATTCATTCACAACACTCATTGGGCAGTCAGATGAAATTGTTCTTATTTTAGGATAAATAGGAATGTGTTACTTTGTTAAAGGAAAATGTAAGTAAAATGATATTCAAAAAATAAAGAGCCTATTAAGCTAAACAGTTTGGTGAAATATTATGAAAATCGACTGAGAAATAAGAAAATTACGGAGCTTTGAAGCTATAGAAAATGCTGCCATGAAAGTTGCCATTATTATAAGTGATATCATAACCACCTAATTAAATAAGAAAAAAAAAAGATAAATACCGTATTCAACCTAATTACTGCACATACCCTTATAAGCGCACAGTCAGCAATTTCGTATATCCACACATTACAGCTTGTGTACTTTTATCTGCTTTTTTATAAAATCATACATTGTTAGTACTCATTTGAATTGCCTCAACAAGTAGAGGCAATTCAAATGAGTACCAACAATATATACTTTTATAAAGAAAATCAGAAAAAATGTCGCATAAGTATCATTAAAGAATCATCTCATGAAGTCATCTTCTCATCTTTCTTTATAGTCCTTATCAGGTGAATATTTTACTACAAGTTTTTTCCAGTAATTTTGAAAGTCCTAAGTGCACAGTGCAGTAATTAGGTCAAAGCGGCATGCAAAAATTAAATAGATCATATATCATAATTTGGATTTTTGATTAACGTGCAGGTACAGGGGCAACATCCACATCAGTGGGCCCCCTTCCAGATAGCTGGCTTGCTGCACGCATGGCAGATCTGACACCAGATCTCCAGGTATGTCTATCATGAGGGTTGATAGCCGAGAGCTTCCACTCTCTGCAATCCCTCTCTGTCAGCTGCTTCTATGTCATTTTGGGCCTCCCAGGCCCACGCTTTCCATCAACCTGTATGTCAAATGCTGTCTTGACTGCACCATTGGAGAGTTCCACATGTCCATACCATCGGAGTCTTCTGTCCTTCAGAATGAGGCCAGATCCTCAATGCCAAGCCGTACAAGTAGCTCATTGGATCTGGTGGTGACAGTGTCTTGCGGCCTGACATTGCAGATCTGTATGATCATTACCCTGTCATTTCGCTGCAGACGCTGGAGGTTCGGCTTTGTCAATGGCCAAGTCTCACTGGCATGGAGCATTGCGCTTCGCACACAAGAGCTGTACACACAGCCACGTGTTTTGAAAGAGAGGTGGCGTGAAGAGAGAACTGGTAGCAGATCCTTGAACTTCTTCCAGGCGGTTTTCACACGTGTTGTGATTGAGAGTTCACAGCCACCTGTTGCTGAGAGCATGTCTCCTAGGTAGCAAGAGGAAGCTACCACCTCAAGCTTGTCAGGTCCGACCTGGACTTCCTTCTGTGGTCTGCCATCCAAGGGGCGTGCAGTTCCCTGCCACCATGTACATCGGTAGTCAGGGTCCTTTTTCAAGTGCTTGAGCCTACTGCATTTCTTGTGCACCCAGTGCTTGCAGCCATTGCAGAAGATGCTGTTGCTGCCCACTCCAGTGTGACAGACGGCACATGGAAACTCACCTGAACTCTGCAGGAGGTCCAGTCCTGTACCGCAGATCATGATCTTTGTCTTTCCTGCATTTACTCTCAGTCCTTTCTTTTCCATTGCTTCTTTCCAAGTCGAGCCTCCTGACACATTCCTCAAGCGATTCAGCGATGATAACAAAGTCATCAGCATAGAGGTCCTCCCAGGGGACCCCAGAGCGGAACTCTTGTGATAAGGCTTCAAGCACAATGATGAAGAACAGTGGGCTGAGTACTGATCCTTGGTGAACACCGACCTTCACTTCAAACTCTTCACTGTACCCCTCACCAACATGGACATGGCTCCGCACATTTGCATACATCCCCTGCACCAGTCGCACAATCCACTCCTCCACACCAAGTTTTCTCAGTGCCCACTAGATGACCTTCCGAGGTACTCGATCAAACACCTTCTCCAGGTCTACAAAAGCCATGTAGAGTCTCTTACTGGCAGCTAGATACTTCTCTTGCAGCTGCCTGACAACAAAGATTGCGTCTGTAGTGCCTCTGCGTGGGACGAAGCCAAACTGGGAATTGTCAGTTAACACCAACTGTCTGATGAGACCGTCCACAATCCTCTCCAGGATTTTCATAACCTTCTCTGTCGACTTGAGACCACGGTAGTTGCCTCTTTCCAATGCATCCCCTTTTCCCTTGTAGAAGCAGACAATGAAACTCTGCTCCCAGTCAGAGAGTACCTTGCCATCACGAATGATTGCAACAGCAAGGTCACAGATCATGGAGGCGCCCATGTCACCGGAGGCTCATATCATCTCCACCACTATGCCTGATGGGCCTGATGCTTTGCCAGCCTTCATCTGTGAGATAGCCTTGTTAACCATATCATTGGTGATTGGGATGGGCGGGCCTTCCACTGGTGATTGATATGACAAGTGGTCTGGGTCCCAGTCAAACTCAACATTGAGAAGCCTTTGGTAGTGCTCTAGCCAGGCCTTCTGCTTTGAGTCTTCGCTCATTGACATCTCTCCTGCATCATTCTTTACAGGTTTGTCACCAACAACATCAGTGTTCTCTCTTCTAAACTGGTTAGCAAGGCAGTAGACTTCTGAAGACTTGGGGTCAATATTCTCATAGACCTTCTTGTCGGCTTCTTGATGAGCATGTCTGGCATTTCGTTTGGCTGCATTGTATGATGCCCTAGTGCCTTTACCAGCCTTCCAGGCCTTGAAAGCTGTCTGCTTGGCAGCAATGGCCTTTTCTACGTGTTCATTCCACCACCAGGTTTCACGACGCCAACGGTGTGGCCGAGTTGTGCCACATACCTCCTCAGTTGTCTTGAGCAGTCCAGTCTTGATGTTGTTCCAGATATCCTCAGTGGCCCCATCAGCTACACCTGCAGATGTGCTCACATGCAAGTTGAAGACTTCCTGGAAATGATTGCTTGTCTGAGGGTCTTTAAGCTTCCAAACTTTGAGGCGAGGGGTGAACTTGCACTTGGATTTTGGAGGCACATCAATCCTCATGTCACATACAAGAAGCTGATGTTGCAGAGCTACTTCCTCGCCAGGGATCACTTTTATATCTGTGACAAGTTTGCGCATGGTCCTACGGAAAAGGATGAAGTCTATCTGTGTGGCTATGTTTCCCAACTTGTATGTGATGAGATGGCTGTCACGTTTCTTGAAACGTGTTCCCAAGAAGCAGGTCAAATGCTAGATGAAAACCAATATTTCATCACTATATATCATAGAGATAATTCACTTGAAATGTCAAACCCTATTTTCTGGGAAAATAAAAATACCCAAAATATCGTCTGTTGAAAGCTTGACTCAGCATTCTAAGTATGAATGTTTAGGTTCCCCACTGACATAGATTTGAGACTTAATGAATTTCTTCTAAGCTTTGTTTTTCTAATTTTGCTATATCATCCGTAGATGGCACTTGGGTCATAATTAGAACCTTGGCCTGATTAAAGATTTTGAATTTTATTGTTGAGAAACTGTTCATGAGATTGATTGTCACACTTGGAAGATAATATTGACTCTTTGGCTGAGAAGATAATATCATTGATTTGCAATAATAAATTAACAGGGGATGCTCTGTTTACTCACTATATTTCTACATCTTGTTATTGGTTTAACAAATATGTAGTTGCTGGAGTCATCCTTATGTTAGCTATAACCAAAACATTAAACTTACCTTGTTACATAATTATGTAATATCCTTTGATATTACATTGTATTTATAATTGCAAATCCCTCATCACAGTACAAACCAGGAATTTTCATAATATTATTAACCATGCCATTCAAAAAAGGCCTATTAGCCATTTGAAGCAAAAACTCAAAGAACAGCCTACGAGTCATGCTATATTAAAAACAAATTATGAGTGATGTCATGCCAAAGGTTGTTTTTGAGTCATCATGTCAAGAAGCTTTGAACTATTTCATGCGAAAAACAAACCATATCATGCCCAATGCAGCCTATGAGCTTTGTCAAAACCGCACATCATGGTAACCCAGAGAAAACTCTTATTACGACATTCCAAAAACAGCATATGGACCATGTTATGCCAAAAACAGCATATGTGCCATGTCACTCAAAAACAGCCTGTGAGCAGCGTTATACCATAAACAACATATGAGCCATGCGATGCCAAAAGCAGCTTTTGGGCCATGTCATGTCTAAAACAAGTTTGATTCATTTCATGCTCATTATAGTGTATCAGCCATGTCATACCAAAACAGTATATGATATATACAAAATGTTATGCTGTGTACATCCTAAGAGCTACAAACAGCCTGTGTTCCATGCCACGCCCAAAACATTATACGGGCCATTTCATGCAAAAAATAACATATGGACCATTTCATGCCAAAACAACATATGATTCATTTCATGCCAAAAACAGCCTGTGAACTATGTCATATAAAGAACACAAGTGATGCCAAAACAGCCTGTAGGCCATGTCATGCCTAAAAAAAGCTGGAGTCTTTTCATGCTCAATAGAGAGTATCAGTCATGTCTTGCCAAAACAGCATATGATCCATGTCTTGTAAAAGAAACAACCTATAATCCATGCCATGCCAAAAACAGCATACAATCAGTATCATGCCAAAAACAGCCAGTGAACTGTGACATACCATGAAGGACATGTGATGCCAAAACAGCCTGTTGGCCATGTCATGCCTAAAAAAGCTTGAATCATTTCATGCTTAATATAGTCTATTAGCCATAAATGCTAAAACAGTATATGATCCATAGCATGCTCAACACAGACTATGAGATGTTATGCTCTGTACAGCCTGCGAGCTACATTATGCCAAAAAACAATCTATGATCCCTGCAAAACAAAAACCTATGATCAGTGTCATGCCAAAAAACAGCCTGTGAGCCATGTCCTACCAAAAAACAGCCTAAGATCCATGTCATGTCAAAAAAAGTGCCTATGATCCATGTCATATCAAAAACAGCTTATTATCTATGTCATACCCCTCCCCCCCCCCTCCCCCCTATCCTATAGGACAGTTGTCAGTTTCAGGTGAAAGAATGTGCACAATACTGGTTAACTGCTTAGAGGACTAAGCCTGCCCAGTAAAAGTGTGGTTAGGTAAACTGACTGCTCTCAACATGACCCCCATTGGGTTGACTGGGCCATAAAACCTCAACACAAACACACACACACACAAAAAAAGCAATCAGTGCCATACTACCAAAAAGACAGCCTATGATCTTTGCCATTAAAAAAACAAAACAAAAAAAAATGCCTGTGATCAATGTCATGCCAAAAAACAGCCTGTCTTAATCAGTATCCTCCAGATGATCACCAAAGGCCTTGTTCAGAGTTTTCTTCAGATGATCATCAAAGGTCCTGATCAAAGGTCCTGATCAGAGTTTTCTTTGGGTGACCAACAAAAGGCCTGATCATACTTCTCTCCACCTGACCATCAAAGACCTTGATCAGAGTTTTCTCCAGGTGACCTGTGAAGGTTCTGATCAGAGTTTTCTCCAGGTGACCATCAAAGGCCTTGGTCAGAGTTTTCTCCAGGTGACCATCAAAGGTCCCAATCAGAGTTTTCTTCAGGTGACCTGTGAAGGTCCTGATTAGAGTTTTCTCCAGATGACCATCAAAGGTCCTGATCAGAGTTTTCTCCAGGTGACCCTCAAAGGCCTTGATCAGAGTTTTCTCAGGGTGACCTGTGAAGGTCCTGATCAGAATTTTCTCCAGGTGACCATCAAAGGTCCTGATCAGAGTTTTCTCCAGGTGACCCTCAAAGGCCTTGATCAGTTTTCTCCAGGTGACCTGTGAAGGTCCTGATCAGAATTTTCTCCAGGTGACCATCATAGATCCTGATCAGAATTTTCTCCAGGTGACCATCAAATGTCCTGATCAGAATTTTCTCCAGGTGACCCTCTGAGGCCTTGATCAGAGATTTCTCCAGGTGACCTGTCAAGGTCCTAATCAGAATTTTCTCCAGGTGATCATCAAATGTCCTGATCTGAGTTTTTTTCTTCAGGTGACCATCAAAGGTCCTGATCAGAGTTTTCTTCAGGTGACCATCAAAGGTTCTGATCAGAGTTTTTTCCAAGTGACCATCAAAGATCCTGATCAAAATTTTTTCCAGTGGATCATGAAAGGTCCTGATCAGAGTTTTCTTTAGGTGACCATCAAAAGCCTTGATCAGAGTTTTCTCCAGGTGACCATCAAAGGTCCTGATCAGAGTTTTCTCCAGGTGACCATCAAAGGCCTTGATCTAAGTTTTCTCCATTGACCATCAAAGGCCTTGCTCAGAGTTTTCTCGAGGTGACCATCAAAATTTCTGATCAGTTTTCTACAGGTGACCTTTGAAGATCCTGATCAGAGTTTTCTTCAGGTGACCATCAAAGGCCTTGATCAGAGTTTTCTCAAGGTGACCATCAAAGGTCCTGACCAGAGTTTTCTCCAGATGACCATCAAAGGCCTTGATCAGAGTTTTCTACAGGTGATATGTGGAGGTCCTGATCAAAGTTTTCTCCAGGTGACCATCAAAAGTCTTGATCATTTTTTTTCCAGGTGACCATCAGAGTTCCTGATCAGAGTTTTCTCCATCAAAATTCCTGATCAGTTTTCTCCAGGTGACCTGTGAAGGTCCTGATCAGTTTTCTACAGGTGACCATCAAAAGCCTTGATTAGAGTTTTCTCCAGGTGACATGTGGAGGTCCTGATTAGAGTTTTCTCCAGGTGACCATCAAAGATTCTGATCGGAGTTTTCTCCAGATGACCATCAAAGGTCTTGATCAGTTTTTTTTTCCAGTTGACCATCAGAGGTCCTGATCAGAGTTTTCTCCAGGTGACCAACTAAGGCTTTGATAACAAAGGCTTTGATCAGAGTTTTCTTAATGTGATATCATCCAAGGCCTTGATCAGAGTTTCCTCTAGGTGACCATCAAAGGCCTTGATCAGAGTTTTCCCCAGGTGACCATGAAAAACATTGATCAGAGTTTTCTCCAGGTGACCTTTGAAGGTCCTGAAAGAATTAGTTTTCTCAAGGTGACCATCAAAGGTTTTGATCAGAGTTTTCTAGGTTTTGATCAGAGTTTTCTCCAGATGACCATGAAAGTTCCTGATCAGAGTTTTCTCCAGGTGACCATCAGAGGTCCAGTTCAGAGTTTTCTCCAAGCGACCATGCAAGGTCCTGATCAGTTTTCTTAAGATGACCATCAAAGGCCTTGTTCAGAATTTTCTTCAGGTGACCTGTGAAGATCCTGATAAGTGTTTTCTTTAGGTGACCATCAAAGGCCTTAGTCTTCAGGTGACCTATGAAGGTTATGATCAGTGTTTTCTCCAGGTGACCATCTAAGGTCCTGATCATAGTTTTTTCTGCAGGTGACCATCAAAGGCCTTGATCAGAAATTTTTTCCAGGTGACCATCAAAGGTCTTGATCAGAGTGTTCTCTAGGTGATCTGTGAATGTCCCGACCAGTTTTTCTCTGGGTGACCATCAAAGGATGATCAGACTTTTCTCCAGGTGACCATCAAAAGCCTTGATCAGAGTTTTCTCCAGGTGATCTGTGAAGGTTCTGATCACAGTTTGCTCCAGGGAAAAATAAGAAAAAGTATTTCAAAGAGTCATCAGCTGAAATTTTTACCTAGCAGGCAGATGATTCACATGAAATGTGAAGCCTTATTTTCTCTGAAAAGGATTAAATATAAAGAATAGAAAGTTGTCTACTACAATTTTGCTTGGCATTTTAAGTGTTATACATAAAAAGCTAAGCACCAACCATTAGGCAGCCCGGCATTTAATGCTTAATGTGCTGGGTAAAATTTCAGCAAATGACATTTTGAAATGTTTGTCTGAAGAAAAATATAATCAGTTTGTTGTCTACTGAATTAGCCCAGAGAGTGGTAAAGATTGATTCATAGCTCTAGATCTAACTGCTGCTGCTGGTACTACTGTTGTTCATTTTGCTACTACTTCTATTAACTTTGTTAGACATAAAGAATCCATAGCATCTCTGAGAAAAGTCTTCGTAGGTTCTCCTCTGAGTGATGCTGGGCATTATGGTTCTCTCACTGAAGTTTAGCTCTGAAGCATCAAACATAATATCATTATTTAAAGGCAATTTCTAATTGCTAGAGCTGTCACTAGATTTAATTGCAAAATCTTTTATGGCTATAATTATCAGAATTAAAAATCTTTAATTACAGTTTATGATAATGTAAAACAATAATTTCATATTGAGTTTTGTTGTAAAGAATTAACTTAAGCGACATTGGTACACTTTCAAGGGAGACGGTTATCATTATCAACATGCCTTCCTCCTGAAAAGGGGTTTACTCTACAAGGACAGAACTTGCTCCCAGAGGGAGAGGCTTTATGTGCAGGAAAGCAAACAGGAAGTCACAGAAGTTGTCCCCCTTTAAAAAATGGGTCAAAATATATAAAGTGTATCCATTGATCGTCTCCTTAGATAATGATAGCATGGAAATCTGCCAGTACCAGAGAAGTAAGTCTATGTCTTTTGGGAACTGAGGTGGCTGAATGGTTAGTACTGCCAACTTTTGATCCCATTGCTGGCAGAATTCAGCATGACAGTGCTTTATTATGCTTCACTTTTCATTATCACCCTTCTATCATCTTGATAGGATAGATAATTTTGAAAGGGACATTAAACATCATATCATCATTCATTTTGGAGAGGTCTCCTTTTGAAAAGAGCAGGCATCAGTGGCTCAGTCAGATGAGCAATTGACTGGTGATCAGGAGGTCACGGGTTTGATCCTAGTCTGGTCGGCAACATCCTTTCGTGAAGATTGATCATGAAGTATTTTCTGTTGTCATTCTTCCATTGATTCAAGAAGGGCATTTGTCAGTTTCTGGTGAGAGGATGTGCACAAATACTGGTTAACTGCTTACTGTAGAGGACTAAGCCTGCCCAGGAAAAAGTGTGGTTAGGTAAACTGACTGGCTTGACATGACCCTAATGGGTTGACTGGGCCTTAAATCTCAACTCAATCAAATCCTTTTGAAAAGGGAGGCAATGGCTTCCTGCTTGGCTGTTCTTCCTTTGAAATGAGACTATTCATCTAAAGATTGTGACTGTACTTATTTTTCAAACATTTCATAATTGCTAGGCTGGCACAGAATGAATAACTGCAAATCCAGACACTACAAACCACTAGATATAGACATTTCATGTTTGATCTGTATTAAAATTGACTCATGATTTTCCATAGTGAATTCAAATGCCACAAACAGCTAGTTATAGACATATTCAGGTTTAGTCTCATGTTAAAACTGGATTTACCTTTTTCGCCATATACTTCAAACTACCAGTTATAGACATTTCATGTGTAGTCTATCTTACAACTGACACCTGATTGTATGGCTTACTTTATCTCATGGGAATCCAAAATGCCACAAACCACCATTATAGACATTTCATGTTTGGTTTGATATTTAAATTGACACTTGATTTTATTGGGGCTTACTTTATCCCATGGGAATCCAAAATGCCACAAACCACCAGTTATAGACATTTCATGTTTGGTTTGATATTTAAATTGACACTTGATTTTATTGGGGCTTACTTTATCCCATGGGAACCCAGACTGCACCAAAAACCACCAGTTATAGACATTTCATGTTTGGTTTGATATTTGTTTGTTTGTGTTGAGGTTTTACGGTCATGTCGAGCGCGGCCAGTTTACCTAACCACACGTTTACTGGGCAGGCTTAGTCCTCTAAGCGGTTAACCAGTATTGTGCACATTCTTTCGCCAGAAACTGACAACTGCCCTTCTTGAATCAGCGGAAGGGAGAGAATGACCGTAGAAAATATTTCATGATCAATCTCCACGAAAGAATGTTACCGACCTTGGCGGGGGTTGAACCCGCGACCTCCTGGTCTCCATTCAGATGGCGTATCCAACTGAGCCACCGAGGCCGGCTTGGTTTGATATTTAAATTGACACCTGATTTTATTGGGGCTTACTTTATCCCATGGGAATCCAGAATGCCACAAACCACCAGTTATAGACGTTTCATGTTTGGTTTGATATTTAAATTGACATCTGATTTTATTGGGGCTTAATTTTCCCGTGAATACAAATACCACAAAGCAATAGTTATAAACACTTTCATATTTGGTCTTGTGTTAAAAATGGCTTAACATTTTTATACACCACCACACAATAGGTATTATGGTATACCCTCTGGGGTCCATCCATCCACACTTCATTTCTGGATAACTCCTTCTGCAGTTTTCATTGGATCATGTTGAAATTTGGTGGACAGTTAGACCATGATGTGACACAGCGCATATTGTTTTTTGGTTACAGTACACCAAATTTTGATAGAGTTATAGCTCTTTAAAAATTATTCAAGCAAGATTTCATTTCCAGCTCACTCCGTCTGTAATTTTCATCTGATCAAGCTGTTATTTGTATGTTTTTGGATTGAAAGAAGATGTGGAGAATGGCAGCCAGATTACAGTACACTAAATTTTCATATTCTTTCAAGGTTTCAGAACATTATTAAAGCATCCTCACTGGCTTTCAGGCTAACTCTTTCTGCAGTTTTTGCCAGTACCAGTTAAGACTATGACCTGATACAGCACATATTGTTTCAAGATTACAGTACACCAATTTATGATAGTTATTACACATCAACACAGCAATCTTTTCTACATGTTTTGTTACCCTGCAGTGGGGGTTATCATGCAGTGTCTGTGATGCTTTTACTCCATGGGATATTAAAATGGACACTTTTAGGGATACAATTGTCACAATCTGCTTGTTATTGTAGATATATTTGTAGATGGTTGAGTATTAAATGAACACCCAAATTTACATTATCCTGACATGGGTTAATAGAATTTTTCATCCAAAATTACATTATCCTGACATCGGTTAATAGGATATTTCACCCAAAATTACATTGTCCTGTAATGGGTTAACAGAATATTTTGCCCAGAATTACATTATCCTGACATGACATTGGTTAATGGAATATTTCACCCAAAAATACATTATCCTATAATGGGTTAATAGAACATTTCACCCAAAATTACATTATCCTGACATGGGTTAATGGAATATTTCACCCAAAATTACATTATCCTGACATAGGTTGATAGGATATTTCACCCAAAATTACATTATCCTGACATGGGGTAATAGTATTCAGACAAACAGGCCTGAGCTAACAGTGCATATCCAGGCTAGAAACCACAGAGGGGGTATCTGATCAGGGTCTACACAGAATATTAAAAGAAAATACTGGAGAGGAGGGACACATACTGTTTTTGTGTGGATCCTGTTAGTATGTTTTGTTTGTATGATGATCCTTAGTGTGGATGATATGAGACAGCGCATGACAAAACCAACAAAATGGCATGTGCACCCAGCGAAGACTCAGATCAGACTGGGCATCCACCCAGTCTGATCCGTCTTCACTGTGCACTCAATGTGTAGCTAAGGAACTAAGCTTTCTTCATGCGGACAGCGAAGACTATGATCAGACTGGGTGGATGCCCAGGCTGAGCTGAGTCTTCGCTGGGCGCACTTGCCATTTGTAGGTTTTGTCAGGCATTGGCTCATATTTCTTGACTCACAAGATGAAATTTTACCAGATTATATAAGCTGAAGCTTCTGGAAAATAAGATAGAAGAGTACTGATTGTTTTACCTCAGCTTAAGGGGATTAGATACACCTTTGGGAATTTCTGCCATTTTATACAAGTAGATATCTTTTGTGGTTTCCTGTTTACTTTTCTGCATGCCAAGCCTCTTCTTAAAAGTACCAAATGTAGCAAATTCTTTCCTTTCCTTTTAACCCTGATCCTGCTAGTCCCAGATATACCCTGTCTTTGCAAACAGTGTAGATCCAGATCAGTTGGCTTCTGAAGAAGCCAGCTGATCTGGATCTGCACTGTTTGTCAATTAGAATGTGAATTTGTATCAACAACCTGGATCAATTAATCTGATTGGCTGAGAATTAGGAGTGGGCATGGCATCTTAATTTATTTAGCATGACAAGGATTAAAGTTGACCTCTTTTCAGAAGGAAGACTGATTTGCCTCCCCTGAAAGTTATCTGATCACCTTAAAACTTTAAGAGTAAGTTATGTTGCTGGGGATGATGAAAATTAATAGCCTTTTCCAACCAAAGTGTCAGACAGACGATTCACATGAAATGCCAAGTCTTTCTATTTTCTCTGAAAAGTAATAATAATACAAAATAGAATGTTGTCTATTGCACTGTTGCTTTAATGGTGCTGATTCTGTTATCAAAATGTTAATGTCATGGCAGACAGAGAAGAACAGGCACTTATGCAAATTCTGTGGCATATGATCTGGGTCTGCACTGCCCATGTCCTTTTTGTGGCATGCAAGGTTTTAACCCTGTCCTGCTGAGACCGGATATGCCCTGCTTTTCAGACCGTGTAGATTCAGATCAGTTGGTCTGGATCTGTGCTGTTGAAAGTTAGAAGTGGAGGTGACATCTTAATTTATTTAGCATGGCAAGGGTTAATGGGTCGGAATAAGTCCGAATTCTGATTTTGTCTAGAGATGTCCACAATAGATGAGTAGAAAATATACCAGATATACCCTATGTATTCAGACACTTCAACTCCTTACCATACTTGTTTTAAAATTTGAACAAGCACAATTTACTACTCGATGTTATGTCTAAAAATAGCTGGATGGGTGGAGAACAGTGTAGACCCTGATGCAATGCCATGTTCTGAGTCATCTCATCTGGGGCTGCACTGTTTGCTCAGGCCTGTCTGTCTGAATACATATGATAAATATGGTGTAACCTTTCAGGACTGAATTCAAATATTAGCAGATCTTATTTCAAAATGTTTTCCTTATTTTCACATATAATGGTGATTAACATCTCATATTTTCTGGTTAGTACAAGAAAAATATCACTCAAAGGTTTTCCGTTAATTTTGTTTGCAATAAGTTAATCTTTTTAACATTTATCACGCCATGGGCAAATTCAGCAGGCAATAATAAAGTGATATTTTTTCATGGTTTTCCAGGAAAATAGGATTTAACAATTCATTTCTTAAAGAGACAATTGGCATGAATTGTCTTCCTGTTTTCTTGGAAAAAATAAGAAAAAATAAAACTCAAATTTTTTACCTAGCATGCTAAGCATTAATCTGCTGGGCCCATTTGTTCAAAGCTAACGACCTCGTTAGTTAACGATTCGTTAAAATTTACATCCAATGATACGCAAATATGCTGAAATTTTTTGCTGAAAAAATGTGAGTAGCTTTTGCAGTGCAAAAGCTACTCACATTTTTTTCAGCAAAAAATATCAGAATATTGTATATTGAATCCACTAAAACAATTAACGAAATGACCCTTAACGAGCTCGTTAAGCTAGCCATGTTTTGAACAACTGAGCCCAGGACTTCTGCAGTAGCAGACAACATTTTAATTTTTAAAGTAGAGTTTCATATTTCATGCAAATTTTCTCTTAGAGAAGCAAAATGTGTGAAATGCCCAACTCTGTTTTCTGGGGAAAAAAATAGAAAAAAAATATGTGTTTGTCATCTGCTGATGATAAAAGCTAATGGCTAAAGTCAGAGCTATGAGCTTGTCACGATTCTTAACTCACAACAACAGCAGATGACATTCTAACATATTTTGTTTTTATTTTTTCTGAGAAAATATGGCTTAGCATTTCATGTGAATCATCTGTGTGTCAGATAATGCACACAAAATGTTCAGCCTCATTTTCTCTAAAAAGTAAAAGAAAAAAAAAGATATTGTCTGCCACAATTTTGAATGGCACTTTAAGGGTTAATATTAATTTGCTGATTTTCATTTGATGCTGTTTTATTGTCTTAGCGCTTAGCACTCTGGGTAAAATTTTCAGCAGCAGACATTTTGAAATATTTTTCTTATTTTCCCCAGAAAACAGGATTTGACATTTCATGCAAATTGTCTCCTAACAATTTGCATGAAATGTCAGATCCTGTTTTCTGGGAAAAATAAGAAAAGTATCATCAATTTGTCGTCTGCTGAAAATGCCCAGAGAATGGTAAAGGTTAAAATGGGTCAGGTGCCTTGTACCTTTCACTTGGGTTCAGTGTCTCCACACACAATAGTTGGAACCCTATAATGTATTGAGTGAATACTGCAGCTAATCAGATGAGAAAATATTAATGCTGAGTATGCTGGGGAAAATTTTCAGCAGACAACATTTTGAAATATTTTTCTTATTTTTCCCAGAAAATGTACTTTTACATTTCATGCAAATCCTAAGGAGACAATTTGCATAAAATGTCATAGCATATTTTCTGGGGAAAAATAAGAAAAAAATGGACAAATGTGTTGTTTGCTGAATTTGCCGTGCTAGTGATAAAGATTAATCTGTTTCATAAAAATGGATTAGGTTTGCAGTTTTCTTTTTCAGAATGGAATTTACCTTATTTATCCTTAGTATTTAGGGAGACAGGCCTAAGCAAACAGTGTAGACCCAAATCAGACACTCCAGAATCTATACCGTTAGCCACTCATCCAGCAGTTTTTAGACACAGGTAGTTAAATGCACTTTTTCAGATTTTAGAACCAGTATGGAAGTTAGTTCGCCTGAGCCCAAGGCTCAAAGGGAGCTACTGTGGTCACACACCGCCTGTCGTTGTTGTCGTTGTATTCATTTGTCCATCCATCCTTTTGTCCACAATTCTTTAAATGACATCTCATAAACCACTGGGCCAATTTTAACCAAATTTCACAGGAATGATCCTTGGATGATTAACTGAAATTGTTCAAAGATTTGAAATCCAGGCAGGATTCTGGTTGCCATGGCAACCAAAGAAAAAACAACAATAAAAAACAACTAAAAATCATCTTGTTAGAAACTATGGGAACAATTTCTTTATAATTTGGCAGAAATGTTCCTTTGATGACCCATTACCAAGATTGTTCAAGCCATCATGATGCATGAAAAAACATGGCCGCCAGGGGCCAGAGCTTATTTTCCCTATATATCTACCAGTATATAGAAAACTTTAAAAATCTTTTTGTCAGAAACAGCTGGACCGATTTCAATGAAATTTGGCGGAAATGTTCCTTTGGTGACCTTCTACAGAGGTTCAAGCCATCATGATTTGTCAAAAAACATGGCCATCAGGAGACGTGGCTTATTTTCCCAGTATATCTGTATAGAAAACTTTAAAAATCTTCTTGTCAGAAACAGCATGACCAATATCAATATAATTTGCCAAAAATGCTTCTATAGTGATATTAAAGAAAGATGGTTGAAAACGATGTTAAACCTCTTCTTATGATGATGTTTGGATGTTTTACATAGACTCAGATAGTCAGAACTTTAAAAAGTTTCTTGTCTGAAATTAGAAAGCCCAGGCCTTTGGTATTTGGCATGCATCTTCATCTTGTGAACCTTTACCAAGATTGTTCAAATAATAGCCCTATGGTTGAATATGGCCCCGCCCGGGGGATCACTTGTTTTGCATAAACTCATATGGGGAAAAACTTTAAAAAGTGTTTTTATTTGAAACTAGAAGGCCTAGCTATAGGCCATGCATATTTGGCATGAAACTTCAGATTGTTCAAATTATAGCCCTGGGGTCAAAAATGGCTCCACCCCAAGGTCACTTATTTTACATAGACTCATATAGAGAAAAACTTTAAAAATCTTCTAGTCTGAAACTAAAAGGCCAAGGCCTTTGATAATTGGTATGTAGCTTCACCTTATGGACCTACCAAGATTGTTCAAATTATAGCCTGTAAAGCAGTCTACTTGTGTGAAACTTCAATATTAAGTATGTAAATCTGTAAGCTCAGGTGGGCAATATAGGACCATCATGGTCCTTTTGTATTTTTTTCCACAAAAATAGGGTTGGCACTTCATTCAAATTGTGGCCACAAGGAAAACAATGTGCATGAAATGCCATACCCTTCAGAGTGAGGGGGAAAAAGTCTGTATCTGACATTCAGGCACAACTCCTTATTATATGTGTGGTAAAAGTTATAGAAGTACATTTGATATGTTGATATGTCTAAAACTACTGGATGAGTGGCAGTGCAGAGCCTGGTCAGATGTTGCATTCTGCAGGCCTGTCTGTCCTTCTTATTAGGGAGACAATTCATATGAAATGTCAGGACTTATTTTCTTAAAAAAAAAAAAAAAAAAAAAAAACAATAACAAAGTTGTCTGCTGCAGATTGTTTCTTTATGGACTAAGTTAAAAAAGCAATTAAACAAAACATGACAAATGAAACAAATTCTATATTGCAGTATGGTAAATGTCCTAAAATTTCGTACACCAAAATTACTAATAAAATGGGATTTGCAAACAGTGCAGACCCAGATCAGACTGCTCCTGAAGGAGCAGTCTGATCAGGGTCTACACTGTTTGCCATTCTAGTAAGTATTTTAAAACACAAGAGCATAAAGATCAAAAAGATCAAGAAAGTGTAGAATAAAGTGTTCAAAATTTTAGGACATTTACCGTAACAATTCAATTAGAAAATTGTTTTGTAATAAAAGTTTCTTGCCTTGACATAAACATGCTATTTTCCCCACTTAGATGCATAAGGACCTGAAACACATTGTGAATTAGTCTGTAGGAATTGTACGAAAGTAGCAGGTTATTCATCAGGCTTGGATCTGGAGGGAGTGTAGGCAGGCCGATTGGTAGCTTCCTTTTCTTCATCTTACATATTCGGTCAGCTACCGCTACAGGTATGAAGGCACACTCACATATTCAGAGCTAGAGGGAGTGCAGAGTAAGGGATAAGGGTGTGTTGAGTGGGAACCTTTGGGGTCTGTGTCCACATCTGCTCCCCTCTCTGGCCCCTACACATGCTCACCAGAAGGTAAACAGACGTGTCATTAATCACAATATTTCCTGTTTTGTTTCCATTGTTTTGGGGTCTGTTTAGCAGATGATTTACATGCGATGCCAAGTGTTATTATCTCTGAAAACTAATACAAAATTATTATCTCTGAAAAATAATAAAAAACTGTTGTCTTTGCTTAGCACTTTAAAGGTCTATCATTTCCAGACCTCAGTATCCAGAAGTCAGCAGTACTTTCATAGGACTTGATACATGGATTTTAATCAAATGTCCTTTTAGCTCACCCGAGCTATTATGATCCCTTGCTGCCCCTCATCCTACAATGTTCATCTGTTGTCGGTCATCTGCTCCTGCCTTTTGGCTATCTACATGATTAAATCATGATCTCTTCAACCCTTTCAGCCTGGCAGATCAAGACCAAAACCTGCAGAGAGTCCACTTCAGAAACTCAGAGACGAAAGAGTTAAACTTCTCTGCAGGAAAAAAAAGGCTTTCCTTCAACATACGAATCTGTATTTACTACTTAGCATGCTAGGTAAAATTTTCAGCAAATAACATTGTAAAATGTTTTTCTTATTTTTTCCAGAAAAAAATTGAAGACAATTTGTACGAAATGTCAAAGCTTGTTTTATGGGAAAAATAAGAAAACTTTATCAGTCTGCTGAATTAGCCGAGAGGGTGATAAAGGTTAATGAGTCTGCACTGTTTTGATGGATGAGATTATTTTCTGAGCTGCTTTGGTATTTCCAGGTTACCATATTGACCTTAAATATTGGGACACCTTAACTCCATACCATACTTGTTCTAAAATTTTAACCCAGGTCCTGCTGAACCTATATGTGTTCTGCCTTTGCAAACAGTGTAAATCCAGATCAGTTGGCTTCTCCAGAAGCCAACTGATCTGGACCTACACTGTTTGCCATAAAGTATGTGAATATTTGTCAACAACCTGGATCAAGTAATCTGATTGGCTGAAAATTAAAAGTGGGTGTGGCATCTTAATTTGGTCAGCATGGCAAGTGTTAACCCTTGTCATGCTGAGTATATTAAGTTGCCACACCCACTTCTAATTTTCAGCAATCAGATTACTTGATCCAGATTGCTGATATAAATTCACATACTGAATGGCGAACAGTGCAGATCTTCAGAAGCCAGCTGATCTGGATCTACACTGCAAATGCAGGGTATATCCAGGTTCTGCAGGATAAGGGTTAACATGTTTATATTATTACTAGTTATTCATGTGTCTAAAATACTATATGGGGCTGGTTGGGTGAGGCAAAGGTGTCGTCTATTTTAAGTCACCGGGGCATCCAACTGAGATTGGCTTACAGTTGGGCAAGCCCTACTATCCATTCAGCTGGTAAGAGTAGAGGAGAAATGTTTTTATTTCTTCTATTTCTTTACTTTCATTTATTTTCTTTTTTTCTCCCCTGTCCCTCTCTTTCATCTTCTGTCTCTTGTATCTCTCTTCTCCCTTTCTCTGGGAGACAACACAAAATGACCCACAAGGGTTAAATCCCAACACAATCAAAATCTAAAATACTGCTTGATGTGTGACAAACAGTGTAGATCCAGATCAGCTGCACATTCTATGGCATCTAGCCATATCTGAATGTTTGCTAGGGCTGTCTGACCCAATACTAAGGGTAAATACAATTATCAGATTTTAAAACAACATTGATTGTTAAAATGGAAACACTTAGCGTCTTCCACACATTGCTGTACCTAATCAAATTTACAGCAGATATTTGTGTGACATTTCTCTTGAGCAAACTGTAATACGTATCCAATTTCCTGTAATGCAAAACTTTAATAATTGTAGAAATTGGAAAATTGGGATTCATTTTTGAAACCTCAAACTGGGAGCTGAAGATGATGTGATAATGGGTTTCTCTTACAAAAATGAAGTGTATAAAAAGATTTTGAAAATATTATGTTACAAGTGTGGTCAGAGTAGGTGTGATCCATGTATTACAGTTAATCTTTACTGCTCTCTTGGCAAATTCAGCAGATGACAAATTAATGATATTTTTCTTATTTTTCCCAGAAAATAAACTTTGATACTGAGTGCAAATTGTTACAACAGAACTGTTTAGCTGAAATTTTTTGACAGCATGCTAAGTGTTAAGTAAACGGGATAATGTATTTACTCTAAAATATTTGATACAAATTCTCATACTTAATGACAAACATTGCAACTGATCTGGATCTACACTGTTTGCAAAGTCAGGGTATATCTTGGTTCAGAAGGACTAGGGTTACCTATTTACCATTGTTATAAAAATCAAACAAGTCCTTTTTAGTTACTGTTGCTGTATCTGAAAACTGCTGGATAACAGTGTGTAGCCTGATCAGATGCTGCATTTTAGGTTTGCACTGATTTTTCAAGCCTGTCAGTCCCAGTACTTAGGGTAAATATGATACACATCAAAGAGGGAGCAGGCTGTGTTGAAAGTTGTTCCCCTTTTTTTCTCAAAGGGAGACTACTCTTGCAGAACGAGTTTGCTTCACTGATAGAAAAATGGAAAATGTGAAGAAAGTGTGCCTTTTAACCCATTGTAGTCGGGAGACCCGTAAAAGGGTAAATGGCAAACAGTGTAGACCCAGATCAGATGCCGCAGAATGCGGCGTCTGATCAGGGTCTTCACTGTTTGCAAATAGTTTTGCCATTTTTCTCAGATAGCCAGACATACCTAAAATTGAAATTGGACTCTTCCAATATATAGTGTGATAGATTCTATTCAGTATACAATGGGTTAATATTGACTAAAATAGATTTGTTCAATGTAAAATATAGTAAAACTTCAATGACTTGAACACCAACAACTTGTTTACCATGGCTGATTCGAACTTGTTTTTGAGTCTCTAGGAAATCTTCTAATTACCCAAGAAATCAAATATTTAGGGATATTTTAGGGAAATTTTCTTATTTATCATGGACATGTATGTTATATGTACTCCTTAGAATCACCTCATTGAGGTATTTCTAATGAACACACTCAACATACCATTATTTTATAGAAGATTGAAAAGACATCCCTGAATTATCCCCATTTGCCTCTTGACCCTGCGCTATGATTAACCCTTAAAGCGCCAATCACAGCTATTGTCGTCTGCTTTGTCTTCTGCTGGTTACTTTAAAAGACACTTCTGCAAACAGTGTGGACCCAGATCAGACTGCTCCTTTAGGAGCAGTCTGATCAGGGTCCACACTGTTTGCCTGTATGCAAAAATAGGTTTGAAAAGTCTGCAAGAATATTCAGCAGACGACATAAACAGTTTTTCTTGGCGCTTTAAGGGTTAATCCATGTCTAGAACAAATTTCCATGGCCCCAAAGATGTTTGAGCCATTAACGTTTGACTGTTCTGACAGAAATAACATATAGAGTTAGATTATGTTTAAAACAACCAAATCATGAAAATTCCCCTGCAGTTTTTTTCATCAACATGAAATAAAAGCCCTTTATATAAGTCTGCTTTTCTGGTTTTCCTGACATTGTCTCAAGCAGCTCAATTTCACACTTCCAATTTCAAATAATTCAACTTTGTTTCAATCCAGAGGATTCCAATTTAGATAAAACTATTTTCATTTCTAGGTTAATTAAGGGTTTTCCATGATCTGCAATGCTGGGTTGGTCTGTGAAATTAAAAGAATTTTCTTTATCCTTTTCTTTTCACTTGGTTCCTGACAGGAAATAAGATAAATTAATGAGACTTGCTGTGAAAGTATGCAAAAATTGAAGGTCCAAACAGATAAGCTTGCACATTTGCAAAGCTGAATCAGAGCATTTACTGTCCTTAGTCAGACTGTATAGGTTTTATTCCATGCCAGACTGTACTAAGCCTTATCCCTGGTCAGACTGATACTGGCTTTGTCCCTAACTAGACTACACTATCTCTGTTCCTTATCAGACTATACTGGTCTTGTGTCTGGCCAGACTGTACTAGCTTTGTTCCTTTTCAGACTAATGCTGCATTTGTCCCTAACTAGAGTACACTATCTCTCTCCTTTTGCAGATTTTACTGATGTTAAGCACAGTTAAGCCACAGTTATTATTGCTAAGCCACACTTATTACTTATCTGTGAACCACAGTTGTTACTTATCTAAGCCAGAGTTGCTACTTATCTGCAGACCACAGTTATTATTGATTTCTAAGCCACAGTTATTACTTATCTATGGACCACAGTTATTATTGATCTAAGCCACAATTATAAATTATCTATGGACCACAGTTTTTACTTTTCTAAGCCACAATTATTACTTACCTGTGGATCACAGTTAATACTTTGTGTAAACAGTATTTTTTTCTATAAACTGTACATATAAAACAAGTAAATTCATGAATACAATCTGATGCATTCGACAGAGAATTGAATGGGATACAGAAGTAAGTCAAAAACTTATACATTGGAACCTCTATTTAGCAGCCATCCTGGGGAATGGCCCATTTTGGCTACTTAAGGGAGGTGGCTGTTCAGCAGAGGCACTCACTCACAGGCAAATTTGAGACAGCTAGAGAACTGATATAGCCCAAATGGTGGGCTTTTGGTGAAATACATACTATGGTTATGATAGCTCCTTCAGCATAGTGGTATCTATCTATCTATATTTATTTGTTTATTTATTGTCTGTTACATGCCTAAATTGTCCAAAATAATAATGACATATTGTTTATCATGTTTATTCTGATCAATTTTTAGGATAAAAATCTCTGTTTGCTCAAGAAGTATTCAGACAAAATGCTAAATACTATACCATATTAGCACTAAGTACTGGGATAGATACCGGTAGGCCTTTGCAAACAGTGTAGACCCAGATCAGATGCCACAGAACAGTCTACATTGTTTGCCATATCTCAACATTTCTTGACTTTATGTATGACAAACACCAAACTCGATTCTACCAGCTTAATTGCTTTAACATGTTCGTCTTGCATCAGCATTTTAGGCCTTTTCAAAGCTATGTTTACACGCTAGTCAATTGAATAGGACTAGTGAAACTAAAAGTAGAGTTGTTTATTAATCATAAGAAGACACAGATATTAATCAATCATTTTGAGAAATCTGCATTTATTGATTTCATCATCATCATCTTCAATGGATTTTTGATAAAACATGCAGGTACAGGGGCAACATCCACATCAGTGGGCCCCCTACAAGTAACTGGCTTGTTGCACGTATGGCAGATCTCACACTAGATCTCCAGGTATGTGATTTGACCATCCCAATTACCTGCTGGCGTAAACATCAACAGTCAGTCATCAATAGTCCTTTAATCAATTATTCAGTCTTTAATTGTTTGATAAACACAAGCCATGTGGTTGTAATTGACACTGGTTGATCAGGCGCTGACCTTTGAAGGTTAATATCATGGGGTACTTGAAAAAAAGATATTAAGAATGTGTAACAAAAGAATAATTTTGCATATTACTTATTTTTTTTTTTTTGAAAAAGGTACATGTAGATACCAAAATAATTAAATTATTATCTTGTTTTTTTTTTCCAATAAATAAAAATGTTTATCTCTATTTTCTTTTCTTTTTTTTTATGCGAGATGCAATTTCCATGAATTTTTGTTTTTTTTCTATTTTCGATTTCCTCTGTCATATTGACCATTTAACGGAGGGAATTTGCCCCTAAATTTATAAATTATTATGGCTGCTGACTGGAGGAGGGAGGTGATTGGTTATCAGATATAAAATATATAGAATAATAGCTCAAAGGGAATAACATTGGCTGTTAATGAGAGGTGACTGCTCATTGGAGATGGTTGTTAGTGGAGGTTCCACTGTATTAATTTGCCACCCAAAATACTTAGTTAATACTTATCTATGGACCACAGTTATTATCTGTGGACCACAGTTATTACTTATCTAAGCCACAGTTATTACTTATCTGTGGACCATAGTTAGAACTTATATCTAAGCCATACTTATAACTTATCTATGGACCACAGTTATTACTTATCTATGGGAATGTTGTTACTTGTCTGTGGACCACAGTTATTACTTATCTAAGCCACAGCTAGTTATTACTTATCTGAGGACCAATATTCTGTTTACAAAGATGTTTTAGTAGATCTGTTTACTGCCTTGTAAAGGATTTAATTAGTAACCCATGGTATGTTTAAGAAATTTAGAACAAGAAACATAAATGTTTTATTTGATGTCAGCCTATGATTTCTGTTTACTGCTTTAGAATCTTGTATTTATTGAGCTCAGAAGAACTTTCTAAACAATTGCCTTAATTAAAGTGTGCTAAAAGCAGGAAGGAGAGAGAAAGGTTTTGTTCATTAAGTTGGCAGACTGCCAGTATTGTCTGTAAGGGTTCATTAACACCTAGCATGCTGGATAAAAATTTCAGCGGGTGACATTTTGAAATATTTTTCTTCCTTTTTCACAGAAAGCAGGTGAAGCATTTTCATGCAGATTTACTCCATAGGAGACACTTTGCATAAAATACCAAGCCGTATTTTATGGAGAAATAAAAAAAATACCATAAACTTCCTGTGTGCTGAATTTTCTCTGCCAGTACTAATGGTTCAGACAATTTTGCTTGGAAAGAGTGCCCTGGTGATGTCTTAAAGCATTTACACACTGGTCTTTTAGAGTCCATTTAATAGTTAATGCAGGGTGTTAATTATTAGCTTTGATTTACCACTCAGTGATTCCACAAATAATTCAGACAACCCTCTATCAGTGAGGATAGAATATAACAATGTCTGCCTCCATTTCATTTTTGCTTTCAGTTGGTCTTTTTTTTTATTCCAGTTGGTCTTTTTTGATTCCTGTTAATCCCTTTTTATATATATATATATTACAGATGTCTTTCCTTTGTTTCTTATAAAATTAGAAGTAATATATTTATTTTATTGATGATGTCTGACATTGTCTGTTGAAACAAGAAACAGATAACTTAAACATTTTTTTTTTTTTTTTTTTTTGTTGCTTAACTCTTAAAGCACTGATCACAACTGCAACAGATGACATTTTGATTTTTATTTGCATTGTTTTTTCACAGAAAATAAGACTTGGCACTTCAGGGGAATCACCTGGCTAACAGGTGATGTCAAGTCATATTTTTGCTGAATACTAATTAATAAATTTAGAATGTAATCTGCTACAGTTTCACTTAGTGCTTAACAGTGCTTAAAGGGTTAACAGTAGACAGTACTTAAAAGGTTGGTATGTTCAAAAGTATACCTATATGATATTTCCAAATAGGCCATGTAATATCAAGCCTTATTTTCTCTTAAAAATACCCCTCTCCCACCACAACCACCAAGAAGAAAATAAATAAATAAAAAGTAAAAAAAAAAAAGAAAAATGAATGAATAAATAAATAAAGGATTAACTGCCATTTTGAAAACCAACAGGGGCCTGATACTTTAGCAGTTTGTTTTTGGGCTGTTTAACCCTTGTCATGCTGAATAAATTAAGATGCCATGCCCACTTCTAATTTTCAACCAATTGGATTACTTGATCCAGATTGTTGGTATAAATTCACATACTTAATGGCAAACAATGCAGATCCAGATCAGTTGGCTTCCTCAGAACTGGATCTACACTGTTTGCAAAGGCAGGACATATCTGGGTTCAGCAGGACTAGGGTTAATCTTTTGATGTCTGGATATCTTCAGTGAACTATTGAAAGTGTCCATTCTTTTCATAATAATTGCCCAGAAAATGCCTCACTTTAGAACAAGCCATCCTCGATGATGAATACTATTCAGAATGATCACAAAACTGATTCTGTAGTACTAAAGAGACCAATGAGGATTACTGCCCAATCCATTGTGAAGAAGTTGAAGTAGCCATACCAAGGCATGGAAGAAGGGAAAGACAATGGGAGTTAATAATATACCAATAACTAGCATGACTAGTTCGAGGCAGAGCAGAAAACATGATTGATATACTGGCATCATTTAGTAACAAGATTGAGAAAACGGGTGAATGGCCTACAACATGACTTATTCAGTGATGACCATGCTCTAACAGAAAGGACACTTACAACAGTGCCAGAACTATTTAAACAGTCTAATGAGCTATCCAAGCATGAAAATGCTAAAGATAATCCTCAACAAACTCCAGCCTCAGGTAGAAGAGATGATTGGAGAGGAACAAGCTGGTTTCTTGGCATGAAGAAATATGGAGCAAACATTCAGTCTTCAGGCATAAACTCCTTCAATATCAACAAGATTGCCTTCATGGTACCAGGCTTTGGGTTTCATCAAATACCTAGGGCCCATCATATATGATGAGAGCTTTGACGCTTAGCACTGAGTAAAAAGCAGACATCATTTTGAAATATCATGCAAATTGTCTTCAGAGAAGACAATTTGCGTGAAATTTCAAAACCTGGAAAAATGTCATTGATTTGTTGTCTGAATTTGCCCAGAGAGTGTTAATTTAAACCAGAGACTCTACCTAGGATTGCTGAGACATTACTGTGTCTCTAGCAAAACTGAAACTGATATTGAAAGACAAGAACATCAGGCTCACATCAGAGATCAAGCAGGTGTACTCCCCAGAGGGGTGGTCAGGTGGTGCAAAGGTGTCATGTATCTTATGTCACCGGGGCATCCAACTGATATTGGCTTACAGTTGGGCAAGGCCTGCTATCCTTGTAGTAGATAAAGGTAGAGGGGGAATGTTTTTATTACTTCTGTTTCTTCCCTTTCATTCCTGTTTCTCTTTCTTCCCTGTTCCTTTCTTTCATCTCTTCTGCTATCTCTTCTATCTCTTTTCTCCCTTTCTCTGGGAGACGAAACAAAATGACCCACAAGGGTTGACGTGTCATTAAACCCCAACACAATCAAAAAAACATCCACCTTCCTGTATGCTTGTGAGGCTTGGACTCAAGAGAAGATACCAAACCTTTGAAATGAGATGCTCTGCAAATTACGGAACATCTTCACTTGGACCACATATCACCAATGCAGTGTCCAATTAAACATAAAGTTTGGTAACTGGACGCATAGATGGAGCCACAATGCTCTCAACACTCTCAGGTCAGAATCAGCAGATGACAGATTGATGAGGTTATTCTTATTTTCCAAATATAGGGGTATGACATTTCATGCAGTTGTGTCCTAAAGAGACAGTTCTCATGAAATGTCAAACCCTGTCACTTGGGAGAAATCAGAAAACTATTTTAAACTGTCATCTCTCCAGCATGTTAACCCTTGTCCTGCAGAACCCGGATAAGCCCTGCCTTTGCAAACAATGTAGATCCAGATCAGTTGGCTTCTGAAGAAGCCAGCTGATCTGGATCTACACTGTTTGCCATTAAGTATGTGAATTGATATCAGTATTCTGGATCAAGTAATCTGATTGGCTGAAAATTAGAAGTGGGTGTGGCATCTTAACATATTCAGCATGACAAGAGTTAAAATGTTGAACAGAATCTGCCCTGTACATACTGTATATACCCTAAATATTGAGACACCTTTTAAAACTCCTTACCATACTTGTCCTAAGATTTGAACAGGTCTACTTTACTACCTGCTGATGTGTCTAAAAACTGCTTTATTAGTGGCAAATAATATAGACCCTGATCAGACACTGCATTCTGTAGCATCAGATCTGGTTTTACAATTTGTTCAGGCCTGTCTGTCCAAGTACTTAGGATTAATATTGTATGCATATTAGGCAGATGGAGGACGGGTTTATTTGATCCTTAAAACAATGCCATACATCTTAGAAATTGATTGAATTCTAGATGGAGTTAAACTTCCTTAAGGTAATAAAGATAATATAACATTAATTGATGCATTGTCATCTCAGCACTCTCTTCCAATTATCACATTTGGGCTTGGCCTTAAACCGACCAGGAAAAACAGAGCTAATTTCTGCAACTAATGTAACATGTAGTAGAAACTATTATTGACACCATGCCTGTGGCAAAAATTAGGTTAGGTTGGAAATGAGATTGGACTGACTAGTAGGCCTTGATGAATTGAATTACAAAGACAGTATTATTTTCTGAGAATCTTAGTTTGATAATGTAATCAAATACTGTTATACAGTTTTACAGGCATTAATGACAAATAAAGCTATATCCCAGACAATTCAGATTCAGTTAGAAGCTTTAAACTGAAACCATAAAAGAGCTGCAATAATACATGTAGTTTCTTTTCTAATTACAGTCGAATCTCAATGGCTCGAACATCTTTGGGACCATGTAAATTCATTCAAGACATGGGTAGCTCGAGCCGCTGAGGGTTAATTATGGCACCAGTTCAGGAAGCAAATAGCGATAATTTAGGGAAATCTTTTTGATTTTCTACACAATGATTGTATGTTGAGTGTACTCATTAGAATTGCCTTGATGAGGCAATTCTAATGAGTACACACAGCATACAATTCCATAATTAAAAGAAGAAAAAATCCATAAATATTTGTTTTCTTGAGCTATTGGAAGGATTTTATAGGGACTGAAAAAAGAGTTTGAATCATCCAGGGTAAATGAGCCATCCGGGTTCGAGCCATTGAGATTATACTGTAGTTTGATGGACCATTGTGGTGAAACACTATTTATCCTACAACACCTTACTATACATGTCCTTCAATTTGAATAAGTCCAATTTACTAACCATTACGAAAACACGCCTATTCAAATATATTGAAAATTTTACAGCCAAAAAAGGAAAATTTTCAGATAAAAAATTTGAATATTTTTCTAATTCCTGCTCAAAACATAGATTGTGGGTATTTGTTAGAACGTATTTGTTAGAACTGCCTCAGTGAGGTAGCTCTAACAAGAACCCACAATCTATGTTTTTAGCAAAATCAGAAAAAATAAGGCCTACCCCTGTAAACCCCAGTTTTACTATATAAAAGTAGGGTTTAAGGGGATCAAAATTAATTAGGCATGTTTTTGTGATTGTCACCGGCTATAGGTAAATTATACACTTGTACTGCCTTGCGGTACAAGCCGGCTTTTATAGCAAGGTGGTAGAATGTAGGACTTTCAGTCCAATGGACCGGGTTCGATCCCCGGTTGGGGAAAATGTTAGTTCCGTTTTTTCACCTGTTACATTTGGCGCCCAACTAATCCACATGTGTGAAAATAAATCCTTGTCTCATTTCACGTGATTCTCAGACTCCTGGAAATTTAGGGACGAATTTCAAGTTGGAGGGGTAGAATGTCACCGGGTATAGGTAAATTATACACTTGTACTGCCTTGTGGTACAAGCGGGCTTTTTATAGCGATGCGGTAGAGTGTTGGCCTGTCACGCAGGTGGCCCGGGTTTGATCCCCGGCCGCGGCATTGGTGACTAGAATTTTTTTCACCTGTTACATGATGTATATGTACTGATGTGTCTGAGAAAAGATCTTAATTGAACACCACATTCTGTGGCATCTGATCTGGGTCTAAATTCAGGACTGTCAGTCAGAATACTAAGGGTCAGTATAGTAAAAGTTTGCATCATGATGAGTGCAGTACATATTGAAAATAGAGACTCAGTATTTATTTAAGGATACAGTTCACCCAATTGACCCCAACCATGTTTGTACCCTTTTTTCAGCCATTTCACAAGCAGTAACATAATCATGTTATATATCTTTTTAAAGTTTAGATTTTATACTTTTAAATGACTTAATTATTTTTTGTTGTTGTTTTTTTCTATCTGACTCTAGTAAGTAAAAGGTGGTAAGCAAAACAAAGATTGATTTGATTCAGTATCAAAACAAAGACCCCAAAAGAGCCCCAAATTTGGGATAGACTGAAGAAGTGTTAATGAACAAAACCGTATCATAAAATTTTGAAAAAACATTTAGAAGTTAAGTTACAGCTTCATAGTGCTTTTTTTAGTCCCTCATTCAAAAATGACCATACAAATTCTGAATGGAAGCATTTACAAAGAAACTGATAAAATTTTTGAGCCCTCAAAGTTTGAGACAATATGTCAAACTTTAGCTATGCCTTCATTTAGTTTTGCCCAGAAATAAAATTAAATCCATTTATTTGGTTTTTTTCAGCTCCTCGATTTCCCGTTTGCAGAAATAAGCCACAATTATTTGAGACCAAGTAATCTTCATTTTCTCATTACTATGGACAGAAATCTGGACTTAAGTAAGGCCAGCCTACAAAGATCTACTCCTTTGTTCCATGACTACTGGACAGCAAATCAGAAATGGTTCTTTTATTAAATAATTAAGCAAAAATAATCAGCTTCTAGTGAAAGCCAAGAGCTGAGAACCACTATGTTATCATACAGTGATAGACACCTATTTACACCTTGCTCCAAACCGGTAAAGCTATTCATTCCAGCAGCATGAAGGCCATAAAATGTTATGGTCATTCTGTCACTCTTTACGGATGAAGACTAACTGACAAAAGAAAGGGGAAGTATTTTTCACTGTGGATGATTTTAGAGCCATTGCCATTTTGATGGCAGTGTTGGTAAGGAAAACAAAATTAACAACTACTGTTAAAAAGAATTTTTTTTTATGCCCCCACCATTTTCAATGGGGGGCATATAGTATCACCGCTGTCCGTATGCCCCTTACGAAAATGGCTTTCGTTCAATATCTTTTGAAAAGATTAGTGTATTGGATTCATATACACAGATACATAATCATAAAATATAGGTCAAGTTATATTTAGGGTGAAATCCACAAATTATTATTGGAGTTATGGCCCTTTTTCAACTTAGAAAAATGGTTACTGTTTGATATCTTTTGACAAGATTAGTTTATTAAAATAAAATTTTACACACAGGTATATAATCATAAAATATTGTTCAAGTTTAATTTAGGGTAAAATTCACCAATTATCATAGGAGCCCTTTTTCAACTTCAAAAAAAAATGGTTTCTGTTTGATATCTTTTGAAAAGAAAAGTGTATTGGATTCATTATACACAGGTATACAATCATAAAATATAGGTCAAGTTTGATTTAGGGTAAAGTCCACCAATTATCATGAGAGTTATGGCCCTTTTTTAGCTTCAAAAAATGGTTTCCATTTGATATCTTTTGAAAAGATAAGTGTATTGGATTCATATTTAATACACAGGTATACAATCATAAAAAAAAAAGTAGGTCAGTTTGGATTAAGGGTAAAATCCACCAAGTTTTATGGGAGTTTTGGCCCTTTTTGAACTTCAAAAAATGGTTTCCATTTGATATCTTTTGATAAGATAAGTGTATTGGATTCATATTTTATACACAGGTATATAATCATAAGATACATGTCCAGTTGGATTTAGGGTAAAATCCACCAATTATTATAGGACTTTAATATCCCTTTTTCAATTTCATTTTTTGCAAAATGCTTGTTCAGGGGCAAGGATGGTCCTTGGGTGGGGGCATCAGTGTCATACTGACATATTTCTAGTTCAAATAGCAGTTTTATTATCAAAGATAGAAATTTGTAGTTTTTGTATGTATTTCACATTCAAATGAGGCACACAATTCTATAAGAATGTAAAAAATGCTTAACCCTTCTCTTGCTGAACACGACATGCCCTGTTTTAGCAAACAGTGTAGATCCAGATCAGTTGGCTTGCTTCTGGAGAAGCCAACTGATCTGGATCTGCACTGTTTGTCATTAAATATATGAATTTCTATCAAAAACCCAGATCAAGTAATCTGATTGGCTGGAAATTAGAAGTGTGCGTGCCATCTTAGTTTGTTCTGCATGAGAATGGTTAAAAATAACATTTCAACCCATACTGTATCCTTAAAACAAGACTCATTTAGACACATCATGAGGTTGTAAGATAGATTTGATGATAGGTCTTATTTATCTGAGGTTCTCATACAGCAAACATTTAAAGTAATATGTATTGTCTTCCAGTTTATTGGGAATAATACATTTCTTTTTCACACAGGGAGGAGGGTGCTTTTAGTCTAGACCAGTGCCACGATTCCTTTTATAATATGTTGATCCTCACAGTTGTTTTTTACTTTTGTATATATTGCATCTAAATAAGACTGATAAGCAAAGCTCTACATAAGAGAGGTAGCCAGATAAATGTTTTTCTTATTTCTCCCTTGAAAACCTATGATGATGATATTCATTAGAACACCTCAAGGAGGCAAGGAGAAGTAAGAAAATGTCCATACATTTTGGTTGAAAAAGGTACCTACCGGTAATATAGAAGTATGATTCAAAACATTGCACAGTTGCTGTGAACTGATCCAGTTTATCATGGAACCCAACAAGGGATAAGTGATTCTCTTCTATTTATTTCTTTGAACAGATAATTAATTGGAGAGAACAAATTATTTCATGGGAACAAAGTAATAATTCATTCCCTTCAATTGATAATTCATTCCCATGAATTAATAATTTGTTCAGACTAAATAATATGTTTGAACAAATTATGAGGCTCTCTCATTGGTCAGATTTAGTCTTGACTAAATCTGACCAATGAGAGAGCCTCATAAGTTGTTTGAACAAAGTATTAGTATATTCCTGTTGGCTATTCCAAACTACTCCAGTTGTATTTTCATTTTGGTATGAATTAAAGGAAATTGTTTGTATATTAGCAGAAAGCCATGCCATAAGTTTAAATGAATGTCACAAGTAATTACATATTAGCACTACCATGGCATATATTTAAATGAATGCAAAGGTTAACAAGGTTTTTATTACAGACAGTTAGAAAGCAGAATTATTTCATTTGAATGAATTAATTATTTGTGGGAATGATGATTTGTGGGAATGATGCCTAGTCAGATAGTGCTGTAATTCATTGAAATAGACTATTAATTCATGTGAACAAATTATCAGTTGGTGGGAACAAATAAAAAAATGAAAAACTGCAGGTTTCTACCAGGGTGCCATAGTTTATGCTCAGTTTATGTAATGAATCACTTTAGTTAAGGGTCAAGTTGTCATTGTCATAAAGCCTACGAGTGTACACGTTTCATTTTCCATATACATGTATTGTGAGGACTACATTTAATATATGTAGTTAATGCATTTCTTTTACACAAATAAAGACATGGTTTTGGGGATATCTGTCAGTCTCCTTCTGTGTAAAGGTATTATCAATCAACTTCATTTAAATGGGAAGGCTCAGGATGAGCTATTGTGATCTCTTGCTGTCCATCATTTGTCATCCATCTGTCCCTCCATCTGTCCATCAGTCTGTCCATCCACACCTTTGAATGACTTTTCCTCTGAAACCCCTGGGCCAATTTTCTTCAAACTTCTTGTGGAGCATTGTATTGAAGTGGGATTGACAATTTTTTTCAAATGCTCAGTGTCCATTATTCAAGATGGCCCCTGTGCCCATGTGGTGTAAAACCACTTTACAATCATCTTCTCCAGAGCCATGAAAGCTTTGAGACTAAATCTTGGTATATAGCATTGGAGACTCAAAGTCTGCCAAGTTTTTACTAAAACGGTGATCCTATGTTGACCTTTGACCTTTTTACAGCAAAGTTAAATTTTCATCCCTATGCACGTGTATGGGGAAAATATTGAAAAGTCTGTTTCTGAAAATGTGTTAAAGACTAATGGCTGAACTTACAATGTATGATCCAAGAAGCAAATCCTTTTAAGTACAATCAAAATTTTGACCCTAGGGTTATCTGCTCTTGCCCCTGGGCAATATACATGTATAAAATCATCTTAAAATGTCTTTCTGAATAAAACATTTCAGTTACAACCCAAATTTTGTCCTCTTGTAGTTATATGCCCTTGCCCCTTGGCTATGATGTTTAAAATCATTTAATCTTTAAACGTCTTCTATGAAACTGCTTGACAAATTTTCACCAGATTTCAAATGGAGTCTTCTGTCGATAGAGATATTTACAGTTTGTTCAAATAGTTCCACACCATTGAACATAATGGCTGCCATGCCCATATATGGTAAAAAGAAAACACTTAACCCTTGTCCTGCTGAACCTGGATATACCCTGCCTTTACAAATAGTGTAGATCCAGATCAGTTGGCTTCTTCAGAAGCCAACTGATCTGAATCTGCACTGTTTGTCATTAAGTTTGTGAATTTATAGCAGTAATTTAGATCAAATAATCTGATTGGCTGAAAATTAGAAGGGGTGTGGCATCTTAATTTATTCAGCAGGACAAGGGTTAAAAATCTTCTTCTTCAGAACCAAGAAAACTTTTAGACTGAATCTTTGTAGATGGGCATTGGGGGCTCAAGGTCTACCAGATTTGCATCCCCATACAAAATGTTGAAAAATCATTGAAAAATGTATTTAGACTAATGGCTGAAACTTACAATGTATGATTGAAGTAGTAAAAGTAGAAAAATATGTCTTAGTTACAAATAAAAGTTTATCCCTGGGGGTAACTGTCCTTGACCCAGGGCTTTGTTCATGCATAAAATCATATAAATCTTTAAATGTCTTCTTCTTTGAAATGGCTTGCCAATTTCACCAGATATCACATGGGGCCTTCTGTAGAAGTGGTACTAACAATGTTTTAACTGGTTTTGCACTATTGAACAAGTTGGCTGCCATGCTGGTATATGGTTAAAACACTTAAAAATCTTCTTCTCCAGAACCAAGAAAGCTTTGAGGCTGAATCTTGGTATTTAGCATTGGGGATGCAAGGTCCACTAACTTTGTTCAAATTTAGAATCTAGGATGACCTTTGATCTTTTTATGGCACTGTCAAATTTCTGTCTTAGTTGTTGTGGCAATACTAGAAAAAATGTTGGATGGCATCTGCAGATATGCAGTGGCTGCTTTACTCAAGTGAGTGAATTGTGGCCCATGGGCTTCTTGTTTGTATATACATTTCCTGTCATTGAACCGACTACATGTATTTTAACCAGCAACCTTAAAGTGTCAGTTGAAAAAGCAGCAGACCATATTCTAAATTTTTTTTTTTACAGAAAAGAAGGCTTGACATTTCATGTGTATTATTTGCTTGACTGACAATTCATATGAAATGCCAAGACATATTTTCTCTTTGTTAAGACACACTTTTTTTGAATATTAACAAATAAAAAATAAATATTTTAGGATGTTGTCTGCTTCAATTTTGCATGATGCATGGTACCCTTGTCCTGCTGAATAAATTTATAAGCCTACCCTACTTCTAATTTTCAGCCAATCAGATTACTTGATCCGAATTACTGCTATAAATTCACATACTTAATGGCAAACAGTGCAGATCCAGATCAGTTGGCTTCTTCAGAAGCCAACTGATCTGGATCTACACTGTTTGCAAAGGCAGGGTATATCCGGGTTCAGCAGGACAAGGGTTAAAGGTTAATAAGTGTGTATATTCCACTGATAAAATAATTAGTTGATGGTCTGTTTTTATAGAATCATTTTTTGTTTCAAATTTAAACAACTAGAAATTGTATTTAAAAATGTATATATATCATTTTTTATATATTTTTAATTAGCTTTACTTAAACCAAACTTCTCAGATGTATTTTAGGGCAGATGTAACCACTGGGAGTGTTGTGAATCAACAAAATATTGTGGTTCATCCATTTGAATACTTCAGACTTTTGAGTTTAATCATATTTGTGATTGATTTTTTACTCCAGTGTATTGTTGCAGTTGAATCTTTTTTGCAAAGGTAACATATCAATCACTTAACACTTAACATGCTAAGTAAAATTTTCAGCAGACAACATTTTGTGACAAGTTTTTCTTATTTTTTCCCAGAAAATTGGAATTGACATTTCATGCAAATTGTCTCCTTCCATAGGAGACAATTTGCATGAAATGTCAATTCCTGTTTTCTTGAGAAAAAATAAGAAAAGTATCATTTTGTCGTCTGCTGAATTAGCCCAGAGAGTTGAATTAGCAATTTTTTTGCCAACTCATAATGGTACCTTCTCCCCTGTAGTAACTAGTTTATCAAGAACACTGATTCTGTGTTTAGGAGTAATGTTAAAAAATGATAATAAAATTTTAGAAGACAGTTTATTTTAAACAATGCCTCTTTGAGTCTAACAGAGTTGGAGTTATTTTAAATGATGATGTGAAAGAATCAAAGTAAAGATACTGAAAAAACTGAAGAAGTTGTTGGTCCAGTGAGACAGATGGCTCCCGTCTGAGAAGGGGTCTACTCTAAAAGGAAAGAATTTGCTCCCCATGGGAGCAAATTCTTTCCTTTTAGAGTACAGGGAGCAAATTCTTTCCTTTTAGAGAAGACCCTTTTCTGAAGGGCCTTGGTGTACAGGAAAGTAAACAGGAAGTCACAAAACTTGTCTCCCTTGTAAAAAATGGTGGAAAATCTGTAATGTGTATCTATTTCCCATAAGCATTCATTTTCTAAATATACTAGAACTGTGGTTGTGCAGGGGACAGATGTCTCACAGCTTTCTTGAACATGAAAATACACAAAATATATTAAGTCATGGAATTGATGTTGTGATTGATATTTTATTCTAGAGCCAGAATATTGCTGCTGTGTAGGCTAAAAAAATGGTTAGATTCTCAGGCAACATCAGATCTATCCAAAGGGTCCTGCCCTGATATACCTTTTTTTTTTTCAGTGGGGAATTTAGTCAATCCATGAAAATACATGACAACTCTTTCTCTTTTATCTGAGGATTATGTTTAACCAAATTCTGATTCAGACCACAAATGTATGATATTCTTACTTACCTACAAAAAAAAAAAAATCAGTAAATACTATCTATGTTGTTTCAGACTGAAAACTTGCAGTTCAAATGCCTTCTATGTCATTGCCACCATTATGCTTTGCCAAATGAGCCAAAATGTCCAGAAATGTATCTTACCACAAAATAACAATAAAAAGCTGTCTGCAAATCTCTAATTTTTTTTTCTTAAAGTGCCTGAGAATCTAAAGACGTTTTTTGCCTTAGGATGCAATTTGTCTGTTACAGGTTTGAATGTACCTACCCCAATCTTTAGCTACCCTCTTATTTAGAATGATGCATGTTGGACTGTCTCTGTACTAGCGCCCCTGTAAGTGTATGTCTCATTTCAGAGCTACCAGGAAACTTAGGTGAACTAACCTCCAAAGTTACAGAGCTTCCGCAAAAGCTGGCACAAGGCGTTGGTGGGGTCACGGAGAAGTGTTTACTTCAGTGATTCCCCCAATACTCCAATTGCGCTGTAAGTCAGCATGTCCAGTAATTCTGTATAGATATGTTTTTGTAGTATTATGCTAAGATCTTTATTTTGTGATTGCCACACCAAACCTATGCTGAAATCTGATTGTAGTTATCACACTCTACACTCTGTAAATTCACTCTGTGGTGCTTTTGCTCTGTGTGAAAAATTCAAGCATCTGAATGGTAATCAAAATAGGGTGATATTGAAATATTGACAGGTTATGTCTGGTGTAATCAAAGGACTTGTTGAACTTATCAACTTGCTTTCTTGTAAGCTTATACTTGATGTTAAAGTGACTGCCAAAGATATACAATATTAAATTACATTATATATATAAAAGACAATAAAAAAAAAATGTTCAGATTCTGTAAACCCTAATAAATAAGTGATGAGTACAATCCATTTTTTTCTTGTGGAACTAAAATTTAATTTAAATGGCTTTTTGCATAAATGTTTGCTTCAAAATATGAATACAGGTAATCAAAATCCTGACAGCTTTACAGGGGCGATATTTTATCACACCTTAGCTAGTTCTCTTTACCTTAGCATGTTCTTTCCTGTTTCACCAAACCTTTCCCAAAACTCCTTTTCTACTTTTTTCTTCTAATTTTTTTTTTCTAACCAAGTCTTGCTGCATATCTTTAAGAATTTGTCTTCCTTTTCAGTTTTGCTTAATAAGTCCTGTGGTGTTCTAGACATTTCCTAAATCCTGTTATCTTCTGCATCTTAATGGTATCGATCTGCAAATTTCTGATCATCCTTTTACTTGCGCAGTATCAATTAAGTTTGCTGAGTTGTCATGGACATATTTCTGCTAAATTGCTATTGTTAGGAACATTTATCAAGCAGTGATTTGATAAATGTCTGAGAAATTACTGGTCTGCCGGATGTAGTATCATGAAGTTCTCTTGTAAAGTTTTAGAAATTGACAAATCGGCAGATTATTAGCGAAGAATGGGGTATATTACTATGGACTGTAATAAACAGACATTATTAGAAATTTTTGAGTTTGGTATTTTGTTTTTTTGCTTAATTAAAATGCCAGTATTTACCATGTTTGGATAATTGGTAAACTTTGGTAATCCATGAAATAAAAAAAAAAGAAGTGTTCAAAGATATAACTATATGAATTGGCATATGCATAAACAGTTGTAATAAAAATTGTTAGATTTGCAGAATGATAGTAAATCACAGTTTGTTTTGAAGTCTGAAAGTGTAGTCACATAATGGGCAAACATCTTGAATCAGAGGTAGGGGTGGCATGGCATAATAATATTTTCTTCCCCTTGAGGTAGCATGGTATAGTTATCTCTTTCAATGGGATAGCATGGCATTACAGTCTCTTTCACCAGGGATAGCATGGCATATTAACATTCCTTTTCACTGGAGATAGCATGGCATAAAAGTCTCTTTCAGCTGGGGTAGCTTGGCATAAAAGTCTTTCACTTGAGATAGCCTGGAATGTCTATCTCACTAAGGTTGAGCATGGCATAACAGTCATTCCCTTGGGTTGCTTGGCATAAAAGTCTCTTTCACTTTGGATAGCATGGCATAACAGTCTTTTTCACAAGTGCTGATATGGCATAACAGTCACACATTCCTAAGAGGTTGGTATAGCATGAGATTGCAGTGTGGATACAGGTACATGTAAGGTAAGCTTAACTGAACTGTGGTGTGAATTTGGGAGACAAGAGGTTAACATTCCATATTAACCTTGTCGATTCAAATGCAGTACATGAGGTAAACAAAGTTTGACTGAGGTGTGGACGTGAGTTTAACATGACATGGTTGAGTGTATGTACAGATACAGTTGAAGTTACTGTCAGCAAAGTGTGATAGTAAAATAGATATGGATAAACAGGAGGTCAACATACCATGTTTTCATTGGGGTTGTAGCTGCAGGTAAGATTAGCAAACTATGCCTAGTGTGGATATGGATAGAAATGAGTGAATGCAAATGCAGGTCAAATATGTAAAACATAATGTGGTAATGGATAAAAGGAAGGTTAATATGTCATAGATGTATTGTGGGCACAGATGAATGACATGACTGTAGTGTGGCTATGGATAGATAGGTGATTAATACACCATGGCTGAGTGTGGACGCAGATGCAGACTAGGTAAAAAAAACAAAAACAATGGGTATAGTTTATATATGGGTAGACAGGAGGTTAACATACCATGGTTGCATTGCAGATTCATATACAGGAGGTCCAGAGCATGACTTTAGTGTAGATTTAGATGCCACTTGAGTTACGGTAGTATCCAGATGCAGGAGAGGTTAGCAAAGCATTACTGTAGAGATAGATAGATAGATAGATAGATAGATAGATAGATAGATAGATAGATAGATAGATAGATAGATAGATAGATAGATAGATTAGCTGTAAATAGATTGATATTAACAAAGCATGATTGTAGCATGGCTACAGGTTAGCAAAGCATATAACTGTAGTTTTAATAAGAACAGGATTGAGATTAGCATAGCATGATTGCAGTGTGAACACAGACACATATGAGGTAATATTGCATGGCAAATAGATAGTTGGGAGGTTGCATATGATTGCAGATGTTACTTCTGTGAAGCAGGTATATTTAGCAATGTGGATACAAAATTAATATGACTCGGGGGAGTGGGGGTGGGGGGTTGGGGGGGAGGTTAGCATATTATTATGACACCAGCCCACATATAGGTGTTATACTTTTGAAGCCTATGGGATACATAGCATGAAATGCAAAATATAGCTGTAATTGTTTTATAGCAGTCAGATTTAGATGTCACAGCTGTGAAGCTTATGAGATTAACATAGTGTGACTGAAGCATATAGTGTTGGTTTTACCTAGTTTTAATGTAGATGTCCATGGCATGAGGCAGGTGAGGTTATATGTCTGTGATATGGTTACAGATATTGCATTGTGAAGTAGATGAAGCTCTGTCAGCATAGCATAACTGCATTATGGGGACACACATCATAGCTAGACGTCAGATTAGCAAAGCATGATTAAAGTATCAGGATGTCAAGAGTCTTTAGACATCACTACCTCTCTCACTCTCTCTCTCTCTGTCTGTCTCTGTCTGTCTGTCTCTCTCTCTCTCTCTCTCTCTCTCTCTCTCTCTGGGTATGGGTTGGTATTCTCTGTCTCTCTCTGGGTATGGGTTGGTATGAGAGAGGGCTTTTGCAGCATCAAAATTTTTGACGAAGTTTTTGTTACAATCTTTTGTTTTTCTTAATGAGTCTTTTGTTTTATAGGGAAAAGCTCTCATTAGTTAGACTGATTCAAATAACCCCCATAACAGATCTAAATAGATAATTCTGAAGTTCAAATACTATTTCCAAATTTTAATTTTTATATATTTTTTCTTCTTTAGTTATTTCCCACATATAATTGCAATTTTTTTACAGTTTATTTCTCTCATGTGGAAATTGTTCCTGGCAATTGCCAATAGGTCACTGCCTATTTCCAAAACTTGTAAAGTTACATTCTTAAAGTGTCTACAAAAACTCAAGAAAATGAACTACTGGACTTGTCAGTCAAAGCGCCTGTTTTAAACTTGTCAGTCCAAGTGCAAGATTTCAACTGATTGACATAGCCTTATTCTAATTTTCTTTGGGCCAGTCCAACTGGTTGTCTCTTAGCAGCCAAAGTTAAGAACCAACCAAAGTTTGTATTCTGCATAAGTCCAGTCACTCAAGACTCAGTTAACAGAATTATTTGACCATACTGTTCTCATAAAAGATTGACTTACTAGAATTAACACTAACAATTTTCATATATGTCAGTGAATGAATTATTTAGTTTGTATCTTTTGTAAGGAAAAGACCTAATACATGTAATGCACACATTGGCACAGTCACTTATTATAAATATTAGATGATATGAAGGCTTGATCTTTTCCCAACAAAGAAGGCAAACAATATGTGTAGTTGTATTTATTTGGTTAGTACAAATTAAGTTATTGTGCATCTGTTTACTGAGTGTAAGAGGCTCTTTGTGATAGCTTAACCTACTGTTTAGAAATAAATTTTTGTCTTACTGAAAAACTTGAAATATTTGAAATTAAAATGAAATACAAGTTTCACTAAATTAAAATAACATGCAAATTTTCCCTGTTACAATATATACGAGTATGTTCAGCATGGTTCAGTGTTCCTTTCCAAAGCAACAAAAACAAAAGGAAAAGACAATGGCCAAGACTATATAACATGGAAAATCAGATGACATATTGGCTGACCTGACATATTGGCTGACTTATCTACAAAGGGTGCAGCAGCATGATAAATAATTAAGCTTCAGGAATTCTGCCACTGGATTTTCAAATAACTTCTCTAGAATGTTCGCTGTGTATAAGTTGTTCAAGCCATGTTGATTCATTAAAAAAAAAACGTGACTGCTAGCGGGTGGGCCAGTTTTCCTTATATGTCTATATAAAATAATATTCTCGTCAAAAAACCAGGACCTGGATTTTTGAATAACTTTGTAAGAATGATCCGTGAGGGGCCCACTGTTAAAGTTACTCAAGCCATATCAGTTTGTTAAAAACACATGGCTGCCAGGGGGGTGGGGGGGCATCGGGTGGGGGGGGGTGGTTCCTTGTAACTGAATCCTTAAAATCTTCTCAAAAACTGGCTGGTGTTTTTTTTTTTTTTTTTTTTTTTTTTTTTTTTCAAATAACTTTGCAAGACTGTTCCTTGTATGACCCTTTGTAAAATTTGTTCTTGCCATGTTGAATTGTCAAAAACATGGCCACCAGGCAGCAGAGCCACATGTATACAACTTATGGACCCTCTTATGACCCTTAATTAAAATAGCTAAACTGAACTTGCTTGGCAAAACAAAAACATGTTTGTCATGGGTGGGACTAACTTTCCCCAATATATAGCTACATAGATTTTAGCTCATCTTCATCTTACATAACCTATCATTTTTCATCCCCTTAACTATATGCTTTAAGACTTTCTTTTCACTAACATTTTGATTTGATATCGCACCTGCCTAGAATGTCATCGCAGGTATGAGGCAGTATGTGAAGATAGATAGAAAGTATAAAAGTCTCTTACTGCACTTATGTCAGAACTTGAAATAATTTTACAGTAATCATCACTAAGCCAGTCTTAACCAGAATGCTAAAAAGAACATAAGCAGCCTAAAAAACAGCCACCATAAATGGGGTCTAATTTTCCTTATATGTCTACATGGAGAACTTAGGTGAGCAAGTTAGAGTCATCTTTGTCTTCTTATCTTAAGAATTCAGCAGATTTAGAGGAAGCTTAATATGGACCCCACCCCTCCCACAACACTACTCCATACCCGGCTAGCACACCACCACATTGTTAATGGCTTATAAATAAATAAATAGATAAATTATATAAATAAATAAATTAAGATCCTATGGTTACCATTTCTAAAATAGACAGGAGTATTTCCCCTTTTTCAATGAATTTGAATTGAAATTCAAATCACCTTTGCCATCTCATATTTAGATGAATGACTCAGACCCTTTACCATTCTCTGAGCTAATTCAGCAGATGACAAAATTGATGATAGTTTTCTTATTTTTCCCAGAAAACAGGATTTGACATTTTATGCAAATGGAGACAGTTTGCATGAAATGTCAGGTCTTATTTTTCTGGGAAAAATCAGAAAACTCAGTCTTTTGTCTGCTGAAAATTTTACCCAGGCTGCTAAGCATTAAGAACTGTACAAATATAGTATTCTTGTACATTGCACAAACCACGGTAAACAGAAAAGAAACCCAGCTGGAAGTGTATTTCAGTGAAATATATCTGAAATGCAATGTTGTGCTGTTGAGCCATCTTTTATTCTTCCTGTTCAATATGAGAGTTTAGAGTGTGATTCTATGTCATAATATCTTGCATGGGTAGTTCCTTTGTGTTCTTTAGTTCTTCCACTTCACATTCTGTTCCTTATTTCTATCACTAATAATAGTAGCATGTTCTTGCTTATGGACATTGGGTTAAGCACAGTTTTTATGAATGTTTTTGTTTTCTTCAGTTTCTGCTTTACCGTCTTCTTAGATAAGAAGAAAATGGTGGTGCTTCATGTGAATGATAGATGTTTATTGTTGATTGCATAACTCCAGATATTAACCCTGCTCCTGCTGAACTAAGATATGCCCTGTCTTTGCAAACAGCATAGATCCAGATGAGTTCCCCTTTGAAGAAGAAGCCATCTGATCTGGATCTACACTGTCATTAAGTATGTGAATTTGTATCAACAACCTGGCTCATGTAATCTGATTGGCTGACAATTAAAAGTGGGTGTAGCATCTTAATTTATTCAGCATGACACTTTAGGGTTAAAGACAACCAGAAACTACTAATACACTACAACTTCTTTATAACACGGTTCATTATAACACAGTTTTGGATATAACACTGATCAAAGATGGATCCCCAAAATATATAGATTATATTGAAAATTGACCATAAATGGTCATTTTTCAATATAATCTATACATTTTTGTTTGGATATAACAAGGTTGTTTAACTAACATGGTGTATGCTAGGGACTCCAACAATAGTGTTATAAAGAGGTTGTGGTGTACTGCTTTTACTTCTCCATGAAAACATATGAAGTGGGTACACAGAAGTGCCTTGCTTAGGCACTTCTAATCAGTACCTGCAAATTATATTTTTATGGTGGTTAAATAAGGGAAATGTTTATGTGGATACCACCACTTATCTGGAGCTATGAATATATGGCTTATCCATGGTAAATTCCATCAAATACTATATTTACTCTAAATATTGGGACACCGTAACACCTTACCATTCTTGTCCTAAAATTTAAACGAGTCCATTTCAATACCTGTTGATGTCTCTGAAAACTGCTGGATGAGTGGAAACAGTTTAGCTGCTGATCAGACACTGCATTCTGCAGCATCTGGGACTACACTCTTTGCTCAGGGCTGTCTGATAGTATAGTAGTGAAAGCAAAAACATTCTACAGTTACCTTTAGTTTGAGCACTGATGTAGCTTTAGACATCTTTTTCAAGGAAAAAAATGGATATTTGCTTTATTCTCCACAAGTATTCTCTACCTCTAATTTAGGGTCATGGATCATAATTTTTAAAGGCTCCATATTCCTCAAAAATAGACATTTTTATCCAAGAAAGGTTTAATAAATTAATATATGGTATTAATATGATCATAAAATGTGGCATCTGACAGCCTGTAAAATTTCAGTTTGTCTCTAGTTTTTGAACTGGATAAAAAATGAAACAATTTTTTATCTCTCAATTAATGTTGAGCTTAATGCATAGCACTCTGGGTAAAAATTTCAGCAGATGACGTTTTAAAATACATATAGTTTTCTTATTTTACCCTAAAACAGGTTTTGACATTTCATGCAATTTGCATGAAATGTCAAAGCTTATTTTCTGAAAAAAAAAAAATTATAAATTTGTCTTCTGCTGAATATGCCCAGAGAGAGGTAAAGGTTAAGTTAACTCTTAAAGCATCAGTCAGAACAGAGAAAATAATGCTGTATATTTCATGCAAAGGAAATATCAATCAATTCTGAAAGGAGGGTTGTTTGAAAGGAAGAAACACATCACATAAATGGGAATAGCAGACTTGGGTTTTATTGAGTCTGCTCATAAACAATAAAAATCTAAAAGGTTGCCTTTCGAACACAAAGAACATGTAAGAGAATGAAAATCTGTATTCTTTGAAAAATAACCAGAGAAAAAAAAGAATGTAGTCTGTTCCTGTTGTGACTGAAGTTTTTTAACCTTTACCAGTGCACTTTCTGGGCTAATTCAGCAGATGATATATTGAAATATTTTTCTTATTTTTCTTAGAAAAAACAGGATTTGACATTCCATGCAAATTGTCTCCATTGGAGACAAATTGTATGAAATGCCAAATCATGTTTTATGGGAAAAATAAGAAAAATATTTCAGTATATCATCTGCTGATATTTCTACCCAGAGTGCTAAGCATTTAGGGTTTAAGAGTAATAGAAAAATGATATAATGTCTAGTTAGGCATCACAAAAACATGCCCATATAATTTTGACCCCCTTAAACCCCACTTTTATATAGTAAAACTGGGGTTTACAGGGGTATACATTATTTTTCTTATTTCTGCTCAAAAATATATATATTGAGGCGGTTCTAACGAGTACCCACAATCTATGTTTTGATCAGAAATATGAAAAAATATCAGAATTTTTATCTGAAAATTTTCAGTTTTTGGTGGTAAAATTTTCAGTATATTTGAATAGGCATGTTTTCGTAATGCCTTTGATGTTTATCAGTATATGTCACAGTGTCCAGTGATCTGTAAGTGGTCTTGAGTAACTGATTAGACTTCATGGCTGTGTGCTTGACTGGGACAGTCTCTGTATGCATCTCTTGTATGTATCTTTTTCATGTTCCAACTCCAATTTTTTAAATGTTTCATATTCACCCTAAATATTCAGAAACTGCAACTTTTTACTATACTGTGCCCCAGCTTGTGATGGTAGTCACATTACTATTTCAGAATGACTTGTTTGAAGTTTAGGACAATAAATTCAGAGAAAAATGTATCCTTCAAAAAGGAATAGCACATTAAAGAAAGCAAAACTAGCAAAGAGAAAATATAAAAATAAGTTTGATAGTGAATTCCATTATTCAAGTGTTTAAGGTAAGTATTGAGGATTACATTACAAGGAATGCATGTTCTATAAAGTAGAATCTCCTGTGATTTGCCACTTGCATGAACCAGTTACTGTAGCTTTTTAGCTTATCGAGCAAAGTTTAGAATAAGATATGGGGATAACTCTTCATCCATTGTCAAGCTATGCACCTGTCCATACTTTTAACCCTTATCCTGCTGTTCATGTGCATTTATGCTTCACTGAAGTAAGCCTGCTTGACTGCATAACAAGACCTCCAGAGGCCGGATTCATCCCTTAGTTCTGGGGTCTCCAACAGAGGAGGGAATGTGCTTTAAAGTAAACACTTGTTTTTCCACATTCAAGGTCATTCAGTGAAGTTATAACCCACAACCACATTTAGTTCACTATTTTCTGATTTCATTCAGTCACACATCAGATCTGGTAGGATCCTGCGCCAGCCATGCAACCTCTGCCTAAACAACTTCTGGTAATAAATTAATGCACAAATGGTGCGTGATTCAGCTCAAGTAATCAAATATTTCCTGCATTGCCAGCATTTTACAATAATCTCTTGAAGTTCTTTTTCTTATTCTTTAAATATCTACACCAAGCACTTGTTTATCACAAGACTGCCATCATGTGGATGTCATGTGAATACAGCAGGTTTGGTATTGTGAAAGTTTGTTTACTGGGACTCCCTGTGTGTGAGTCTGACTGACATTGATGACAGTTGCAGAAATTAGTGTGTGCTCAGGTAAGGAAACCCTTCCAAAGAACCAGATCAGAGAAAATTTAGCAGTGTAAGTGCTAGAAAATACTTTCTCTAAAGCCTGTTGTTATTTGAGATGGAATGGCCTACCATGCCATCAAAGTGATATCTTACAGGCAGGCCATCATCAGTCCTGAAAAGCATCTCTAAGCAAACATGCCAGAAAACATACTGAATAGTTGTCAACACAATATTTCTTCAATTCAGTTGGTAACAGAGAAAGGTCCTAGCTAGAGTCTTTCATTCAGGTGGTCTACTGTCGTTTTGGATTCATGCAAGTGTGTGATCATGGAAGTGCTGCATCATTGCATCTCTTCCTAGGAAGCCAAACTTCTATCATAATTTTCCAAAATCATTCACATTTGCCATAATTTTCCAATCCTACATAACTGACCATGTCAAAGCTTTTGTCAGCCCAGTAGGTATATAGAAGTATGTGACCTTTCCTGACATTTCTCTTGGAAAGGCTGTTATGAAAATCCTATTGACTGTTCTTTTGTCTTGCTTGGCTCTACAGTAGAAGTCTAGTCTTTTCAAGGTGTTTATTCAGATTGTTCAACAGGACCCTAGAAAGAATCTTTCAATCAGGGGGTTCAGCAGGAACAGGGCAAGAATCTTTCATTCAGGGTGTTCAGCAGGACCCTGGCAAGAATCTCATTTAGATGGTTCATCAGGACCCTGGCAAGAATCTTTCATTAAGGTGGTTCAGCAGGACCCTGGCAGAAATCTTTCATTCAGGTGGTTCAGCAGGACCTGCTGTGAATCTCTCATTCAGGTGGTTCATCAGGACCCTGGCAAGAACCTTTCATTCAGGTGGTTCATCAGGACCCTGGCAAGAAACTTCCATTTAGATGGTTCAGCAGGACCCTGTAAAGAATCTTCCATTTAGGTGGTTCAGAAAGACCTTGTGAGAATCTTTCATTCAGGCGGGTCAGCAGGAGCCTGGCAAGAACCTTTCATTCAGATGGTTCAACAGAATCCTGGCAAGTATTTTTCATTCAGGTGGTTCCTCAAGACCTTGGCAAGAATCTTTCATTTAGATGGTTCAGCATGACCTATAAGAATCTTTCTTTCAGCTGGTTAAACAGGACCCTGGCAAAATATTTCATTCAGGTGGTCAGCAGGACCCTAGCAAGAAACATTCATTTAGGTGGTTCAGCAGGACCTGGTGAGAATCTTTTATTCAGGTGGTTCAACAGGACCCTGTTAAGAATTTTTCATTTAGGTGGTTCAGCAGGACCTGGCAAGAATTTTTACATTCAGGTGGGTCAACCAAATCCTGACAAGAAACTTTCATTCAGGTGGTTAAGCATGACCCTGGAAGAAACTTTAGGTGGTTCTGCAGGACCTGGTTGGAATCTTTAATTCAGATCATTCAGCCAGCCCCTGGCAAGAATCTTTCATTTAGGTAGTTCAGCAGGACCCTGACAAGAATATTTTATTTGGGTGGTTCAGCAGGACCTTGGCAAGTATCATTCATCAGGTGGTTCCTCAGGAACCTGGAAAGAACCTTTTATACATACAGTTCAACAGGACCTTGGCAAGAATCTTTCATTCAGGTGGTCAGCAGGACCCTGATAAGAATATTTCATTCAGGTGGTTCAATAGGACCTGGCAAGAATATGTCATTCAGGTGTTCAGCAGGGCTCTAGCAAGAAACTTTCAAGTGGTTCGGCAGGACTCTGGCAAGATGCTTTCATTCAGGTGGTTCAGCAGGAATCTGACAAGAATCTTTTATTCAGGTGGTTCAACAGGAAATTGCCAAGAATTTTTCATTCAGGTGGTTCAACAGGATTCTGGCAAGAACTTTTCCTTTTAAAAGCTGGTTCAGCAGGGCCCTGGCAAGAATATTTCATTTAGGTTTTTTGGCAAGATCTGATTAGAATCTTTCAGTCAGGTGGTTCAACAGGTATTTGGCAAGAAGCTTTCAGGTGGGTCAGCAGGACCTGGTGAAAATACATATACATGTATTTCATTCAGGTGGATCAGCTGGATTTGGTGACAATGTTTCATTTAGATGGTTCAACAGAACCTGGTCAGAATATTTCAGGTACTTCAACAGGAACATGGCAAAAAACTTCCATTCAGGTGATTCAACAGGATCCTTGCAAGAGTCTTGCGCTTAGATGGTTCACCAGGACCCTGGCAAGAAACTTTCCATTCAGGTAGTTCAGCAGGACCTGGTGAGAATCTTTCATTCAGGTTGTTCAACAGGATTCTGCAAAGAATCTTTCATTCAGGTGGTTCCACAAGACCTGGTGAGAATTTTTTCATACAGGTGGTTCCTCAGGACCCTAGCAAGAATCTTTCATTCAGGTGGTTCAACAGGACCCTGGCAAAAATCTTCCATTCAGGGTGTTCAGCAGGACCTTGTAAGAATCTTTCATTCAGGTTCAAAAGGTCCTGTGAAAATCTTTCATTCAGGTGGTTCATCACGACCTTGGCAAGAATCTTTCATTCAGGTTGTTCAGCAGGACCCTAGCAAGAATCTTTCATTCAGGGTGTTCAGCAGGACCTTGTAAGAATCTTTTATTCAGGTTCAAAAGGTCCTGTGAAAATCTTTCATTCAGGTGGTTCAGCAGGACCTTGGCAAGAATCTTTCATTCAGGTTGTTCAGCAGGACCTTGCAAGAATTTTCATTCAGGTTCAATAGAGGTATGTTACCTTTCCTGACATTTCTCTTGGAAAGGCTGTTATGAAAATCCTATTGACTGTTCTTTTGTCTTGCTTAATGGCTCTCTTATAGAAGTCTAACCTTTCAAGGTGTTTATTCAGGTGGTTCAACAGGACCCTGGAAAAAATCTTTCAGTCAGAGGGTTCAGCAGGAACTGGGCAAGAATCTTTCATTCAAGTGGTTCATCTGGACCCTGGCAAGAATCTCATTTAAGTGGTTCATCAGGACCCTGGCAAGAATCTTTCATTAAGGTGGTTCAGCAGGATCCTGGCATGAATCTTTCATTCAGGTGGTTCAGCAGGACCTGCTGTGAATCTTTCATTCAGGTGGTTCATCAGGACCCTGGCAAGAATCTTTCATTAAGGTGGTTCATCAGGGAAGTCTATGAAAGTCTTTCATTCAGATGGTTCAGCAGGACCCTAGCAAATATCTTTCATTCAGGTGGTTCAGCAGGACTCTTGCAAGAATCTTTCATTCAGGTGGTTCAACAGACCTTGACAAGAATCTTTCATTCAGGTGGTTCAGCAGAACTGCATGTAGCAAGAATCTTCCCACTCATTTTGTGGGGTAAAGGCCTGATGTGCTATCAGCAGGTGGTGAAAGGGTGGTCTTTTTTCTCCACTCCCATTCACTTTTCCTTCAGTCTCCTCTGTACCTCCTTCTTTTCTCTCTTTTTCATGAAGCAATATAATCCACAAGGTTTAGCTTCTCATTAAAGTACAACACAACCAGCCAACCCATTCAACTGATAAAAGAGAACAGGCCCTTTGGTTATCACATAATTGACAGTTTCCTTTCTAGCTTTACAAGTAATTATGAATATGCCCACGACCTCCTGAGAGATTTTACCCATCTCCAAATATGGTGAACATCTCTTTAAGATTCTTCGTCATTAGTCTTACTCTTGATTTGTCAGTGTCTGTGGGTATTGTTTCCGACCCCAGCTGCAGCTGAGAGGAATTTAATTGCTTTCTCTGTTTCACAGTTGCAAATTCTTCAAGCAACACCTTACACTCCTCCAATGGTAATCTGTTGGGAAATGGCTTTATGGATGAATTTATGTTCAACTCTTAAAGCACCAAGCAATATTTGTAGCAGACCACATTCTAACTATTTTTTTTCTATTTTTTTCATAGAATCAATACTTATTTTCTATGAAAGAAAAAACAACAACATTTGTATATGTAATTGTTGTCTGCTACATTGTGATTGGTGCTTTAAGGGTTAACATCTCTTTCAACAGTATTTCAGTCATTGTAGTTACCCTAACTATTTGGACAGATAGTGCTGAGCAAATAAGTGAGGACACATATCAGACCTTCAGAATATGCCATTTTTCCAGCAGTTTGGGACACATCAATAGATAATAAAATGAACTTGTTAAAATTTTAGGATAAGTATAGTAAGAAGTTAAGATGTTGGATATTTAGAGTAAATATGGTATATTGAGAGGGTGAAAGGGTGATAATGAAAAGGCTGTGAAGTGATGCCCCAAACAGTCATGAGCTGAATTCTGTCTCCAGTAGGATTTAAACTCGGGGCATTGTGATCCAATGTAGGGAAGGAACCCTAACCCCATGCTGACTTTTCCATGTATTGGGAAACATCTGCTGTGAAATTCATATGAGCTAGCGCACGACAAAACCTACAATAAGACCTGTGCAATCAGCAAAGACTCAGATCAGCCTGCCATAGGTCTAGATAAGGGAGGGTATCCAGTAAATATTTTTCTTATTTCTCCATGAAAACATATGTTGTGGGTACTCATTAGAAGCACCTCAATGAGGCACTTCTAATGAGAACCACGTTTTCATGGAGAAATAAGAAAATATCAATACTTTTGGATTGAAAAAAGCACCTTAACTAGGGCTATGGCCTGCATAGTCTGATCAGAGTCTTTGCTGATCGCATTGGCCTTCTACAGCCTCCAGACTATCCTAAGAGGGATAAACAAGAACCCTTGGCGTACTGGGTGGATTTACAGGTTGATCTGAGTCTTTGCTGGTTACATAGGTCTTATTGTAGGTTTTGTTGTGTGCTGGCTCATATATGAGGGGCATTCAATAAATGAAAATATTGTTCTTGTGTAACCCTAATGACAGATACCAGAACACACAGTTTCAAACAAGGTCTCAGAAACTGCTTCATCAACTTTCGTCAAATTTCATTAGTGGATCAGTGATGCTTTGGAGCATATAATTATGCCAACTCCTTGGGTTTATATGCATAATAATTCACCTCTGGATATTTATGTGTTTATATCTTATTGATCAGATGAGCAGATTAAGCTTTCTGAGGCCTGTTTTTTCCCATAACCTGGATGTTGTGCTGTGTTTTGCTGTGCTGTAGTTTCACTCTGATCCTGTCTGGTCAAATAAGGCCAAATGATAAAAAAAAAGAGTTAGATTCTCAGACACTGCCCCATCTTTCCAAATGGTCCTGTATATAATTTTTTTTCATTGTATTTTTTTTACTTCAGCCCTCGAAAATACATGATGCCAGAGTGTTTTTGTTTTTTTTGTTGTTTTTTTTTCATTTATCTGAGAATTGTATCAAAAACTTTCTGTATAGGCACCACCATTTTGTTTTGCCAAATGAACCAAAATGTCCCTGAATGTATCAACCAGAAATTTTTTAAAGAAAGTCACCTGCACACATCTGGTTTTTTTTTTTGTTTTTTTTTAATTGTCTGAGAATCAAAGACTTTTTTTGGCCTGAGATGCCTGGTTACAAGTATCTGTTTGGCTTAAAACATTTAAGAAGCAATGGCTACTTTTGATCAGGCATGGTCAGAATTATTATCATATAACTTTGTACTTTATATAATGGTATGAATTATATATGATGGCTTATCATGTAAGGAAAAACAAACATGTAATCTTAATCAGAACAGCAATTCTTTAAATCTGTTGTGTATTTAAGTGATGCATTAAATATGGTAAAATGGTAGTGTAATTAAGGTAAAATATAGCAGATAGCTCCAGATAAGGCACTTTTTTAGCTCACCTGAGCTATGCTCAGGATGAGCTATTGTGATCACTTTTCGTCCGTTGTCCGTGCGTCCGTCCGTGCGTCCGTCCGTTAACATTTTCAAACGACTTCTCCTCTGAAGCCCCTGAGCCAATTTTGCTCAAATTTTATATGGAGCCTCCTTAGGTTGGGGGAACGAAAGATTGCTAAAATGGTCGCGGTCCATTGACCAAGATGGCCGCCATGCCCGTATATGCTAAAAACCTTTAAAAATCTTCTTCTCCAGAACCCAGGATGCTTTGGGACTGAATCTTTGCATAAGTCATCGGGGACGGGAGGTCTACCAAAATTGCTAAATAAATGTCGTATATTGACATTTGACCTTTTTACGGCAAGGTCAAGTTTGCTTCCCTATGCATTTGTATGGGAAAAACCTTTAAAAATCTTGTTCTCCAAAACCGAGGATGCCTTATGGCTGAACCTTTACATATATCATCGGAAACTGGAGGTCTACCAAAGTTGCTAAAATAATGGTCATACATTGACATTTGACCTTTTTATGGTAAGGTCAAGTTTGCTTCCTTATGCATTTGTATGGGAAAAATGTTCAGAATTTCAAACAAGTTCTTCTCTGGAGCCTCTGGGCCAGTTTTGCTCATATTTCATATGGAGCCTCCTAAGGTTGGGGGAATGAAAGATTGCTAAAATGGTCGCGGTTAGTTGACCTAGATGGCCGCCATGCCCATATATGGTAAAAACCTTTAAAAATCTTCTTCTCCAGAACCGAGGATGCCTTGAAAATGAATCTTTGCATAAGTCATTGGGGACGGGAGGTCTACTAAAATTGATAAAATAAATGTTCTATATTGACATTTGACCTTTTTACGGCAAGGTCAAGTTTGCTTCCCTATGCATTTGTTTGGGAAAAACCTTTAAAAATCTTGTTCTCCAAAACCGAGGATGCCTTGTGGCTGAATCTTTACATATATCATCGGAAAATGGAGGTCTACCAAAGTTGCTAAAATAATGGTCATACATTAACATTTGACCTTTTTACCGTGAGGTGAATTTTGCTTCCTTATGCATTTGTTTGGGAAAAATATTCAGAATTTCAAACGATTTCTCCTCTGGAGCCTCTGGGCCAATTTTGCACAAATTTCATATGGAGCCTCCTTAGTTTGCGGGAATGAAAGATTACTAAAATGGTTGCTGTTCATTGACCAAGATGGCCGCCATGCCCATATATGGTAAAAACCTTTTAAAAATCTTCTTCTCCAGAACCGAGGATGCCTTGGGGCTGAATCTTTGCATAAGTCATTGGGGACGGGAGGTCTACCAAAAGTGCTAAAATAAATGATGTATATTGACATTTGACCTTTTTACGGCAAGGTCAAGTTTGCTTCCCTATGCATTTGTTTGGGAAAAACCTTTAAAAATCTTGTTCTCCAAAACCGAGGATGCCTTGTGGCTGAATCTTTACATATATCATCGGAAACAGTTCTACCAAAGTTGCTAAAATAATGGTCGTACATTAACATTTGACCTTTTTACCATGAGGTCAATTTTGCTTCCTTATGCATTTGTATGGGAAAAATATTCAGAATTTCAAACGACTTCTCCTCTGGAGCCTCTGGGCCAATTTTGCACAAATTTCATATGGCGCCTCCTTAGGTTGGGGGAATGAAAGATTGCTAAAATGGTCGTGGTTCATTGACCAAGATGGCCGCCATGCCCATATATGGTAAAAACCTTTAAAAATCTTCTCCTCCAGAACCGAGGACGCCTTGGGGCTGAATCTTTGCTTAAATCATCGAGGACATGGGGTCTACCCAAGTTGCTAAAATAATGGTCGTACAAGTTGCTTCCCTATGCATTTGTATGGGAAAAAACATTTAAAAATCTTATTCTCCAAAACCGAGGATGCCTTATGGCTGAATCTTTGCATATATTATTGGGAACATCTGTATGTCTGCAGTGGCTACGTCACTCAGGTGAGCGAACTGTGGCCCGTGGGCCTCTTGTTTAACTTTTAGCACTCTGGGTAAAATTTTCAGCAGACGACATTTTGAGATATTTTTCTTATTTTTCCCAGAAAACAGGATATGACATTTCATGCAAATTGTCTCCAAAGGAGGGAGACAATTTGCATGAAATATTTATATTTATATTTATAAGAAAATATAAATTTGTCATCTGCTGAAAATGCCCAGAGAGTGGTAAAGGTTAAAACAAAAAGTATTGATATTTTACTGATCTCTCCATAAAATCATATATTGTGGGTACTCATTAGAAGCACCTTGTGTAGGCACTTTTTATGAGTATCCACAACATGTTTTTGTGGCGAAATCAGAAAAATATTATGTGGCTACCCCCTCTTATTTAGAGCTGTTGTAGTTTTATGTGAATAAAACTTGAATCTTACTACAAAAATATCTGAGAATGTTTGTCATACAAGAAAATTATGGATCTATTCTTTTTTTTTTCAATGTGAACTACATCAAAGTTGATGTTTTTGTTCCTATTTTTTTTTTCAGGATTCAAATCAAAAACTGGAGATTTGGGACACATGGAAATTTGTTCAATGATTCTAACTTCTCAGGAATTAACATTCTGTTTTCCTGTCTTCTCCCCCGAAGTTACACTGTCTCCTGGATATAGCCTGTGGGTGTTCCTCATCCCTTGATCTTACCCTCAGTTTGTTATATGGTGGTCAACCCTTCTTAGTTGTTTCTTTGTTTCAGGCTTATTCAATTGATATTTTGTTGCCATGTGATATGGATGTTATGATCTATGTCCGTCCGACTTCAGAATCTGTGCTGTCTTCATGAAGCTGGCACAAGAATTTAGATTTATCCTTGTCTGTCTGTCCGTCCTGGCCCATACAGCCATCCAGATTCTTGTCTAGATTAAGACCTTCTAAAACAGTTGAAGGAGCCCCCAGATGCCTTGAGTGTTTATCTTAGGATGATGATGTGTGTTGTGAAAAAATAAGTTCAGTATTTACCCTTAATATTGGGACACTTTATAGGAAATTGATACACTTTTAAAGGAAGTAACTGTCAAAATAGTTCTTGCTTCCCTTCTGAAAAGGGTTTACCCTTTGAGAGAAAAATTCTTTCCCTTTAGAGTAGACTCCTTTTCAGAAGGGGATTGATGTGCAAGAAAGCAAACAGGAAATCACAAAAGTTGTATCCCTTGTATAAAATGGCAGCAAATCTACCAGCTGTACCCAGTCCCCTTAACTCTTGTCCTGCTGAACCCGGATATCTCCTGCCTTTGCAAACAGTGTAGATCCAGATCAGTTGGCTTCTGAAGAAGCCAACTGATCTGGATCTGCACTGTTTGCCATTAAGTATGTGAATCTATAGAAACAATCCAGATCAAGCAATCTGATTGGCTGAAAATTAGAAGTGGGTGTGGCATCTTAATTTATTCAGCAGGACAAGGGTTAAGGCTTATCACAGTTTTCCTAACATTTAAACCAATTCTCCAGGAAAATATTCTGTAGATACTCATTAGAAGGGCCTTGCCAAGACAGTTCTAGTAAGTACCCACAATATGATTTTATGAAGAAATAAGAAGATTACTTACTGGCTACTCCTCTTATCTGGAGCCATGTATGGGGTTATTTAGCCTGGATATAAAGTCATTCCATTACATTTTCTAGGTGGGGGCACATGTGTCATTCTGACCTTTTTTCAAAAACACATATTTAAACACAAGTTATTGTAACTTGTGTTTTGTAAGTATTTTTACATAAAATGTCACTAGATGGAGTGAAACAAGTAAATCTGAAGAAATGTGATCCAGGAATGAAATCTGTAACTGTTTTGCAAGGATGTCATATTTAAGTGACAAAAACTGATACAGATCACATGACATACCATGCAATATAAGTAAGCTTCCATCAGCCAAAGGCTCAGCTGTTATGTTCACTTTCCAGCTGTTCTTATCTGCTTGTGTCAACAATTTCAAATGACCGACACAGCTCCAGACAAGAATCTTTTTTTTTTTTTTTTTTCCAACATAAGAGTATTGATGTTTTTTTTTATTCCTCTACAGAAAGCTGTGTGTTTTATTTTCTACAAAAAATTTGGATTTTTTTACACGTTTATATCGAACACTTGAACATTGTTGACATGGTAGTGAGTAAGCATAATTACTATAAACTTCTATCTGGACTCTTTCCAGTTTGTCAAAAACATAGCAAACAGTAATGTTTTTATTGGTGTGTTCCTTGACACAGAAGTCAACATTAGCAACAAATGAAGAATACACCACAACCTCTTGATAACTCTATTGTTGGGGTCCATAGCATAAACCGTGTTAATTAAACAACCGTGTTATATCCAAACAAAAATGTATAGATTATATTGAAAAATGACCATTTATGGTTATTTTTTAATATAATCTATACATTTTTGGGATCCATCTTTGAACCGTGCTATATCCAAAACTGTGTTATAACAAACCGTGTTATAAAGAGGTTGTAGTGTAGTTCTTTGGCATCCTCTCCAAAACTGCTAAAGGGATTTGAATAAAGTCAGTGGCAGTGTATCTTGGATGGCTTTTGAAAGCATTCTGTTTTTTTCTTGAAATCCAATTATAGTAATGTGATGTTCAGCCATACATCTAACATTTTTTTTTGTGGAAGCACAATTTATATACCTGTTTGTTGACAGTTTGTAATAGACCTTTTAAAATTATGAAATTAGAATGAAACCTGGCAGAAAGCATTTTAGCTTGGTTTTCCTTTCTTATACTTTTATTGCAACACTTACTGTATTTCTTTGTCCATGATAGTGACTGTTTTACTCAGGAAAGAAAATTGTGATCCCTGGGTCTTTGATTTTGCGAACATGTTTTTTTTGTTGTTTTTTTAACTAAACAGTCTGGGTCATATATAGCTGGTGTTCAGGCCCAGTAATATATAGAGTGATTATAATTAGAATATTCAAGTCAGTGTCAAAGAAAAGATTTCTTCAGAATTCTTTATTTCAAAGATATAACAGCCATAAATAGCATATTAGGATGAATAAGCAGGTAAATTTTAATAAAATAAAATTACATGGCCCTTAAAACACCATTTGGAGTTGTAGCAGATGACATTCTATTTTCCCACAAGGAGAACAATAAGTGTTGATATTTCATTGTTTTGTCAGCCTTATTTACATGGAAAAGTTGAAAAAAAAAAATGAGAATGTCATCTGCTGTTTTTGTGGCTGGCATTTTAACCCTTTCATAAAAAACAGATACTAATGTAAACATGTAGATCCTGATGAGATGGCTCATAATGAGCCATCTCATTAGGATCTACACTGTTTGCAATTTGTTTTATGAGTTTTGACAGAAATCCCTATTTACAGCAATGGATGTGTCCAAATTCAAAGAGAGAAGAATCCACTTCATAAATACAGGGGTGAAAGGGCTAATGGTAATTTTCAAGGATTATTATAAGCACAGCATCAGTACAGTAACATGATCTGATGTTCTGTATTCGTGTCTCGTGATCTTCTGATGCACAGTCACAGCTTGTGGATGTCCAAGCATTTTGTATGATCCTGTAGTCTTAGATAGAGACTCAACATGATACAGAGTTTTGGATCTCATTAACCCTTAAAGCGCCAATCACAACTATTGTCATCTGCTTTGTCTTCTGCCGGTTACTTTAAAAGTCACTTCTGCAAACAGTGTGGACCCAGATCAGACTGCTTTAGGAGCAGTCTGATCTGGGTCCACAATGTTTGCCTGTATGTAAAAATAGGTTTGAAAAGTTTGCAAGAATATTCAGCAGACGACATAAACAGACGACATTTTCAGATGCAGGTTTTCTTGGCGCTTTAAGGGTTAATTTAATAATAATGTGCATGTTTAACACTAAGCATGCTGGGAAAAATTTTCAGCAGATGTCATTTTGAAATATTTTTTCTTAGTTTTCACAGAAAATAGGATGTGACATTTCAAGCAAATTGTCTCCTTAGGAGACACTTTGCATGAAATATCAAATCCTACTTTCTGGTAAAAATAAGAAAAATCTCATCAGTGTGTCATCTGCTGAATCTACCCATAGCATGGTAAGTGTTAAGAAAAAAAAATGAATAAAAAAGAAGACGTGTTGAGCAATTTGTAAAAATTACATAGCTTAGTTCCAGATAAGAAGGGTAATCCACATATTTTTCTTATGTCTCCATTAAAATATATCTTCTGGGTACTCATTAAAACTGCTTTGGTGAGATACTTCTAATGAGACCCACAAACACTATTTGTTAGTGAAAAGAAAAGGAAAAAGTTCCTTATCTGGAGCTATGGACAGATTAGCCCATTGTAGTCGGGATACCCGTAAAAGGGTAATTGGCAAACAGTGCAGACCCAGATCAGACGCCACAGAATGCGGCGTCTGATCAGGGTCTCCACTGTTTGCAAATAGTTTAGCCATTTTTCTCTAGGAATATGTAAATCTCATAACCGGACGTACCTAAAATTGAAATTGGACTCTTCCAATATATAGTGTGGGAGAGTCTATTCAGTATACAATCGGTAGAGTACAATTATCATAGAAGTTTATGTCTGGATCACCATATTGCTCACAAGGATCTCAGTAGCTGTTGTCTCAAAGTAATGCACCTATGAGGCTGTTTTACCAAAATAACCTTTACTTTTTTCTTGGCAAGTTCAGCAGATGACAAATTGATATTTTTATATTTTTTTTTTTCATTTCCCCAGAAAATAGGCTTCGAGTATTTCATGCAAATTGTTCCTAAGGGACACTTTGCATGAAATGTCAAAATGGTTTTCTGGGGAAATAAGAAAAATATTTCAAAATGTTATCTCCTGAAATTTTACCTAGTATGCTAAGCACTTAGGTTGATGTGGTCATTTTCTTATAGTAGAAGAGTTTGTGCAGGTAAGATGAGTCGTAGGTAGTACTGTTATTTTTGTCCGAATATATGTTTCATACATGTTATCTTTGTTGTACCAGTAATTGATTTTTATGTAAAAAATGTTCAAAACATGTGAGCACGTGTGTGTATTTTGTTTTTAAATTGGTGGTCCAGCTATATGAATTATGTTAACATATAGCACTCTCTGGAATTGTTTATTTAGCAGATGACAACTGGATAATGTTTTCCCCCAAAAAATGGGGTTTGACATTTTATACAGATTGTCTCCTATGAAGACAGACTCTTTACCAATTTTCTGAGGGGACAATTTTCATGAAATGTCAAACCCAATTTTCTAGGAAAATGTAAGAAAAAAAAATTCAGAATGTTGTCTGCTGAAATATTTACCCAGCATACTAAGCATCAACGGTGAACTTGGCATATGCCAGTGAGTGATATTTTTAAAAAAATGAGATTTATCATTATAAATGAATCATATAGGTTGCAGATTTTTTATTTAAATGAAATTCCAAGCCAATTTTCAGGGGAAGACAAGAAATTAAGTTGTCAGTAGGGAATCAAACAAAATTCAGGAACAACGGGTCACAGAGTCCTCTGTTGTTTTTTCATAAAGTTTGTTTACTTTTTTTTCCAATGTGTTGCATCTAGAGTGTAGATGAGCCCAACTGACCTGTCACTTTAACCTACATTTAATGTTCATAAGGCTACATCCACAGTACAATTTATTTAGAAATGACAAGTGATAGTAAGAAAATCCTGCATTCCACAAGAAACAGCTATTCACTCACCTTTACAGGTAATACTGGTTTAATCTATGCAGTGAACATATATGGTAAATGTCCTAAAATTTTGAACATTTATTTTATACTTATTTGGCCTAAATATTGCTTTTTATGTGTTTCTTTCTTAAAATACTTAGAGGAATGGCAAACAGTGTAGACCCTGATCAGACTTACGGAGCAGTCTGATCTGGGTCTGCACTGTTTGCATATGCCATTTTGTCAAACCATTTGGTGTTCAAAATTTTAGGATATTTACTGTAAATGTCATAACCAAAAGGTCAAAGCAACAGGTCATTTGGTGGGCTTATACAGTCACTGATGAAATAATGATGATGGCAAACAAAACAGCTGATCAATAAAAAAAAACAAAAAAAAACACTGCAACAGCACACCCCTAATCATTTAAAAACTTGAGTTTGGTTTTGGAAGTGATTGAGAAGAATGGTATGTCATAGTACGTTTGATTTAAAGATAATAAGTAATTTTGTATTGTTCAGCCTCGATAAGAGCCCACATCCAACTCATATAACCCACTTCCAAATAACTATAAGCAAAGTACTCAGCTATAGGGTGAACTAATCTTTCTCTGATGCTTGGGCAAAATACAAATTTTTTGTCTGGAACCAAAATATACAGAAACCAGTATGACCATTAGAAAATAGTCTTGTTAATCTGAAGACAGGGCATCCATCAGTCATATTAACCTCTGGGCAAATTCAGCAACACAAATTGATAATTTTCTTATTTTTCCCAGAAAATAGTCTTTGAAGTTTCATGCAAATTGTCCCCAGACAGTTTAAATCCAGATCAGTTTGCTTCTGAAGCCAACTGATCTGGATCTGTACTGTTTGGAGATAATATGCATAAAATTTTAAAGCCTATTTTCTGGGAAAAATAAGAAAAAATATTTCAAATGTAGTCTGCTGAAACTTTTACCCAGCATGCTAGGCATTATGGTATCAAGAGTATTAAAAACACTATAATAGAGACTAATGATACAATATCATATCAGATACAATTTTTCGGTGATATTTTGCTCAACTACTCTTTTGTTAACTTGTCAGCTTATTGTCTGACACAAAGGTATTGTAAACCAAGTTCCTTTTTCATGTGAGAAATTTTGACAACTTTCAAAGGGAAATGCAGATTATGGAAGTTTTCTAAGTGTGAAGTGTGGGTTTCATCAAGCTGCAGAAATGTCACTGCGACCTAGCTGAGCTCAGCTTCTTTGCTGGTTTTCCTCTTTCCTCCTCAGGTGAATTTGGATACACTGTTTCATCTGGATCTACCAGGGCCTGACAAATCAAAAAAAAATCCACTTGCCCACTGGGCAAGTAAATTTTTTTTTCACTTGCCCAGCTCAAATTCCTACTTGCCCAGGATTTGTGCGGCTCAAATTCCTATATGCCCAAGATTTGCAAACAGAAATAGAAGTCCCACTTTTAACATTGCGTTAACAAGTCTATGAAAGCAATACTCTTGTAAATCCCAGTTAATATACAGAAAAGCGAGGTTTTAAATGGCGTACATAAGTTTACTCCTTTTTTTTTGGCTCAAAAACATAGATAATGGGCACTCAGTGAGGTAGTTTCAGACCCCACAATCTAAGTTTGCAATGGAAATAAGAAAAGTATCATAATTTCACATCAGAAAATACCAAAGGGATGAAAAGAGAGCATATTGAAAAAGAATTTTATTTGTATTTACTTGAAGCCTTGAATAAATACTCATGTGTTTGTAAAAAAAAAAAAAAAAAAAAAAAAAAAAAATCTTAAGGTAAATGTATACACCTGCAAGGAAATTAACTTGATTGAAGAACTGCCTACAAACTATAGGACAATTCATAATTAAAAGACTTCATTTTTTATCAAAGATGCCATTTTGAAAATGGTGTATTCATTTATCCCAAGAACAGAGAACAACCTCCAAGAAATTGGAAAGAACTGAATATTATTCTGTGTGGTATTGTATATCAGTGCTCATCAAGTCTTTCTGGTTTTAGGAGCACATAAGTCATCAAGCACTAGTCAGTTGTGTAAGCCATCAGTGTTCATATTTTGTTTTTCATCCTAACACGTTATCAGTAATATCAACAGAGAATAAATTTTTCATAAATGACTTTGACACACAATATTTTTAGTCTTACAAATTCATTATTACTTGATGAACACTAAGTAAATCCAGATTTCGAGAGGGAAATAACAAAGGTTTTGCAAACAGGCGAGATCGTAACGGTATCACGCTTTTTTTTTTCTTTTTTTTTCCAAACAAAAACTCAGTTTCTTATCTTTTATATTGTGTCATTTTGTACTTTCGTTTTCATAGCCAAACACGTCGTAAGCAACGACTTATTTCATTGGTGTATGCCCAGTCGCATAGCCAATGAAATACGAGAATATCAAAAACCAATAATTGCCGACCTTACTTGGTTCATACTACACAGAAGCCATGTTTAGATACAATTATTGATCAGCTGTTACGACGGAAGATTAAAGGCACGCGCCGGAAGGTAAACAACTGATCAATTGGATTAACGGTAGTGTGATAATGAAAACCGTTATACATGGGTTGTCTGCATTAATCAGGACAGCTGGGCAATTAATTATCAATATTTATTGACATCTTTTGATCAGACTTTTTTACCGTAAATACTCGCACTTTTAACTGTCCTGGCGATTTTTTGACACTTGCCCGACCGGGCGTCGTAAAGACGGAACAGACTTGCCCGGCGGGATTTAGGACTTGTCCCGGGCGGCCGGGCAATGGATTTGTCAGGCCCTGAATTCTACACTGTTTGAACTGGTATTTGTTTTGGGGTTAAAGCAAGTTCCATGTACTGTATTGACACTAAATGTTGGGACACCTGAGCTTTTTACCATGCCTGTCTAAAACTCTGAACAATAATAAACTGGGCCCAGTTGTTCAAAACTAATGATGTCTTTAGTTAACATATCGTTAAAACTTTGATCATTAAATATGGCATATACAGTAAAACCTGTGTAAGACAGCCACCTTTGAAATTGACCTTAGTGGTTGATGTGGAAAGATGGTTGTCTTATAAAGGTACATGTCATGTAATTTTGCTAGCAAAATTACATGACATGTACCTTTATAAGACAGACAACTTTTTCCACATCAACCACTATTTAAAGTCAGTCTCGAAGGTGGCTCTCTTACACAGGTTTTACTGTACACTAATATTTTTGCTGAAAAATTGTGAAAAGCTACTCTCATTTTTTTCAGCAAAAATGCCTGTGAATTAGATATTGTACTTACTAGAACAATTAACATTTTGACTGAGCTTGTTAAGCTAAAGATGTTTTGAACAACGGGTCCCAGTTTATTACCTGTTGATGTGACTAAAGAGGAGTGGCAGATAGTATAGACCCTGATCAGATACCTTACTGTGTATCTACAGTATTATGATTAAGCGGAATAGATACACTTTCAGGATGGGAGGTAACTATGTCGAAATTGTGTTTGTGCCCATCTGAAAAGGGGTCTACTCTGTAAGGAAAGAATTTAATGTTACAAAATATTGACTGTATAATGAGAGATATGAAATCAAATGAGCTGGTGCATGACAAAATCTATAATAAGACTTGTGCAACCAGTGAAGACTCAGATCAGCAGTCTTTGCATTCATGCAGTCTGATCAGTCTTTGCTGATTGTGTGTGCCTTCTACAGCCTCTGGGCTATCCGAAGAGGGATGAACGAGAACCCTTGCCATACTGGGCAGATGTACAGGCTGATCTGAGTAGTTAATGGTCATACAGGTCTTATTGTAGTTTTTGTTGCGCGCTGGCTCAAATAATATTTATATGTAGTTTTTAGCATCTGAAGCAGCTGAATAATCTTTCAGGTAAAGGTCCATATTGCCCCTTCCCTGCTCGGCCCCACCCCGTAATCCTTAAAGTGCTAATCACAACTGCAGCAGACATTTTATTTTTATTTTTTAACATTTTATTTATTTTTGTATTTTTCAGAGAAAATAAGGCTTGACATTTGATGTGAGTACATGCCCATCAATGGCTCTGATAAATAGTAACAATAAAAATAAAAAATAGACTGTTGTCTGATTCAATTTTGCTTGGCACTTTACAGGTTAAGCAGTGATCTGTTTCTATATTTGACTCTAGTTGGTAGTGAAGGACATTGTTCTGGTGTCTTAAGCCACATTCAAAAGGATGGACACAATTTAGTATGATATAACTTTTTGTTTTTTGTAGTTATTTTTGTACATGTTAGTTTATTATTTATTGTTGTAATTTATATATTACTGTATATAGTTTTGTTTAACCATTAAAGCGTCATTCAGATTGTAGCAGACAGCATTCTTAAATACTTTTATTTTTCAAAGAAAATTCAGGCTTTACAGATGTTCATGTGAAATGTGAAGCAGTATCTTCTTACAAAAAAATAAAAAGAAAACAGTATTTTAGAATGTCGTCTGCTGCTGTAATGATTGGTGCTCTAAGGATTAACTTTTATTTATTAATATGACAGCAAATACTTACACATTCAAAATATGTTAAGAATGCAGCAGAATTTGTTAGGCATTTATATTATACCACCAATTTTGAAGTTGAAGAGGAAAATTGCTTCTGCCAAGTTTGTCTGTAACTTTCGGTTTGTTTTTTTATTTGCTAGAGTCTTCAAATTTCATATTTGGACTGCCATGATAAAATGGCTCACCTATCTTTTGTTTATTTCTTTTTCTGTAAGACCTGAACTTGTTTCTAGGATTTTTTTTCTTCAATTCTTAATCCACTGCCCTAGAAAGCTTATTTTGTAATACAAATGTAATTTATTTTGAGTAATACCAGCAAGCATATATTATGGGGCATAGTGTTTTGTGAACACCTTTTCTAGATGCTTATTTAAAAGAAAAAATGACTGTGTATTAGAATAGCAAATTTTAAATATAAAAAGTAGATATGTATATTATTGATAGGCTAGCAGATTGTTAAAATAAAGTATACTAATCAAAAGTGCTAACCATTCACATAGAATTTGGCGATTTATTTTTCCAGGATCGGTGATAGGGAATAGGTTTTATGAGGAATAGGTTTTAAATGTATCATCCCTTTATATAATAAGGCACAGCACAATTGTAGCAGATGACATTCTATTTTTTATTAGTTTTCAGAGAAAATAAGACCTGGTATTTCATGTGAATCGTCTGCCTAGCAGACTATTCACATGAAATGCAAAGTCTCATTTTCTCTGAAAATTGCACACACACACACACAAAGAAATTAAAATGTCTGCTGCAGTTGTGGTAAGTGCTTTAAGGGTTATTTGTAACACAGTGATCAGAATATGCAGCTACATTTGTTTTTGAAAAGCCACAAAAATTTTATGCATTCTGTTTAGAAGAATGGTTCAAAAAGGAACAATGTTCAGGTACAGGGTTTGCAATAATTGCTGCATAAAATGAATGGACGTCTGAAGCTGAAATAAACATTACAGAATGTGTTTCAAGCACAACAAAATCTTTTCAGTTTTCCCTAATGTCAAAACATTCCAAACTCTTTCATGCAACTTTTGAAAACAAAAAGGTACATGCAGACTTTGGCATGCAAGTGGTGCACTCATCAATTTTTTTTCAGTTTTAGTTAACCCATTATATACTGAATAGACTCCCCCACACTATATATTGGAAGAGTCCAATTTTAATTTTAGGTACATCTGGGTATGAGATTTAGATATTCCTAGGGAAAAATGGCTAATCTATTTGCAAACAGTGGAGACCCTGATCAGATGCTGCATTTTGTGGTGTCTGCTCTGGTTCTGCACTGTTTGCCCATTACCCTTTTAGGGGTCTCCAGACTACAATGGGTTAAGCCTTAAAGTGCTAAGCAAAGTTGTAGTAGACAATATTTTTTTTCAGAGAAAATAAGACATAGCATTTCATGTGAATCATGTTAGGTAGGAAGTTCACATCAGATGTCAAGCCTTATTTTCTCTGAAATATACACACAAAAAATAAAAATGTCAGCTGCAGTATGATGAGTGCTTTGAGGGTTAAAGCATATGCATGGCTATAGAGAATTAAAAGGATTCTCGCATTGATTTTTGATAAAGTGAATACATAAACCGTAAGTGATGGTTAGAAGTTTTGACAAGTATATATTCATTTTTAGAGAAATAGATGAATAAAAATCATTATCTTTGAACATCCAATGTAAGACTGGTGCATTTTTCAGCAAGCATCCTAGTACTTCCTATATATTCCAGCTTTGTGTGAATCTTTAGATGGTCAAAATTTTCAGATTTTTTTTTTTTTTATTTTATCTTTTAGCTCTCTCGGCAAAATCAGCAGACAGTAAATTGATATTTGTCTTTTTTTATTTTTCAGAAAGTAGGGATTGACATTTCATGCATCTGGTCTCCTAAGAAAATTTGCATGAACTGTCACACCATATTTTCTGAGCAAACTAAGAAATAAACATATTTTAAAATGCCACCTGCTGGTATTTTAAGTCCTGCCATATTTTCTGAGTAAACTAAGAAATATGCATGTATTTTAAAATGTCATCTGCTGGTATTTTAAGTCCTATAGGTTTAAAAGGTTAGCACAAATTTTCATGGAGCCTTCCACAAGCTTGGAGAATGAAATGGAGTTTAAAAACTTGGAGTGTATATTACAGATGTGTTAACGTAATGGTAAGAACTGTTTATATAAATGGTGAGTGGACCAGTGTTAAAGACAAGAATCATTCCTCTATGTTGTATTTATAGTATTGGTTGTACAGTGTCAGACAGAAAGTGAACCCTAAAAAAAAGAGCCAATCACAACTGCAGCAGATGACATTTTATTTTATTTTATTTTTTTTTTTTTTTTTTTTCAGAAAAAATAAGGTTTGACATATGAATCATCTGCCAAGTCTTATACCTGTATTCTCTGAAAAAAGATAAAAAAAAAAAAAAAAAAAATAGAATGTTGTCTGTTACAAATCTGCATAGCTCTTTCAGAGTTTATAAACACTTCAAAGTCCCACTGTTAGTTCAGTGTTGGTTTTTGTTTGTTTGCAAGAAAATACAATTCTTCTTTACAGACAATTGACTCCTCCGTCAGGCAGTTATAACCACGCCCACGTGAATTTCCTTAGACAAACTTTGTATTGATATACCTGTGCTTACCTGTAAAAAGCACGTGTTGATTTGTTTGTCTAACCAAAAACATTGACAATTACCTGTTTACCTATTTTGAATGGTCAGCTGCGGTTCAGTTAAATAGTCAAGTGACTTGATGGAGGAGTCAATTATGTTAAATGAATGAAAATGGTTAAAAGATATTGAAAACCATAACTTAAAGATGATGACAGTATTGTGTATGATTTTGCAGACCAAAGGAAGCAAAACAAAAACTGCTTCTGTGATAGAATTTATACAGCTCTATGAATACGATGTTTGTATCATGCTTGAAACATATTTAAGTTTCTGCCAGTTAAAAAAGCTTGCTGAAGTAATTTTCTTGCAAACAAAATTCCTTGGATAGGTCTGAAGAAATCATTAATTTATAGAGCAAGACTTTTAGCTTTTAAATTTAAAGAGTTACGGAAACAAAATCCAGAAAACAGTACATCGCTAAAGATCACATTCTGTTATATTTACATTCTTAGTGCATTTACAAAAAAAAAACCTATATTTAACCCTTGTCCTGCTGAATAAATTAAGATGCCACGCCCACTTCTAATTTTCAGCCAATCGGGTTACTTGATCCAGATTGTTGCTATTAATTTGCACACTTGATGGCAAACAGTGCAGATCCAGATCAGTTGGCTTCTGAAGAAGCCAACTGATCTGGATCTACACTGTTTGCAAAACAGGGTATATCCGGGCTCAGCAGGACAAGGGTTAACTATTAGGACATGCTGTTGTTCATACTTCAATGAATACATTGACTCATGCGATATCACATGATCATTTAAGTGATATCAAAATACACAATGGCTATTTCTAATATGATTGGCTGATGGCAACGTTATGATGTCAACCACGATGTTCCACTGTTCATAGGACTGCATGCAATTGTTTTCCTGCTCAAATTCTTGCCCTCAAACCAGGTTTTTTCGTCAAATAATGGATGAAAAATAATATAAATATATGTAATAAAGGCAATTTATTATATACAAAGTAATGAAATATAGAGAATTATTAATGAAATAAAATGCATATTTTCACTAGTGAAATATAAGTTTTATATTTTCACTAGTGAAAATATAAAACTTATATTTTCACTCCTCTGAGCAGTGAAAAATATAAGATCTGGGTCTACTCTTTTCTTATTTACATTAATGTTTTCATTACACGAGATGAAAATTTTTATGGTATTCACTGAAAAAGAGTAAATTTTCTTTTTATTTTATTTTTACACGCCAATGCGCGTTTCTGACGTCATATCTAACGTCACCAAACAAAATATGAACGTCATGGCGCCAAGGGACAAAACTGCGTGTCAGACTTTCCCTTGCAAATGCAAGATTTGCATCTCTTCTATCGAAAGTGATGTATATAATAAAAAGAAAATTCAAATGTTCGTCGTGAATATGACTTATTTCATCTCGTGAAGTGAAAAAATGTATATTTCATTCGTGCCTTTGGCACTCATGAAATATACATTTTTTTCACTTCACTCGATGCAATAAAAGTCATATTCACTCCAAACATTTGAATATCCTCTATTTATTTAACATTCATTGAAGTTTGAACAATACTGGTTTGCAAGCAAAGTTTACATGAACCTCTATGGGGTTCACTCATTTTGCTTGTGACCCGATGTTGTTCATACTTCAATGAACGTTAATAAAATTACGTTCATTTCTTAAGTATATTTGACTTAGTCTGTGTGGAAAAGATTATTGGGAAAGATTTTAATGTTTATGTCTGTCTTACTTATTTTTAAGACTCTTTTCACCAACATAATGTATTTATCGAAAGTTTTAATGCACCTTCACTCCTTACTATACTTAGTGGGTGATTTCATTTGCTGCTTATGCCTTGCAACATATTAAAATGCCATATTTGACCCAATTACCACACAGTGCATTTGGGTCTTCCCAAAACTACTCTATGGGCTAATTCAGCAGATGACAAATTGATATTTTTCTTATTTATCCCAGAGAATAGGATTTGACATTTCATGCAAATTGTCTCCACTTGAATGTCAAAACTTGTTTTTGGGAAAAATAAGAAAAAAATATTTCAATAGGTCATTTGCTGAAACTAAGTACATGTATTAAAATTGTGTTAAAATACCCATCAGCACATTGTAAAAGACTGATCAGAATTGGAAACGGGCAGCAATGAATTAATAATTGGTAGAACTTCCACCTTTGGATGGGGAGGTTGTGGGTTTGATCCCCAGCCGGGTCATACCTTTCTGAAATTGGTATTAGCTGCTCTTTTACTTGATGCTCAGTATTAAGAAGAGCTAGGACTGTGGTCACACTGGTGTCACTATATGTGACTGGTGGTAGTATGCCCATGTGTCTGGGATGTGATACTGCAGTATGGCAGTATTATAAAAATACATTAGCTTGCACTTTTACAGTCAAGATGTAACTGAAAGATTTTTTATGGTAACGTAAACCTCAGCTATAACAAACAAAACAAACAGTTACCACTGACACATCAGTTCTAAAACACTGTGTATGCCGTTTTCTCATTGATTTGTACATTATCAGAACAAACAATTATTTCTAATTCAAAATAATGAAAATCATCATATTTGTAAATTTATCTCAACCAAAGCTTTTTGTAGTCTCATTGAGTCTGTGACCTTGAGTAGAAGCCAATTTGGATTATTTTCCTTTGACCAGCAGAGAGATTTTATGTTTCACACTGAAATCCAGATAAAAATAAATGTGTGAAACATGCCCGGTTCTAGAGAAAAGAAACAAGACAAAGTTGATTTGTGCATGTGTTGTTTGTTTTAGTGATACATTGGTTTCAGAATTTTGTTTGCAGAAACCTTTAAATTTAGATTAGCAATTCTTAAAATTCAGAAACTCTCTAAATAGGATTTTCTTAGACCTGTTGAAGACATTGTGAATTTAATGCACCAGTCATGTGTATCCACAGTCCCGACACCCACCCACCCATGGGGAAGGGTGGGGTATAGGGGGCTAATGTGTGGGGCTATGACCTTTTGAATGCTTCCACAGTACTGTGAAAATAAAATACCAGGGTTGTGATTTAGCACTAAAATAGCTGGGACTACTAAGATTTTATATTTTACCCAATTCTTATGGGTGGGGTCGGTGGGGTTTGAGTTTTCTCTATCCAGTTGTCCCTGCAGTGTGGTGTATTTAGCAGGGCTGTGATGGAGGGAAAGTGATTGTCCCCTGCTATTCCCCATGGGTGGGACAGTGGGGGCAGTGGATACAAATGACTGGTGCATAAAAGAAGTTTGTTCATTACCTTAAAATACAATATGGTAGTGTAAATTATTTCATACATGGCTAACCATGGACTACATGTACAATGAACACCCAGATCAATTTGAGTATTAGAAGTCTTCTCAAGTTCTTTACAGTTTGTTGTTAAGTTCTCATATCGTACAAAATATTTCACTCTATAGCATTGGTGGAACATTGACCCTTCAAGTGTGATTGCTGTCATTACCTAAGTATTGGGACAACAGGCCTGGGCAAACAGTGTAGACCCAGATTCTGTGGCACCTGATCAGGTTTGTACTGTTTGCCACTCATCGACACCTCAGTATTTAATAGAAATAGACTTAGTCAAATTTGAGGAAAAGTATGAGGAGGAGTTAACCCTTTCATCCCTACAGACCAATACAGATACCTTTGCAAACAGTGCAGACCCAGATGAGACAGCTCATAATGAGCTGTCTCATCAGGATCTACACTGTTTGCCATTCTGTTGTTGAATTTTGACTGAAACCCCTATTTGCAACAATGGATGTGTCCAATTCAGAGATGGAAGAGTCCATGTCGGAAATTTGGGGGTGAAAAGATTAAGTTGTTCCAACATTAGGGTAAATATGGAACCTACCCATGAAACTAAACAGGGATGAATGTGACTGACTGTTCACTATTTGGATATGTAGTGAAGGATGTTCTGCCATTGGTGTCTGTCCAAGTTATGTAACAGTATATAAAATTGTGTAGAAACTGTCTTAATACAGGCAGTGGGGCAAAGGAAGCATGTACACATGCAGTCCATTCCTATCTTGTTTTATTGTCATAAGAAAATACTTGTGTTTGTACCATATTTACTATGAATATTTGGACAACTTTTAACACCTGACTACACACATCCTAAAACTTCAACAGTGCATTTACTGCGTCTTGATGTGTTTAACCCTTGTCATGCTGAATAATTTAGGATGTCACGCTCACTTCCAATTTTCAGCCGATCAGATCACTTGATCCAGATTGTTGATATAAATTCACATAATGGCAAACAGTGCAGATCCAGATCAGTTGGCTTCTTCAGAAGCCAACTGATCTGGATCTACACTGTTTGCAAAGGCAGGACATATCTGGGTTCAGCAGGACTAGGGTTGAAAACTACTGGATTATGTTCCTTGGCATCTGATCTGGGTCTACACTGTCTGACCAAATACTTAGGGTAAGTATGGTATTTTGCAAGTAGTAATTGTTGTGAAGGAAGAGTACAGGGTAAATTGACTAAATAATTATTGTGGTTATATATACCAAAAGAATTCTTAAGATTTTCAGTTAAACCTTAAAGCGCTTTCCACTTCTGCAGCAGATGGCAGATTGAATTTTTATCAGAGAAAATAAGGCTTGACATTTCATGTGAATGGTTGACCTAGCAGACAATTCACATGGAATGTCAAGTCTTATTTTCTCTGAAAATATAACATTTAGAATGTCATCTGCAACAGTTTTGCTTCATTTTTTAAGGGTTAAGCATTATTAGTGATTAAAGTGTAAGGAAATTGCACTACTTTCCCCACACAGATTAATAAATCAACCACTAATGTTAACTGAAAATTTGGATGATTTGATTGTTGGAATGGCAACTGCTATTTTGTTTTCATTTCATATCCCAAGTCTAACTGCCAGTTTACACTGCTCAGTAACATGTCCATTTCTGTGCCTCAGCTGTATAAAGCTCATGATTATCACTTTGTTTTCTGGGAAAAACATTTTATAATGTCTGCTGCTATATAAAGCCAGCAGGTTACAGATTAAAGTAAAGAGAGCTAGGCCAATCAGATGTAAACATGTAGTTTATATGGTATACCGTAATAACCCTAAGTATTGGGACAGACAGGCCTTTGCAAACAGTGTAAACCCAGATCAGATGCCGCAGAATGCGGCATCTGATCAGGGTCTACAGTTTGCCATACATACAGCAATATTTTAGACACATCAAGAAAATAATGGATTATTTCAAATTTTAGGACAAGTATAGTAAATAGATAAGATGTTCCAATACTTAGGGTAAAAATGGTAATGCCACCAGCTCATTATCTTTAGCACTCTGACAAATTCATATTTTTTTCTCATTTTTTCCCCCAGAAATTACATTTGGATATTTCATGCTAATTGTCTTTTTTTGTAGACAATTTGCATGACAAGTCCAACCATATTAATTGGTAAAAATTTCAAGACGCCGTCTGCTATCATTTTTACCCAGCATGCTAAACATTAAATGTATATTACAATGTACTGATATAGTGCAATAGTTACTTATTAATAGTGTGATTGACACTTTAAATGTTTACTTCTTTTGTTCTTGTTTAGAATTGAAGAATAATAAATTACCATACCAATCTTGTTGTACGTTTTCTTTGTCATACCATTTCTAGTGTCTGCTTTTTGTAGTCTGATGATGCTTTTGCTGTACTAAAAATTAAATACAGCAGGTATAATAAGTCCTAATACCATTACCATAAATGTCGTAAAATTTCAAACACTTTATTCCATATTATTTTGGCCTAAATTTTGCTTTTTATGCAGTTGTTTCTTAAAACACTTAGTGGAATGGCAAACAGTATAGACCCTGATCAGACTGCTCCTTCAGGAACAGTCTGATCTGGATACATATTGCTTGAATATGGCATTTTGTCAGCAACTATGGTGTACAAAGTTTTAGGATATTTACCATATTATGTGTAATATTGGCACAGGAAGGCCTCAGCAAAGAGTGTAAACCCAGATCAGATGCCACATATTTTGTTATCTGATCAGGATTTACAGTTTGCCACTCATCCAGCAGTTTTAGACAATAATAGGTAGTGAAATGGACTTACTACAATTTTAGGCCCAGTATGGTAGGGCCTAAACCCTTGTCATGCTGAATAAATTTAGATACCTAGCCACTTCTAATTTTCAGCCAATCAGATTACGTCATCTAGATTGTTGATACAAAATCAAATACTCAATGACAAGCAGTGCAGGTCCAGATCAGTTGGCTTCTTCAGAAGCCAACTGATCTGGATCTACTTTGTTTGCAGTGGCTCTGAGTGCAGGGTCTCCAAATAACTATGAATCACAGGCAAGGAGACATTCAATAAAACAACCACAAAAAAGATCAAATGATCCTGTATCGCTCAACTGAGTTCCTAGGGTTACCAGTATGTAGCCCAGGGGCCGAGGCAGACACAAAATTTCCATCCAAAGAGAAAGCTTTTGTCACTTCAATCATTTGTTGTGAGGTTTATAAAAATGCTTTCCAGTACACTCTGCCAACAAACATGAATCATTCAAACAAAAAGTTTTTTCCCCTTTTCATAGAAGGACCCTCATGAATTTTGGTGAAACATAGCAGCCTAGTGCTATGAAGACTATATTTCAAGTGAATAGCTGAGGGCACAGACAGACAGCCTACCCTCTTAGAGAAAACAAAAATGATCTCAACTACAGTGTTTTGCTACTTAGATCAGATGTGATGTAAATTTAATTTGTCAAGTCTTTACATTTTGAGAAAATGATTTTAAAACATTTTCCCCAAAGAAATGCATGTGGAAGCAAATCTGAACTTGCCATAAAAGGTTAACCTAGGATCTTCAGTTGAACAAACTTGGTAGACTCCAATCCCTGTTGCTCTTTACCAAGACTTGGCCATCTTTGGTAAGGCAGCCTGACCATTTCAACAAATTCTCAATCCCACTTTGATAGCAGGCTCCAGATGTAATTTGGTAAAAATTAGCCCAGAAGTTTCAGAAAAAAAAAAAATGTATTTCTAAACATTTATATAGCCCTGGGTTAGTATGACATTTACATCTCATTCCCCCTTGCCTAAACACTCCAATTATAATTTTGTGAAAACTGGCCCAGCTGTTTAAGAGTTTTAAAGATTTCATACATGTATATAGTCCAAGGACAGGGGCATATAACCAATGGGGAATAAAACTTTGACTGTTGCTGAAGGTTTTGCTGCCTGGATAATTCGTTTCTGCCATTAGTCATTAATACAGTTTTCCACTGTGGAATACTTCACATTTTCCCCATACAAAATTCAGAGGGAAGCAAATCTAACCTGCAGAAAAAGACTCATTTGAACAAACTTGGTAGACCTCTGTTAACCAATGCTCAATACCAAGACTTAGCCTCAAAGCTTCTTGGTTCTGCAGGAGCTGTTAAATGAGCAGAAGCTGTTAAATGAGCCACAACATCAGAAAACATCCCTTGAGACATGTTTGCCAGGCAAAGATTGGTAGCAGCCTGCGCATTTGCACAATATGATCAGAATCTTCATTGGGTGCATTTTCGATTGCGAAGGATGCAAACACCACAAAAACATACCTATATAATTTTGACCCTCTTAAACCCCATTTTTATATAGTAAAACTGGGGTTCTTATATCTGCTCAGAAACATAGATTGTGGGTACTCGTTAGAACTGCCTCGCTGAGGCAGTTCTAACGAGTACCCACAATCTATGTTTTGAGCAGAAATATGAAAAATAGAATTTTTATCAAAAAACTTTCAGTTTTTGGTGGTGAAATTTTCAATATATTTGAATAGGCGTGTTTACGTAATGTTTCTTCATACAAACAATAAAGACTATGATCAGACTGTGGATGCACAGGCTGATTTGATACTTTCTGAGGTGCACGTTTTCTCACATTGTGGCTCAAATGTTTTTCATGATCTGGAGGCAAGGTGACCATCTTGATCAATGGAGTATGACCATTAATTTTCAACCCACTTCGACTGAAGGTTCCAAATGAAATCTTGTGGAAATTGGCTTAGTTGTTTCTGAAAAGGACTTTTAAAGGAAAAGACAAGGTTTGTTAACCCGTTTTCATCGAGTGGATTCTTCCTCCACAACTCCTTTGGACCATTCTATTCCAAAAGCAGGGTGTCTGGACAGTTTTTATTATAACAAGGTTTTATAGAAATTCCTGTATTTAATGCTGATCAGATGCTTTGTTTGTGTTGAGGTTTTACGGCCCAGTCAACCCAATGGGGTCATGTTGAGCGCGGTCAGTTTACCTAACCACACATTTACTGGGCAGGCTTAGTCCTCTAAGTGGTTAACCAGTATTGTGCACATTCTTTCGCCAGAAACTGACAACTGCCCTTCTTGAATCAGCGGAAGGGAGAGAATGACAGTAGAAAATATTTCATGATCAATCTCCACGAAAGAATGTTGCCGACCTCGGCAAGTTAGGCGATGTCTATGGGTCTTCTGCACCATCTTATGCTCAGGTTAAATTCTGGGTAGGGGAATTCAAACGCGGTAGAACGTCTTTAGAAAATGAAGCCAGGTCTGGACGCCCACTGGATGCCACCGACGAAGAAATGTGTAAGAAAGTTCGGGATCTGGTATACTCTGATAGGCGAATTCAGGTGGAAGAAATAGCGCAGGCATTAGGCATTTTACATGGTAGTGTTTCAACAATCTTACATGATCTTTTAGGTATGCGCAAGCTAACAGCCTGTTTGGTCCCCAAATCCCTTAGCAATGAGCAAATGGCAACCAGAGCATCAGTATGCAGCGCCTTGTTGAAGTGTTTTAGGTCAAAAGATGATTTTCTTTTGCATCTGGTGACTGTAGATGAGACTTGGGTTCATTATTATGAGCCAGAGAATAAAGCTCAAAAGTCGTCAGTGGGTAGGGCCTGGGTCCCCGAGGCCAAAGTTCAACAAAGAAGTTCAAGACGCAACCATCTGCTGGCAAGGTTATGGCCACAGTATTTTTGGATGCAAAAGGCGTTATTAATTTGGACCTTTTACCCAAGAGAAGTACAATAACTGGAGTGTACTATGCAAACTTGTTAGACCAGCTGAGAACCGCCATCCGTGAAAAACGCCGAGGTAAACTCTCTAAAGGTGTTTTGCTGCAACAGGACAACGCGGGAGTCCACACTTGCAAAGTTGCAATGGACGCTGTAGAGTGAAACAGGTATGAATTAATACCACATCCTGCCTATTCACCTGACACAGCTCCTAGCGACTTTTTCCTATTCCCAAACTTGAAAAAGGATATCCGTGGACTTCATTTCCAGTCTGATGAAGAAGTCGTGACAGCAGTTGAGGAGTGGGTCAATGGAAAGGACCCTGACTTTTTCAGTTCTGGGCTGATGGCACTTGAACACCGTTGGTCTAAGTGCATCACACTAGAGGGCAATTACATCGAAAAAGAAGAGGTGGATCTCAACCGGAAATAAGTTAGGTTGGTTACTTATTGATTCACCCTCGTATATTTATTTTGCTTAAAGCCAGAAAGAAAATTGTATTTGATCATATGAAATGCTTAAAACCTCATTAAATATTCAAATGGTAGTGCTGGCAAACTGTGTGGGGGCTTACTACATCTGCCCATCTGTATGTCCATACATCCGTCTTGTATGTTTGGTTTCTCTTTATCTAATAATCTAACAAGCACTGCTTATTAGCTCAGGTCAGTCAATGTTTGTGGAGGTTTTACGGCCCAGTCAATTCAATGGGGTCATGTCGAGCACAGTCAGTTTACCTAACCACACATTTACTGGGCAGGCTTAGTCCTCTAAGCGGTTAACCAGTATTGTGCACATTCTTTTGCCAGAAACTGACAACTGCCCTTCTTGATCAGTGGAAGGGAGAGAATGACCATCTGTCGCCCATCGTGCGGCGTCAACAATTGCTTTAAAAAGCCTACTCCTCCTACACTCCTGGGCCAATTGACTTGGTACTTGGTAGGAAGCATCAGGGCGACTTGTAGATCAAAAATAGCTAAAATAATTCCAAACGGAAATCCAAGCTGGCCACCACCTTGAAAATCTATTTTTGGCTTCTTCTCCTGAACTGAAAGGCCAACTGATTCCACAAACTTGGTAGGAAGTATCGGGTTGACTTGTAGATCAAAAATAGCTAAAATCTCCATCTTGAAAATCTATTTTTCGCTTCTTCTCCTAAACCCAAATGCCAATTGACTCCAAACTTGGTAGGAAGCATTGGGGTGAATTATAGATCAAAAATAGCTAAAATCGCCATCTTGAAAATGTATTTTTCGCTTTTTCTCCTAAACCCAAATGCCAATTGACTCGAAACTTGGTAGGAAGCATTGGGGTGACTTATAGATCAAAAATAGCTAAAATCGTTCCGATCGGAAATCCAAGATGGCTGCCATGGCAGCCATCTTGAAAATCTATTTTTTGCTTCTTCTCCTGAACAGAAAGGCTTATTGACTTTAAACTAGGTAGGAAGCATCAGGGTGACTTGCAGATCAAAAATAGCTAAAATTGTGCTGATCGGAAATCCAAAATGGCCGCCATCTTGTTTGATATATACTTATATAATATAGGGAAAACCTGTAAAAATCTTTTTGTCTGAAACCAGAAGGCCTGGCCTTTGATATTTGGTTACATAGCTTCATCTAGTTCACATGCCTATTCAACAATAAGGCACCATGTGATCATGCTTCTGTCCAGCACCCCCCAGCTTGTCATCTGAAAACATTCTTTTGAACAAATTTTAAATAAACATAGTCCTATGAAGAGAAATCATAGTCTTTTAGAATATATACTAGAGACAATGTCACTCAGGTGAGCGAATTAGGGCCCTGTGGGCTCTCTTGTTGACATTTCATGTTTTCTTTTGATCATATTAGCATCAAAATACATGGTTTGTCAAGCTCTTTCCTATACAGAGCATTCTTCACCACTCTACCAAAAAACCAGAAAGAAAATTGTATTTGATCATATGAAATGCTTTAAACCTCATTAAATGTTCAATGGTAGTCCTGGAAAACTGTGTGGGGGCATACTACTTTTACATCTGCCCATCCGTATGTCCATACGTCTTGTATGTTTGGTTTCTCTTTATCTAATAAGCACTGCTTATTGACATTTCATGTTTGTTTTTGATCATATTAGCATCAAAATACATGGTTTGTCAAGCTCTTTCCTTTACAGAGCATTCTTCACCACTCTACCAACTTTGCTTTACCTTTAAAGATTTTATGATGTTATATGTGTATAGCAGGGTTTTGCAACTTTGATTATATACTTTAAGTTTCCAGCACAAGTCTTTAATACACTTTTCACCATATCAATCATCAATTATAAAGATGAATTTGACCACTTCATAAAACAATCAAAGGTCAATCCAGGATCATCATTTGAACAAACTTTATAGACCCTACATCCCCAATGCTCTACAAGATTCAATCTTGAAACTTTCTTGGTTCTGGTGAAGACTTTTAAATGTCATTTTTATACCATCTATGGGCATGTCGACCACCTCGGTCAAGTGAGCATGACCATTTAAACAAAATCTGGATCTCCCTTTGACAGAAAGCTCCACATGAAATATAGTGAAAATTGGGCCATTTATTGGATTACAGATTTCAAACTTTATGCATGCATACAGCCCAGGGTCTGGACAGCTAAACCGGGAGGGATAAAAATATTTGATTGTAACTTAAGGTATTGCTACTTGATGATACATTGTAACTATCTACCATTAGTTTTTAATATATTTCGAGAAAATGATTTTTCAACATTTTACCAATACACATGGGAGCATATTTGACCTGACATAAAAAGGTCAATTTATTCCATTTTCTCTTCATCATTATTTGGTAATCTAGTGCTTAGCCCGAGCAATTCAGGCCAATTTTTGCCTCTTGTTTACATCTGCCGTGGTCCAACACTCAAGATGGACAAATGAACATATACAGAGGAACATATATAAATGGCAGGCTAATCAATAAATCTTTTAAGATGCAAGAAATAATTCAAAATGTTTTAATAAATGCATTTTCGCAACAAACCTTACACATCTTACATAATAACTTAATAAAACAGCACTGATGTGTTGTTAAAATACTGTTAAATCAAAGTAAAGAATAAACGGAAATCTGAGATTTATCAGTGTTTTAACACCCCATCATTATTTCTGTCATTTTGGAACATTAACGACAGCATGATGAAGGCTTGGTGCAAGAGGACACCATAATGGAAATCTGAAAAAAGAAAAAATACAAAACATACAAACGATTTACATGGAACACATTCATGAGATCAGATTAAGGTTGATAGGTCAGCTACTTTTCATATAACAAAAATGGCAGAATACTCTTTTTGTTCAAACTGTTTTTCCCTAATGGCTGTTTTGATATTACATTCTTCTTAGAATTGACTAGAAAAGATATTCATAAATATGATATACATTCACTCAATAAGGCCTGGAACAAATTTGGTTCAACCCACTCACCCACTTGAGCAACCCATCTTTTAGAGGAATCTGACCCTTGTACAAGTCTCAGTCCAGCTTATGATACAATTCATGTTTAACAGTTGCACATTTTAGCTGTAGTATTGCTTTATATGACAGGGTGGTAACACAACAAAGAAATATGGGTACATAGCTTGTTTATTCTACTCTGAAAATATTCCTGCGACAAGCTGATTTGACAAATCCACTTTTGATGGTCATAGTGTACTTACTAAATTTTAGTCAACTGAATTCATTGTAGGAGTGCAACGAGTTTCTGAAAAATAGGTAAACTCATTGTGAAATAAATACATTTTTTATCATCAAAGTATATAAAATACTACAAAAATTTAAAAGCCAACTGATAATGTATATGGAAATGACAATGTAATTATCTCCCTTGACCTAACTTGGCTATGTATCCTAGTTTAACAAGCTAGCTATTTATACACCATTTCTTTCCAACAGCACTTTGATACCCAGTTCTCAGTAGCATTTTACATCAGATTACATGAAAGCTGTATTTCAAAAGAAAAACTATATGAAAAGTAGCCTGACATAGACTTCTATCATGTGTTATATTGTTGTCCATGAAGCTTCAACAATAGACTAGAACACTAGATAGTCTTACAGCTGTTCTTAGAAAACAAGACGTATTTCTGACAAAGACTTCAATCATGTGTTATACTGTTATCCATTAAGCTTCAACAATAGACCAGAACACTAATCTTACAGCTGTTATTAGAAAACAAGTAGGTATTCTTTTATACAGTTAACAGACATAATTACTTGCCACTTACAGATGTTGCAGTTCAAATCAATGCATTTCTACATTTTCTAAAAAAAATTCTGCTCATCGCCTCATAAAGTAAAGTTCACAAAAACTAGCAAGATTAAAGCTAAAAGAAAAATGCTATAATGAAATAAATTTGATGATTTTTGAAAACTGCTTCCTCTATAAATGTATCCATTCAAGATATTTCAAAAAGCAATTAAAAAAATATAATTACAAAAAAAAAAAATAAATAAATAAATAAAAAAATAAAAATAAGTATTCTTGCATTGATAAAAGCAAATGAAATAACTGCTATATGTCATTTCACTCATCACACATCCAGCTGATCTTGTGTTTCTTTGAAATGTTTTTACCGCCACATTCCCTTCAGTAAAAATTGTAACAAAATGGGTCTGATTATTTTTGTATTATTACAGTTGTCATCCTGTCCTCCCATCAAAAATGAAGATCCTCCAAAAGTTGGTTAGAAGAGATGGAATATTTCTCCAGTTCTCAGATACCATCTTTCTGGTCCTGAAAATAAACACTTAACCATTAACTCTCTCAGGACAAATACAACAGATGACAAATTGGTGAGATTTTTCCTTATTTCTGCCCCCCTAACTAGTGTTTGACATTTCATGAAAACTGTCAATAAGCATGAAATGCCAAACCCTACCTACCCTAAATATTTCAAAAGATCATTTGATTTTAATCCAGCAGGCAAAGTTTTAAAACCACTACTGTTCAGTTTCAAACTGAGTCAAATTTGGAGACAACCTATCACACACACAGAATATCTGTTTGCATATAAACACACTTATGTCATTTTTGTACAAATAACTAACAGGTCTTCAATTCTGAGAATATATTGTTACTCCTGTTAACACTGGACGAGGGTTGAGCGCAAGACTAGCGTAACTCAGATGGTTGTTTTTCCCCAAACCTAATCTCCTCACCATGAAGGCATTATGAAGATTACAACATTTCTTTCTGTAAACAATGAAAATTTAGGTGCCATTGCTCGTATGAGCAATGGCACCTAAATTTGCATTGTTTACAAAGGGGTCCAAGTTGCCCCTAAACAAGGGTTTCAAAAATATGTTTGAGTTACAATAGTCTTGCGCTCAACCCTCGTGGAGACCCTTAGGGCCAAAAACCACTCAGCTGGACTAACTTGCCCATTTGTCATCTTGAAGTCCCCATCATAACAATTTTCAGCTATTTTTTATCTACAAGTCAACCTGATACTTCCTATCAAGCATTAAGTCAATTAGCCTTTGGGTTCAGAAGAAGGTCAAAAATAGATTTTCAAGATGGTTGCTGTGGCAGCCATCTTGGATTTCCAATCTGAACAATTTTAGCTAATTTTGATCTACAAGTCATAAAAATCCCTTCTACAAAGTTTCCGGCCAATTGGACTTTTAGTTCCGGAGTAGATGTTCAAAACAGATTTTCAAGATGGCAGTCATGGCAGCCAACATCGATTTCTGATAGAAACAATTTCAGATATTTTTGATCTACAAGTCACCTTGATACTTTCTACCATGTTTCGAGTCAACTTGCATTTCCATTCAGGAGAAGTTCAAAATAGATTTTCTAAAGACGGCCATCTTGGGTTTTAGCAATTTTTTAATCTGTAAGTCCCCATGGTACTTCCTACCAAGTTTCGAGTCAATTGGCCTTTTGGTTAAGAAGATGTTCAAACCAGATTTTCAAGATAATGGCCATGGCAGCCATTTTGGATTCTGCATTGGAATGATTTTCATTATTTTTTATCTACAGAACCTTTTTGATACTTTGAGATTTTAGCAAGAACTGAGCTGCTATGAATTTTAGAGATCCGTATATTGTTATTGACCTTTCATTGGGATTCAAAATTATACATCCAGGTTTCATCATCATTTAGCAATTCATCTATCCTCTTGTTTTGACAATTTTGTTTTGAGCAATTCCTTGGCACATTCCACATGGTCAACCTCTTGTTTCTTTGTCAACAAGTGGGTACCCAATGGACACATATCTTCTTAAGTTCAAAATGCTCTGTTAAAATTTTGTGGTTAGCTGCTGATGTTATCTCTACATACAATGCTATTTCTTTAACAATTTATCGGGCATCCTCTTCAAGCACAATTTTGACAGCAGCTATGTCAGCTTTAGTCACAGAAATATGAAGTCTCCCAGAATGGTTACAATTTTCAATGCTGATTTCTCCATCTTGGAATTTATGTAACATGCTCCCAAACTGTCACTATTGAAAAGACAGAAGATCCACAAATATCACATAGTTCCTTTCAAATTTGTTTTGAATGAATTTTTTAATATATCTTTTGTAGGCTATAAAGACCAGAACTTTTTAAATGGCCTTCGTAAAATGAGCCATATTTACCCTAAGTACTGGAACATGCAGGCCTGAGCAAACAGTGTCAACCTAGATAAGATGTCCCAGAATGTAGCATCTGATCAGGGTCTGCACTATTTTCCATTCATACAGCAGGTTTTAGGCACATCAAGTTATAGCAGAGTGGACATTATCAAATTTTAGGGCAAGTATAGCATAAAGTTAAAGTGTTGCAATAGTCAGAGTAAACAGGGTATTCAGTTTGTCTGCCCAAACAAAATAAGATTACTAACCTATTCAGTGACTTCAGTTGTTTTGTTATACCAAACCTTGTAAAGCTGAAAAAAGGAAAAAATAAATAGTTCTGAAATGGAGCTGTAGTTCTACTGGTCATTTTGTGGATGAGATAGGGATCTAGTGAAGACAGAGACCTAGTGAAGCTGAGAATTTCAGTCACTGACTGCAGAGGTTATCAGCAAGGCCTTTGTTTGATACCAAACATGGCTATACTTGGACCCTGGAACACTGAAAATATTAGGGAGCCTCTTTATGTCAGTTGAACATTTTTTTTTTTACAACAACCGATCCTAGGTTGAAGATATGGTACCGGTAAGATCCATTTAACCACCCGTGCTACTTCCAGCACACCTTATAGATTTTTTTTACAACTGACTGTTCTAAGGCATTAGTTCCTACCTTGATCACTCTTTGAGGGCCTTTGTGCCTGTTCAATGCAGTGCTTTATAATATTTTGCCCTGTTTAACCTTTGTATACTGAATAGACTCTCCCACACAATATATTCAGGGGTCAAGCTGGCTCAGAAATTTAGGGAGAAGTGACTTCTCCCTCCAGACAAAACAGGGAGAAGTTTTATTGGATGAGGGAGAAGTCAAGACTTGGTTAACCTATCACCTTACTGAAAGCATGACACTTAAGGACTCTCGACACCCCTTACCGCATTGTCTTGGGAATTAACAAAAAAAAAGGAAACAATTTTTACAGTAGACCTGTTCATTCTTACTTCTAAACCAATTAAATGATCCACAGAAACACAGACATAAGTAGGGAAAATGCATCATATCTGGACCCATATCTTTTTGGATATTGATCTTAACAGTAGATCCATTCAAAACATCAAGATCTGTGGCTTGATAAGCTATAAACACAATGATAAAAAGAAATTTGTTAACTAAAATGTCTGTCAACTTTTAATCTTAGTTTTTAGCATTTTTAATGCTGTTTCTGACCAATTTTCTGCACGTAAATGGTTCATTTATGGAAAAACGGATATCCATGAAAATTAATGACATTGACGAATCCTTTGGTCACTTAGGAGGTAAACAGTTTTCCTCCAAAACTTATTAAACCACATCAGACTTTTATTCTGTAGCATTTCTGATACATCGAACAACTTTTTTTTTTCAAAAGAATTTTACCTTTGTATGTATGCTCAATTTTTACTGGATTTCTCCTAACAAAAAGTTTGTTTTGCACAAGTACTAGCATTTTCAAAAGTTGCAAAAATCGAGGGCAAAGTTTTTATAGCCCCCCAGGGCTTCCCAGGGTGACTTAGAGCCCTCAGGGGCGACTATTTCGCCCCAGTCACCCTGTAGCCTGACCCCTGATACTGGAAGAGTCCAATTTCAATTTTAGGTACGTCTGGCTACAAGCTCTACATATTCCTAGAGAAAAATGGCTAAACTATTTGCAAACAGTGGAGACCCTGATCAGCCGCATTCTGCACTGTTTTACGGGTCTCCTGACTACAATGGGTTAATATCTTGTTATTGCTTTTGACAGGTCCTGTTTGGCTTACCTCAATGCTCAGTGGGGAAGAGAAAACCGATTGCTTTACTTTTCATTTTTAGTGACTCTTTAATCTTCCTCTTGGTGACATTGGTAGGCCATGTTCTTTGATTGTGGCATTACCTGGACATCTTTTTTACATTTTATGGCCCTTTCAAGGTATTTCATATATCTTAGTGGAGGCAATCTCGTAGGTGAGGAAAAACTGGAGACAAAACACTTGACCCTCCACAACAGAATCCTGCTTCTTCACATGTGACTTAAGTGAGACTCAAATCATCATGGTGAGGAATTATCTAGTGATCAGGGCCCAGCTGTTCAAAGCATTGTTAGCTTAATGAGCTCATTAGTGGTCAAAATGTTAACTGTTCTAGTAAGTACAATATCGAATTCACAGGTATTTTTGCTGAAAAAATGTACATGGCTTTTGCATTTGCAAAAGCTACTCACATTTTTTTCAGCAAAAATATTAGTGTATATGCCACATTTAATGATCAAAGTTTTAACGATACCTTAACTAATGACATAGTTAGTTTTGAACAACTGGGCCCTGGAGTCAGCTCTCTTAACCATTATGGGACAGCTTTAATGTATTGAGATGGATACAAACTACATACAGTGGAACCTCGATAATTCAAAGTCCAAGGGACCAAACAGTTTTGTTTGAATTATTGAGACTTTGAATAATTGAGGGTTAAAATGCATACAAATATTTAAGTTGGGACTTCAAAAAGATTTTGAATTATTGAGAATTTTGGATTATTGGAGTTTGAATTATCGAGGTTCTACTGTACATAATTTACACTGTAGCACAATTCAATTAAAGAATTTTGATTGAGTTGAGGTTTTACAGCCCAGCCAACCCAATAGGGCCATGTCAAGCCAGTCAGTTAACATAACCATGTGTTTCCTAGGCAGGCTTAGTCCTCTAAGCAGTTAACTGGTATTTGTGCACATTCTTTTGCCAGGAATTGACAAGTGCCCTTCTTCAATCAGCGGAAGGGAGACAATGGTTGTAGAAAATATTTTATGATAAATCTCTATGAAAGAATGTTGGCATACCTGGCAAGGATCGAACCCACAGCCTGATCATCAGTTGCATGAAAAGGTGTCTACCCTATATGAAAAGAATTCACTCCCTCCAGGAACAACTTCTTTCCTAAAGAGGAAATTGTTTCTTATAGAGTAGACCCCTTTTCAGAATGGGAAAAAAACAATTTTAACAGAGTTGTCACCTCTAAAATTAAATGGTAAAATAAACATCAGGATTCTCATCACTTTTTCTGAATATACACTGTCTTCCCACCAGGTTTAATAAAACTATCTTTAACAGTTTTAAAGTTATGGCATAGACACAAATTCATGGGGTATAATTCCATTAAGAATGAAAGTATAGTTACAGTTCTTTATCTCTGCATACCAACAGAAGATGCTTTCAATATAGGGATCAAACATGGTTTTTCATGAATTAACATTCGCCAGGGACCTGGCAAATGTTAATGCATTGAAAAACCATGTTCGATCGCTATTACTGCATAAAAACTGAAAACATTTGCTGCATTTTGGGTTATTTTGTGCACTATTTTGTTTCGCCTTTCCACCGATGTCTCGCCGAATGCAATTTCCACGGACTATGCTCGTTCTAGGGCACGGTCAGTACACAACTCATAAAGGCAGCAATTCTGTGGCCCCAGTACGAGCATACTGGAAGTTGCGTAGCCCTGCATTAACAGCGCCTGAATTGCCTTGTTAATACATGGCTTTTCACCGGTTACTGCACCGGTTACGACTGTTAATAACCTGCGACACAGCTTTTTATGCAATAATATCTGTTCTGTGTTTTATGACAATACCTTGGCTGACTGAGGTTATGGAGTAGGCACAAACTGCATAAAAAAACAGCAAATAAAATTTACAGACGAACATGATTCCTTTCCACAAGTGAGTAGAGTTCAGGGCCAAGTTGTTCAAAGCTAATGATGTTGTTAGTTAACGATTCGTTAAAATTTACATCGAGTGATACGCAAATATGCTGAAATTTTTGGTTGAAAAAATGTGAGTAGCTTTTGCACTACAAAAGCTACTCACATTTTTTCAGCAAAAAATATCAGCATACTGTATACTGAATCTGCTAAAACAGTTAACGAAATGACCCTTAAGGAGCTCGTTAAGCTAACGACGCTTTGAACAACTGGGCCCAGTTCTTTTATGGTCTATATTTTTACCAGGTTTCATGAACTACAGTGGAACCTCTGCTAATGGTATTCTCCAAACAACAGCTACCTCCTTATAACAGTCACTTTTCTGTTTCCTCAAAGTGTCATTTTACTATATAACTGACCTCTCTACAAGTGCCACCTCCCTATGACAGCCAGTTTTGTGCCTTGCAATGTGTGGCTATTGTATAGAGGTAACACCATATCTTCAAATGTTAGAAAGTTATGGAACAGACAAAAATTCCAGCTCAAATTTTCGAAGGGGTATAATTTTATTGAAAATGAAAGTACCCTGTGTAGTTACGGATCTTATTCTGTACACATCTTATATTTCTACCAAGTTTCACGAAACTATCTTTAAATCATGGAATGGACATGAACTTCATAGAAAATAATACACAAAGTGGCACAATTCCTTTAAAACATGAAAATAGAACTGTTGACTGTGTTACATTTGTACCAAGCTTTGAGAAAATATCTTCAACAGTTTTATTTCCACTAGTTTTAACCCTAGTCAAGCTGAATAAATTAAGATGCCATGCCCCCTTCTAAGATTATTTGATCCAGGTTGTTGAATGAAAAAAAGAACTGCAACAGAGGAAGTGCCTTGGAATGGTCAGTAGAAAAAACTACTGGGGGGGGGGGGGGGGGGAGGGGGGGTTTAAACCAGTTTTACTTGCATGAAACCTCAAGGCAAAAACACTCCCCTCCAGGAGTGAGGAGACAAATATCTGATTTCAAAGAACTGAAGTCTACAGTCTGCCACACTGTATAAGTCACCTAGTTGTAAAGATGAACAAATCAGTGTAGTGTAACTTACATGGCAGTTATTTTTCCCCGAACTGCTCCCAGTTGCAGTATGCCAATAAAGAGAAGTGCCAGCACTATTGTAAAGATTATGGTTTGTCTGTGTCTTGTCGATCTTCCTTCAGCCTATATCAACAAAATAAAAGATCATATCTGAATACACCACAACCTCTTTATAATATAACACTATTGTTGGGGTCCATAGCATAAACCGTGTTAGTTAAAACAACCGTGTTATATCCAAACAAAAATGTATAGATTATTATTGAAAAATGACCATTTATGGTCATTTTTCAATATAATCTATACATTTTTGGGATCCACCTTAGAACCGTGTTATATCCAAAACCGTGTTATAACGATTCGTGTTACAAAGAGGTTGAAGTGTAGTTATATAAACAAGAGGCATATTGCCCACTTCACTCACCAGAGCTCAAATGTTGATGACAACGACACCAACAAACATGGACAATGGACCACTGACTATCCTATAAACTCCCCTGGAGCCATTCGGCTCTGGTGTGCTAAGTATCAACTGTTTTGCCTTTTTGCCATACTAAATTCTAAGAGACCTAAATTGACCTTGCTATAAAATAGGCCAAAATCAACCAAGGGTCATCATTAGAACCAACTTTGTAGAGCCAGAAACCTCAATGCTGCATACCAAGTTTCAAGGTAATTGGCCTTTCAGTTCCTGAGAAGAGGAATTTCAAATCCTTTTTACCATATATGGGCATGATGGCAATCTTAGTCATGTGACCAAGATCCCATGAACAAACTTATGCAAGTTAGTATTAGCCCAGGATTTTGGAGATGATTTTAAAACTACTGAATCTGAGGGACCTAGGACCAAGGCCTGTAAATTACCTTAACCTTTGATATTTATATATTCACTTAGCTGAGTGCGTAAATCAGCTTTGATGTCATAAGCTACAACAGCTTCAGAAAAATCCACTGCTTTGCCTTTTTCCCATACAAATGCCTAAGTGACCCAATTTGACCTAGACTTATTAAAATAGGTCCAGGTCAACCAAGAGTCACCATTTGCAATAGCTTGGTAGGACCTGAGTCCCCAATGCTGCATACCAAGTTTCAAGGTCATAGGCTTTTCAGTCATGAGCAGATTTTCAAAGGAATTTACCATATATGGGCATGGCGGCTATATTAGTCAAGTGACCCAGATCCCGCTCACAAACTTTCATTCCCCTATCCCATAGAGGCTGCAAATGTACTTTGGGTTCAGTTAGCCCAGCAGTTTTAGAGGAGAAGTAAACAAGAAGCCCATGGGCCATGATTGGCTCACCTCAGTAAAACAGCCATTGAATATCTGCAGATGCAATGCAACATTCTTCCAGTATTACCACAGCAAATTCAACTGTGCCGTAAAAAGGTCACCCATCATCCTAAGGCCATCATTTGAACAAACTTGGCAGACCATAGCAAATTTGACTGTGCTGTAAAAAAGGTTAACCATCATCCTAGGACCATCATTTAAAACAAAAGTTGTCAGACAACACCGCTCGCTAGAAAGGGGTGATCCGATATGAAAATAATCTTTGGAAGTGATCGAGTAAGTGGAGAATGTCAACATATCTGAAAAAATGACCACATGCTTAGGCTGGTGTAGATGAAATATGAAAGCTATATCTTATACACTTCAGCAGTCATGTACACTTTTCAAAACTTAAACAGCTGTAAATGACAAAGTATGACCTGACTTTGACCTAGGCAGAAGGTCAAACTGAGGATGGGGTGTGTGTAAATGTTTTGTTTACATCTGGAAGCTGACCTGACTCTGACCTAGATGACCCTATTAACTTCCAGGTTTCCAGGTTTACAGCTGTTACTGTAGGTCCTACAGCAGACTGGCCTTTAAACACAGAAGTTAAATATGGGTGTAAGTGACGAAGTGTGAATTGACAATGACCTATACATAGGGCCTAACTTTGAGATGGGTGTGTATGCTATTGAAAGGTCTTACCCTAAGGTAGGTGTAGGCCAAATATGAAAGCAGTACCTTTAATAATTAAAAAACTATGCACACCTTTGAAAACTTAAACATTGTGCTAACGCGGACGCCAAGGCTGACAGACGCCAACGACTGGGTGACAACATCAGCTCTCCAGGGACATAGTCCCGTCAAGCTAAAACCTTTGCAGACCTTGTGTCACCAATGCTATATACCAAGAGCCAGCCTATGGGTATTGAGGCCATCTTATTCAAAGGTGTGGAACCATTTGAACAAATTGTCAATACCCCTTCCACAAAAGGCTCCATGTCAAATCTGATGAAAATTGGTCAAGTGGTTTCAGAGAAGATATTCAAAGATTATAAGATTTTATATATGTATATAGCCAAGGGGCAAGGGCAGATAACTCCCGGGAGACAAAATTTTGATTGTAACTAAATCATACATTGTAAGTTTCAGCCATTAGTCTTTAATACATTTTGAGAAAATGATTTTTTCAATATTTTCCCCATGCAAATGTATGGGGATGCAAATTTAACCTTGCCATAAAATTGGCATCCTAGGATAATCTTTGAACAAACTTGATAGACCTGAGTCCCGATGCTATATACCAAGATTCAGCTTCAAAGCTTTCTTGATTCTGGAGCAGATGATTTTTAGGTGTTTTTTACACTGGAACGCAGGGGCCCATGCGAAATCTAGTGAAAATTGGTCAAGGGATTCAGAGAAGATGTTTAAAGATTACACAGTTTCATACATGTACAATGTATACAGCCCAAGGGCAAGGGGTTAAAAATATTACAACTTTAAGTCATGCATTGTAAGTTTCAGCCGTTAGTCTTTAATACATTTTGAGAAATAGATTTTTCAACATTTTCCCCATACAAATGTATGGAAACACAAATTTGACCTTGCTGTAAAATGGTCACATGACCATCATTTGACCTTGAGCCCCTGATGCTATATATCAAGATTCAGCCATAAATATTTCTTGGTTCTGGATAAGAAGGTTTTTTAGTATTTTTATTGTATGTGGGCATGGATTATGACAAATTGTATAAATTTTTCATTCCCCCTTTAACAGAAGGCACCACATGAAATTTGAAAAAAAAAAAAAACTGGCCCAGGGGTTTTAGAGAAGTCGTTCAAAGGTGTGGACAGACGATGGACGGAAAGACGGCTAGGTGAGCTAAAAATAATGAATCTGAGGTATACAGGACAAAAGTCAGTAAATGACCTTGACCTTTGGTATTCACAAAAGTTCATTTAGCTGACTGCATTAATCAACTTTGATGTCACAGGCTACAATAGAATCAGAAAAATCTGTTCACTTTTTTCCCATATAAAAGCCAAATAACTGAATATGACCTTGCTGTAAAATAGATCAAGGTCATTCATGGGTCATCATTTGAATACACACGATAGGGCCTGAGCTACTAATGCTGCATACCAAGTTTAAAGGTCATAGGCTATTCCATTCCTGAGAAGAAGATTTTCAAAGGTCTCTACCATTTATGGGTATGGCAGACATTTTGGTCGTGTGACCAAGACATTATGAATAAACTTTTGTTCCCCAACCCAATGGAGGCTCCACATGTAATTTGGTTTCATTTGGCCCAGTGGTTTCAGAAGAGATGTTATTTGAAAAAAGTTGACAATGCTGACTCTGCACCACTGTCTATCCTATAGGCTGCCCCGGAGCCTTAGGCTCTGGTGAGCTAAAAATATGTGAAATGAATGTCACATTGCATGAGATAGGTTTCCTGTAGAACCCCATACCATTACAACAAGAGAATAAAAGCTCACATCACAATAGTATGTTTAATGTAGAATCCCGTATCATTACATCAAGAGAATAAAAGCTCACATCACAATAGGTATGTTTAATGTAGAATCCTATATCATTACATCAAAAGAATAAAAGCTTACATCACAATAGGTATGTTTAATGTAGAATCCTATATCATTACATCAAGAGAATAAAAGCTCACATCACATTAGGTATGTTTAATGTAGAATCCCATTCCATTATTTCAAGAGAATAAAAGCTCACGTCACAATAAGTATGTTTAATGTAGAATTGTTTGCGTTGAGGTTTTACGGCCCAGTCAACCCAATGGGGTCATGTCGAGCGTGGTCAGTTTACCTAACCACACGTTTACTGGGCAGGCTTAGTCCTCTAAGCGGTTAACCAGTATTGTGCACATTCTTTCGCCAGAAACTGACAACTGCCCTTCTTGAATCAGCAGAAGGGAGAGAATGACCGTAGAAAATATTTCACGATCAATCTCCACGAAAGAATGTTGCCGACCTCGGCGGGGGTTGAACCCGCGACCTCCTGGTCTCCAGTCGGACGGCGCATCCAACTGTGCCATTTAAACAAGACAATAAAAGCAACCTCAAGAGGTATGTTTACTGTAGAATCCCATATCCTTACATCAAGAGAATAAAAGCTCACATCACAATAGGTATGTTTAATGTGGAATTCTATACCATTCAAACAAGACAATAAAAGATACCTCACGAGGTATGTTTACTGTAGCATCCTATATCATTACCTCAAGAGAATAAAAGCTCACATCACAGTAGGTATGCTTAATGTAAAATCCCATACCATTACAACAACAGAATAAAAGTAACCTCAACAGGTATGTTTAATGTAGAATCCCATACCATTTCAACAAGAGAATAAAAGTTCATATCTCAATAGGAATGTAGAATCCTATACCATTACAATAAGAAAATGAAAGTTCATATCTCAGAAGGAATGTAGAATCCCATACCATTACAACAAGAGAATTAATGCTCACAACTCAATAGGTAAGTTTAATGTAGAATTTCATACCTATACAAAATAAGAATAAAAGTTCATATCTCAAAAGGAATGTAGAGTCCCATACCATTACAACAAGAGAATAAAAGCAACCTGAAGATGTATGTTTAATGTAGAATCTCATACAATTACAGCAAAATAAAAGGGTAAAAATCATCAAATTTATTTCATTATTGCATTTGTCTTCTAGCTTTAATCTTGCTAGTTTTCATGAACTTTACTTTATAATGTAATGAGCAGATTTTTTTAGAAAATCAAAGTAAAAGTAAAAATTTAATGCCCATTTTCCTGCAATGTCGCTACTAATGTCAATGGAAATCTTCGATTTTGAGAATTTATGCTCAGTTTAAGCAATGACAGCTCTATTACTTAAAGGGTAAATATCATCAAATTTATTGCATAATTGCATTTTTCTTCTGGCTTTAATCTTGCTAGTTTTCATGAACTTTACTTTATAATGTAATGAGCAGATTTTTTTTAGAAAATCAAAGTAAAATTTTAATGCCCATTTTTCTGCAATGTCACTACTAATGTCAATGGAAATCTTAGATTTTGAGAATTTATGCTCAGTTTAAGCAATGACAGCTCTATTACTTAAAGGGTAAAAATCATCAAATCTATTGCATTATTGCATTTTTCTTCTAGCTTTAATATTGCTAGTTTTCATGAACTTTACTTTATAAGATGATGAGCAGTTTGTTTTAGAAAATGTATAAATGCATTGATTTGTACCACAACATCAATAAGTGGCAAGTAATTATGTTTGTTGATTGTATAAAAGAATACCTACTAGAGACTATCTAGTGTTTTAGTCTATTGTTGAAGGTTCATGGACAACAGTATAACACATGGTAGAAGTCTATAGTCTGAAATACTTACTTCTTGTTTTCTAAGAACAGCTGTAGACTATCTAATGTTCTAGTCTGCTGTTGAAGCTTCATGGATAACAGCTAGTATAACACATGGTAGAAGTCTATGTCAGAAATACTTACTTCTTGTTTTCTAAGAACAGCTGTAAGACTATCTAGTGTTCTTGTCTGCTGTTGAAGCTTCATGGATAACAGTGTAACACATGGTAGAAGTCTATTTACACACTGTCTCTGGCTGATCACAGACTGTTGCTGGGATTCTATCACAGTCTATAATGTAATAATTGTAACAAAATTAAATTAGTACTAATCAATCCAGGACACCAACTATTATAGCTTGTTCTGGACAAACATCAATATTATGCAGGGCATTAGGAGCTGTACAATTGCTTCATAAGTCATTTGCCCTGCATTACAAAAAGGTGATTTTGTTGGTGTTGAGGTTTTATGGCCCAGTCAACCCAATGGGGTCATGTTGAGCATGGTTTAACTAAACACACTTTTACTGGGCAGGCTTAGTCCTCTAACTGGTTAACCAGTATTATGCACATTCTTTTGCCAGAAACTGACAACTGTCCTTCTTGAATTAGCGGAAAGGAGAGAATGACCGTAGAAAATCTTTCATGATCAATCTCAATGCAAGAATGTTGCCAACGCAGCGGGGGTCCAACCTGCAACCTCCTAATCACCAGTCAGATGTGCATCCAACTGAGCCACTGAGACGGAAAATGTCACTTGCCAATATCCATTTTCAACATACCTTACCACTAGTTATATCATATAACATCCCTTGTTGAAGGGATTCTAATGAATACTCACAACATAATGGTTAAAGGAAAACTAATGAAAACAGAATGTTGATGCAACATCTACATGTATATCAAATGATGCTCATTTTAATCCATTTTATGCATGTCATGATGTCAAAAACTTTTTATGAATAAAATATACTTTTAAGTAACTGTAACTGTAATGCATTACACTGGTGGAGTAATTGTACCGCTTTACATTCTCAAAAACTGAGTAATTGTAACTGTATTGTAATGCACTCACTTTGAAAGTAACTGTAATGTAATGAGTTACATTTCAGAGTAACTGACCCCAGGTCTGTATAATGTATTGCATGTTTGCAAATGCCATGCAACATTCTTCCAGTATTGCCATGGCAACTGGGACACAAATTTGACCATACCATAAAAAGGCCAAAGGTCATCCTAGTCTCATCATTTTAACAAACTTGGTAGACCTTGAGTCCCCGATGCTGTACACCAAGATTCAGCTTCAAAGCTTTCTTAGTACTGCAGAAGAAGACTTTTAAGTGTTTTTACCATATATGGGCATGGCAGTCATCTTCTTCAATGGTGCAGAACCATTTGAACAAATTGTGTGTGTGTGTGTGTGTGTGTGTGTGTGTGTGTGTGTGTGTGTGTGTGTGTGTGTGTGGGCAGTGGGGAGGAGGGGACTTATTTGGTAGATCTTGTACTCCATGCTATAATGCTATATACCAAGAGTCAGCCCCAAAGCCCATTCATTTAGTGTGAATGTTCCTCTTTGGTCACTCTTCATCTTGCTATCAGGAGCAGACGGCAATCGGTGATTGTGGCACTTCCTTAACGTCTTCATTATTTTTGTAACAGACCATCTATCCATGTCAGCTGACATCACAGCATATATTTTGTCACAGTCCAGATAAAAGGCATATTTGGAAGATAGTTTTGTTATTTCTTGTCCAAGTGAGTCAATCCCAAAAAGTACCAACACAGTATGTTCAGCAATCCAAAAAAATACCAACACATGTTTGTGGTTTCTTGTGTTCTGGCTTCAGATCGCCTATTTGCTATTGAGCCCTTTGCTTTGTTTCATCATGGTGTTTCTAGTAATATGCTGATATTTCACAGATGAGGTAGAGGACCCCTATGAGGACAACATATTTTTGTAATCTGGAGCTCCATCAGAATAAACCCTTAAAGCGCCAAGCAAAATTTGTAGCATACGACATTCTAAAAATTTTTTTTTATATTTTTCAGAGAAAACAAGTCTTGACATTTCATTTGAATCATCTGCTTGGCAGGGTGCCAAGCAGACGATTCAAATGAAATGTCAAGACTTGTTTTCTCTGAAAAAAAAAAAAAAAAATGTTGTCTGCTACAACAGTGATTGGCACTTTACGGGTTAAGGGTGAGGTTCTGCACAAGTAAAACTGGGTTGAGCCCCAAGTAGTTTTCCTGCTGACTGCTCCAAGGCAGTTCCTCTGTTGCAGCTCTTCTTTGTGCGTCGGTGATTTCACTATGTGGTGCTTGTTTCATCACTATTTGTTCCTCATCTCTCCTTTTGGTGACTAAGGAAGGCTGTATTTCATGACTGTGGCATTTCCTGGGTATCTTCACTTACATTTTGGTGTAAAGATAACAAAAATCATCTTCAGTTATACAGCAAGTTCTTTCCTCTTAAAGCAGACCCTCTTTTCAGAAGTGAGGCAAAACCATTGACACAGTTACCTTTCCCCGATAGAGTAAATATAGTGTGGTAATTGATAAACCATGACTAACCATTAGTTCTCCATACTTGCTAATCTGCAGTTTCATGATGTAAACCATCATCTCAATCTGGCTGACAGAAGCTGCCTGAAAAATCATTGACAGATATCTGATTAATCATGAACTAGTAACAGAGGATGCCCCCCAAACACATCCCCCCTGGTTGTTGGGGTGTGGGCATCAAAAACAACAAAGTCAGACATCTTTTAAACCCCACATATAAGACACATGTTTATTTTTACATGAAGGACACAACTTGTGCAGAGCACAACCTATGGCATGTGACTCTAAAATTAAGAATTGTTTTCAAATTAAATATTTTTTAACACTTAGCACATTCTGGGCATATTCAGCAGATGACATATTGATGGTTTTTTCTTCTATTTCCCAGAAAATAGGGTGACATTTCATGCAAACTGTCCCCTTAGTAGAGAATTTGCAGGAAATGTCAAATCCCATTTTCTGGGGAAAAGTAACAAAAATATTTCAAATGTTGTCTGCAGAAAATTTTACCCGGCAAGCTTTGTGTTAAAGATCACTTTAAATGAATTTTAAATGGTCTCTTAACCAAATTCTTGAAGCAAACATCATTCATTAAAAACCAAAAACCTGGCTCATCTCTCAAATATCTGGGTCCAGTTGTTCAAAACTTAAAAGTTATTAGTTAATGTGAAGTTAAAATTTCTATCTTGAAATACAAAATACATTGATATTTTTGCTGAAAAAAAAAAACTCACATATTTGCAGCAAAAAGAGCAACAAAAATATCAATGTACATGTATCTGTAAATACCTTAGCTACAACAGTTAAAGAGTTTGTCATTAACGAGCTTGTTAAGCTAACGAGCTTTGAACAACTGGGCCCTGGGAAAAATCCTAAACCTTAGTGTTTGCTATTCATCCAGCTATTTTTAGACACAAATTTGGGTGGTAAATTGGACTTGTTCAAATTTTAGATAAAGTATAGTAAGGAGTTGTGGTATCTGAATACTAAGGGTAAATATGGTAAAATAACAGACACAGAAATCAAATGATCCATTATTAGCAAACCTATAACAATAATATTTTTTGTGGAATTTATTGATCAATTAATCGATTATCAGATTAATTTTGCCAGCCTTATGAATGTCCATAATATTGTTTCATGGAGAAGTAAGAAAAATACCAATACTTTCTGGTTGAAAAATGCCTTATTTGGAGATATGAAGTACATCATAGCACTAGTTAAGACGCTTTTTTCAATTCAAAAGTATTGACATTTTTCTTATTTCTCCATGAAAACATATGTTGTGGGTACTCATTAGAAGCACCTCGGCGAGGTGCTTCTAATGAGTACCCACAACATATGTTTTCGTGGAGAAATAAGAAAAATATATATCGAATACCCATCCTTATCTAGACAAATGGTACATGCTGTCTTTTGAATGAACTATTTTAGTTGCCATGAAGTCACCACATGCACAGTCGACTCTCGTAATCTTGAATTCCAAGGGACTCTCTGAAATACTTCGAGATATCCGTACCTCGACATATAAGATTTGCAGAATTGAGGAAAAAGTTAATTGAAAAACCACATTTAACAAATATATATATATAATTAGACTCTTGAAGTTAGAGATATATTGAAAATATTGTGGAAAAGAGAGGAGAAATTGCTCCTTCTTTTCCCCAATATTTTTTAACCTGTTGTTAGATTTTCATGTTTAGGCAAGGACCAGATTTTCACTTTGAGATAAGCGGTTATTCGAGATAAGCGAGGTCAAGAAAACAAGAGTCAACTGTATATATTTTAAAACAATTTTTAATGTCTATTAGGGACTGTAACTCATGTCAGAATTTATTTTAAGTGCTATTTTTTAAACAAACCTGTGTTTAGGCCAATAAGTCACCAAATGACTTTCATTTACATTGCATGAAGGAAGTTATCTCATGGAAACCAATTTTCACATTTATCAGTGTCCATAACTGATGTTAGAACTAACAGGACTGGATACATTTGGTAGATTTTCAGCCACCAGTTTTTACATGGGAGTCAATTTTTGTGACCCTGCTTGCTTTTCTGCACACCAAGTCCCTCCTCAAAAGGGGTCTACCCTGAAAAAAGTCTACTCCCAAGGTGAGCAACTTCTTCGTTTTAGAGTAGACCCCTTAACAGAAAGGAGTTAAAAGCAAATTTGCCTCCCTTGAAAGGGTATTCATTCCCTCTAAATTTCAAATGTTCTTTTGAAACTAACATGAGTTTGGTGAGCATTAAGCTACATGTACCACATGACTTTCAATTTAATTAGATTAGTAAATCTCAAATTATCACATAGAAAACAAGTTTTAATATTTTTAAGGGGTCATAACTCAAGTCAGTATTGGCTCATAAATGACTGCACACAAACAAAACTCTTTACACTGTAACTTAGGTCAGAACTGACACATAAAACTTGTTTTCAAAGAAAATTTGTGACCTCTTTCAATATAATTTAGATGAACTTACTTTACATGTTATGTGCTGACCATCGGAGACTTCTGGTATCATGTGATCTGTATTGACTGACTCTTCACAAACATGCCCTCCCAATTTCAGATCTCTGTCAGTTTGTGGTGTTCTCAAATCATAGCTATTTTCATGTTGAATATTTCTTAGAAAGTCTGAATTATAATTACAGTTGTGACTTACATTTAAGAAAACATCTTGTTTATTTTGCCTGCTATCATATTTTCCAGTTATCAAAGATTTTAACTGCCGTTGTTCAACAGAACCATGAAAGTCCTGACCATGTTGTAAACAAACGCAGTCATGTCTGCTGTCACACTCTACAGAACTACAGCCATCCCCAGATGAACATCTAGATCTTGATGGAAAAGTAGAACAAGAAGAGCATACTGATTCAGCCTGTGAACATGAATGTGCAGAATGGCAATGTCCTTGTATATACTGACTGGGGCATGTATTATCTTGGTTATTAGAAGTTTGAATAGGCCTCTCTTTATTCTCACTTTCTGACTTACAACATAAATGATCCAACTCTTTCAACACCCGAGTGTCTGGCAGTATCAAATGTTCAATGGTATCTAGTCTTTCTTGTTCAGCTCCTGCAGAAGAATCCAGTTGATTCTGAATTCCACTGTGATCTTTTCTGAGTGAGTAATTATTTTCATTTATCTCACCTATCACCTGATGATTAGCAACAGGCACTACCAGTTTATCAATGAATTCTTCAGTAATGGCAGGTGCAGGCAGATCAGAATATGTTCCACCAACTTCCTTTTCTCTTACACTTTCTGAGTTCATTTTACCCACTTTATGAGTTGTGTTATTCTTTCCAAACCAAGTCTGGTCAATTGATACCTCCTGAATTTTTGCAGTAATATTAGACTTTACTGTTACAGGTACTTGTGTACTGAAATTTGGTTTTGTGTGGCTTATCTCTGGTCTTGCAATGAAACTAGCAGTTCTTGGTGACCATGGGAAGAAAATGTTTCCACCTGAAAGACAAAGAGATACCATACTCATGCAAAAGACTCAAATCAAATCTATTGAGAGTGACAGGTCTATCATATCTATTGCAACTTACAGGTCTATTATAATCTCAATCCTCTAGCTAGCCCTATATAGAGAGATGGGCTGCCCCTCTTGGCCTCTCCTGCCCTTCTGAAGCTGTCCTCTGCCTTATTTCAACTCCAAACATAAAACTCTACATTTTGATGAAAAAATTCATAAAAATCGGACCAAAATCAAAAACGTTATCAATGTTTAAAGGTTAATTTTATGTGTATTCTAGTTTGAGGCAATTATTGTGGAATGGGATAATATTTTGTAATATGTCTTGATACTAAGCACATCACATGTGCAAAAAGTGCCCTATCCAGCACCCCTCTGCCTCAAATCCTAGCTGGAGCACTGTATCTATTGAGAGCTACAGGTTTATCATATCTATTGAGAATTAAAAGACAGCCAGACAGAAAAATATTCTGTTATATTATGTAAAGAACATATAATTTATATGTACTTTACATTCAGTTACAGACAGTACAAAAAATGAAAGAATGAATAAATAAAAACTTAAAATGATACTTCTCTGCAATATCAATGCGTATGTACAGTTTGGCGAAGATCAAAGTTTTGACAGTTACCCAAGTTATCATCCGGAACCAAAACTACGGAAGTGTAGCACACAGATAACTGTCAAACAAGATGGCCATGATGGCCCTAAATCTCTCATCTGAGCTCAAGATAGCTTGTGGAAGTGATGGTGTCACTGGCGTGAGATGTCATATGGCGTGAGATGTCATGGTCATGTTGATACCAAATGTGTACAAGACACTCCGATTCAACAAGATGTATTCACATACCAACTTTGGTATCTAAAGGTCGTAAATATCAAGAGAAAGGGCCCAGACAAGGGATTATGACAGAAGGACGGAACAGGGCAATACTATATGCCCTGCCAAAAATTGGCGGGGGCATAAAAATGGACAGACACAAGAAAAGTGACAGACAGAAGCTGGATTTTCTGTCAAACTATTACTACCAATGTGCTTTACTTGTACAGTAGAATCTCGGTGATTCGAACGCCGATTTTTCGAAACTACCGGATTTTTCGAAACAGACTGTCAGTCCCGATCTTTTTCGCTATTATTTAATGTAAAAATATTACCGATTTTTCGAATTTCGATTATTCGAAAAATTCAATTTTTCGAATAAAATTGTCGGTCCCATCAAAGAAATTCCTATTAAAATCCATCTCCAAATTCGAAGTCAAAATATGTCAAGCACAGTCGCGCATGAAGATCACGTTTTCTTTGAGCAGTAAACATCGATTGTTACACACCAGATTGATTTCACAGGTACATTGTATTTTTGCGTATACAGGTAATTGACACCTAGTTAATCCTTAGCTCACTCGAGTGATATTTCTTAATTGATTTAACGGTGATAGGTAATGGGCATCGTTAAGAAGATAATCCTGTTTGATGTTTTTTAAGCGACTTTAATCTAAGACCTTTTTGAACTTAAATGAGCTTTAATTTGAATGTCTCCCATCCTTTGATTTATTGAGCAATGTGTACTTAGGGTAAATAAACAACAAGCACAGCATCTTTGATCTGTCCGTTTAATTACGCATAATTTCGATTCCATTGTCTTCCAAGTGCCATAAAACCCCTCGCTTTGCTCTGGTTCTTCACTTATCCAACAGCATGTCTGAAGGAAACTCTGTCATTACTGAGCAACTCAGCGAAGGACCCAGCAATGGGGGGATAACTGAGTCGGTACCTGCGACAGGCGCTGAGCAACCTGGGGAAGGACCCGGTAACGGGGGGATACCCAGGTCAGCAACTGGAAAGAAAGGTGTGAAGAGAAAGTACGAGCCACAGACGTTTGAGAAGAAGTATCAGGCCATTTTAGAAGTGGAGAAAGGCCAGCGACCCAAGTCTGCCATAGCCAAACAATTTAATGTGCCAGCCAGCACTCTGTCCACTTGGCTTAAAAATGCAGACTCTATAAAAGAGTCTTATCTAAAATTTGGTCCCAAAAGAAAGAATGCCAAAATTGGTACATTTGATGATGTAGAAAATGCCATTTTAAAATGGTTTTCAAATGTACGTGACCAAAATGTCCCTGTGTCCGGGCCTATTCTTCTAGCAAAAGCTGCGGAATTTGCCAGAAAGCTTAACATTGAAAATTTCAAAGCTTCAAGTGGCTGGCTTGAGCGCTTTAAAGAAAGAAACGGAATAACTTTTAAGAAAGTCTGTGGCGAGGCAAAGTCGGTTGACACAACATCTGCCGATATGACAGAATGGGAACATCGACTAGGAAGAATTCTCGACCAGTATAGCGCCGACGATATCTACAACGCCGACGAAACTGGTGTATTCTACCGTCTTCTACCTGACAAGACGTTGGAGTTCAAGAAAGTGGACTGCCATGGCGGTAAAAAGAGCAAAGAACGCCTCACAGCTCTGGTTTGTGCCAACATGACTGGGAATGACAAGCTTCCTCTTCTCATCATCGGCAAGTCAGCAAATCCACGATGCTTCAAAAACAAGAAGACACTCCCAACGCCTTACACCAGCAACAAGAAAGCTTGGATGACGTCTGAGATTTTTACTGACTGGCTAAGAAACCTGGACCAAAAACTTCAAAAGAAGAAGAGAAAGATCGCCATGGTCGTCGACAACTGTCCCCATTTCCACATGTCCGTTCACTAAAGAATATCGAACTTGTGTTCCTTCCTCCAAACACCACAAGCAAGACTCAGCCAATGGATCAGGGGGTTATCCAGAATTTTAAGACCCACTGCAGGAAGAGAGTAATCTTACGACAGATGAAGTCCATCGACGAGAAGAAGGAGTTCTCGCTATCCATACTTGACGCCATGAGATTGATGCAACAGGCCTGGGAGAGTGTGCAGCCGAGAACCATCTCTAACTGCTTCAGACACGCAAATTTTCACCGTCCAGAATCCGAAACTGAAGCCTCTGAGACCACCTCCGACGCTGACGACGACGCCGAGGACGGCATACCGCTAGCTCGGCTTGCTCAGCTCGGACTCACAACGACGACCATGGAAGAGTACATGATGGTAGATGACAACATACCAACGAGTGAAAGACTAACAGACTCCGACATTATTGATGACATCATCAGCAGCAGAAATACAGACAACCACGATGCCGACGAAACTGCCGACGATGGAAACGACGACGATGCTGATCGGCGAGATTCTGAATTGCCAACCTCCCTTACTGACGCAATGGACGCTTGTGCTAAGCTTAGAAGTTACTTTGAACAGTGTGAAAATTCAGACGACTTTTTGATTAGTTTAGGGCGTATGACAGATAACTTAATGAAACAGGACTTTAAGAAACGCTGTGGTAAACAAACATTGATCACGGGATATTTTCAGTGTAGGGACAATCAGTAACAGTGAAAGTACATGTATCTTGTAAATACATTAGACCTGTACTCAGTCAGAAAAAAATGATTTTTGGGAAACTGAAAGTAGACGATTTTCAGAGAATTCAAGGACTGTTGAAAGTGAAAGTAGAAAAAAAAATGCAGAACAGAAGTGACTAGAAACGTGTGGTTTGCCAGCACAGATCTTCAACAGTGTGCTTATTGCATTCTGATGCAGATCGTTGCTAGCTACTCCCGTGAGCCATTTCTGTCCCGCTTTTTTTATTGGTACATTAGTTCGTCAGTTAGAGATTTATTGTCATTTTACGTTGTTGCAGGATGTAAATAAAATAAAAAGTACACGTAAGTTCATGTTGTTTTGTTTTACTTTATTTTCAAGTGTTTGTTAAGCATAAGAAACGATGAGATACTTTGCTCATCATTTTTAATGCTTATACAGAGAGTCTGTGTACATCGCTTACGGGCAAAATGTGGTCAAAAATTGATACCGAACGAAAACTTCCGAATATTCCCGAAAACTACCGATTTCGAAAATTCGAACTACCGATAATTCGAAGAAAATCTGGCGGTCCCTGTCACTTCGAATAATCGAGGTTTGATTGTATACTAAATTTTAAGATTCAGGCTCAGGTATGATCGAATTTTCATTACGGAGGACAGAAGAATGGACAGATGTAAACCAGTATACCCTGCCTGGGCCCCACCACCACTGCCACAGACACCCATACACACTTTTCAAAAGAAGTGAAAGGGGAGGATGGTGATATATAATTCTGAAAAGATAACTGGTTACATGGTTAGAAAATTATAGCCAGTGCATTATGTAAGTGTCAGTAACTATATTGCCAAAATTAATTAGGACAAACAACTAGGTGACCTCAGTGTCATAGTGACCTTTTGCAACAAGAAAATCAGGCTACATGTAGCTAGGCCATTCATTGCACAATTTAATTTGCTTTCTGACATGCAATGATTATCTAAATCATAGTCTGCTGAGTCTTCACTGTTGAGTCTTTGCCCACCCCACCCCCACACTCTGAGTCTTTCTGGTTTGCTGTTTGAACAGATACCTTATGCAAGCAGCGAAAGAGCTTAGTAATGCTGCTTGGGTACACAGGCTAACAAAGTGTTCTTAGTCTTACTGCCTGAAAATACCTTTCATATGATGGGGCTCAAACTTTTGATATTTTTATTCTGGCTGTAGTTTTGATTTCTGTCTGTTAGTTGATCTAGGTTTGCTTTGGGTCTTTTTTTCATAAATGTACAAAATTAATGACAGTGGTACCACTGTATAGAGACCTTTCAAGTTTGGACAGCCCTCCCTGGCCTAGTGGTTAAGAGCCCTGACTCTTAAAAATTAGGTCTCTGACTGCTGCAGGTTTCTACCCTTGGATCACACATGAAAAGCCAAGTTCTGCAACAGAAGGTCAGGTAGTTTTTTCTGGGTACTCTGGTTTTTGAAATCGGGCCATTGGTCTCAAGAGATGTTTAAAAGATTTTTCTATTTTTAGCTCTAGTGGCTATCTTCTTCAGCGAAGTGAAGCCATTTCAGCAATTTTGGTATAGGAGCATAAAAGGAACATTTCTGTGAAATTATTTTGAAATTGGGCCACTGGCCCAGGAGGAAAAAGATTAAAGATTGTTGGTTAAAGATTTTTTCTATTTTAAGGTCTGTCAGCTCAATCGATTATCATGAATGCCTGCTCTCACTCAACAGTCACTAACACAACTAAGAAACATTAAATATAAAACTATTTTTGTATCTATAGGCATTTCTCTCAACATATACAATTCACTGTTGCAGATCACTTAATTATTGTTTACTGATAACAGTATTTGAAAATGAATAACAGACAACTCGCCCCGAAGACAATTCACCCCAAAGACAACTCGCTCCACATAAAACTCACCCCACACTCATAAGACAACTCGCCCCATAACTAAAAGTAGCCCCACCTCCCCCTCCCATTTACCAAGTGCTGCATTTACAAAATTGCTTCATGGTGACCATTTTTCCGCCCAGTTTTAGCTAGTAGATAGTCAAAATATATGTTAATATTTGTGGTTATGACATTTAAATTATCACTAGACACTAGATGAGAATCTCTTCTGAAAAGTAACTTCTGACGAATGAAACTGCTTCATGTTTCTGAAAAAAAAACCCCATCAATTATACAGTCTGATAAACATAAACAACAATTTTTTGCCATCCTATAGACCTTTTTAATGTTATTGTTTTCATCCGGGCTACTGACCACGTGATTACAATGTTATGCCATGTGACCAAAATTTGTGGATGGCAAAAACATTTCCGGTTCCATTGATACCAATTGATTCAAGCCAACTTTTACTTGGATAATAAATTCTTTTTGGTTAATATTCAATCGTAAATTTTATCTAGAGTTTTAAAATACAGCTTTAAGAAGCAATTTGACTGCTTTTCCTAAAATAAATACAACTATTTCAATGATATTTTTTCCGATATCAATAGGCATACCCACAACCGTAATGTTGGCTTTATGGTGACCATTTTAGCGCCTAGTTTTAGCTAGTTGATGGACAAAATATGTGTTAATATTTGTGGTTATGACATTTAAATGATCAGTGGAGGAGAACCTCTTATGAAAATAAACTTTTGACGAAAGAAAGCTTTATTAATCTGAAAAACATTGGCCATTTCAATGTCCAATAAACGTAAACAACAACATTCTGCCATCCAAACCAGAACAAGGCTCTCCATTAAAGACTGAGTTCCGAATGATTTGATTCTGTGACGTAGTGTTTAAACTGGTCTATAGGAAAAGGCTAGAATGTACTCTGCGTTAAAGACCAAGATGTCCCGAATGATGTTTATGCATTATGACGTAGTATTTAAAAAGGATCTGTTAGTGACGACTGCCTCTATCCATTTGATTTTCCTGCTGTTTATCATCAAAGGACATGAATATGAAGTTTTTTAAAAGTAAAACATATTTTAACGAGTAATACTTAACCTATAGATAATGTGCTATTCTATTCTGTTATTCACCCCCTCCACAGAAAAAACGACCTTTCAGTCATTATAAAGTCTTAATTCAGAAGGTCCCTTTAAACAGTTACCTGTATGACGTAGTTCCTCCCGCTCAAATGATCACGTGTCAGTTTCTTTTATGTGTAAAACAATACACAATTAGGAGAAAGGAGCAAGGGAAGGGAGGTGGGACGATAAATACTTATCTATAGGTTAAGTATTACTCGTTAAAATATGTTTTACTTTTAAAAAACTTCATTTTAACTTCGTAATACATTAACCTATAGATAATGTGCTAGAATTTGTAGAATAGGAGGGAGGATTTCTCCTAATAAGTTAGTCCCAACTTCTGAATTAAGGCTTATTAAAAAGATTTATTTTTTTTATATATATATAATGAGGACATAATTAGTGCTTAAGGCAATAATAAGATCCTTTAACCAAGGATAAAGTAATCCAGGGTTAACATATATATATAATAAAGATATAATTAGTACCTCTCTAGTATAGCATCAGGTCTATGGGGGGCTGTTGACGTTGTCTACACATCCATAGCTGATTGCTGTTGGCCCCCCACCATTTTTTGGGCCACTACAATGGGGGCCCAAACTTTGGAGATTCTGTGCTTGTTGAGACATGTCTCTGAGATAGAATTTGGCAAAAGTTGATGAACTATTCCAAACCGCTGCTTGAAGTATATCATTGAGAGGAACTTTGTCGAAGAAAGCCCAAGAAGAGGAAAGAGCTCTAACTTCATGAGCTTTGATTTTAAGGAAAGAGATATCTCGTTTAGTGAGTTTCCTATAGGCAAGTTTAACAGTGTAAGATATCCATCTCGAGATAGTATCTTTAGAAATATCCTTATTGCCTTTAATAGGAAGAAAAAGTCTTGTTCTATTTTGGCGATAAGAGCTAGTCATTTTGAGATAGAATTTCAGAGCCCTAACAGGGCAAAGAAGTCTGTCAGTATGTTCCCATTTACATATTCGAGCAAGACTAGGAACAACAATAGGATCTGGTTTAACAGAAGGAAGCTGGTTTTTTGCTAAAAAACCAGATTTAAGAATCAAGGAAACTGAACCATCAGATTGATTAAATCTTAAATGTTGTGAATCCATAGCTAGAGCATGTATTTCACTACACCTTTTAGCAGTGGCAAGAGCTAAGAGAAAGGCTGTCTTAATAGTAACGTGAAATTTAGAAGCCTTATCAAAAGGTTCAAAAGGTGGTTTTTGTAGACATACTAAAACCCACGATAAGTCCCATTTAGGTGTAAGAGATCTTTGTACTGGTCGTTGAAGTTCAAAGGATCTGATAAAGTCAGATAAAACTGGATTAGATCCGATTCTATTACCAGTTTTGAATTTTAAAGTGTTAGAGATCATAGATCTATAACCTTTAATAGTACTAATCTGACATTTCTTTTCCGAAAAAAGAAAGATTAAGAAATCGGCTATAACTGTAATAGGGGCCAAGATCGGATTAACCTTTTTTGTATGACACCAATTAGAGAAGATGGTCCATTTTGCATCATAGACTTTTTGTGTAGATGCTCTTCTTGATCTGGAGACAAAATCTGCAACGTTTTGTGAAAATTTCTTATCTCTGATTGATTGTTTGATAACTCCCAAGCGTGAAGGTCGAGAATTGGGAGGTTTTGATGTACAAATCTTCCTTTGGATTGAGTCAGTAGTCTTGGAATTAGTGGCAGACGAATCGGAGCTGACACTAATAGAAGAAGAAGTTCTGAGAACCACTGTTGCTGTGGCCAGAACGGAGCTATGAGAACTATTCTGCACTGATGTTGTCTGATTTTCTCTAGAACAGCAGGTATCAGAATAAAAGGAGGAAAAGCATATGCATGAAGATGATTCCAGTCCATGGACAGGGCATCTATCGCTAGTGCTTTGTAGTCTTGTACTGGAGAGACATATAATGGGAGTCTGTGGTTGAATCTTGTCGCAAACAGATCCACGTTTGGGAAGTTGAGCATCTGGAATACTGAATTCGCAACTGTTTGATCCAGAGCCCATTCTGTCTTGATAGGTTTGTCTAGTCTTGAGAGGCGGTCTGCAAGAATGTTGAATTTGCCTGGGATGTGACGTACTCTGATAACTATGTCTTGTTCCAGGCACCAATTGAGTATTTTCCAAACTTCTACGCAAAGATTGGGGGAATGAGTGCCACCCTGTTTGTTGATATATGAGACCACCATTGTGTTGTCTGTGGATATCATGATGCAAGAATGGTGAATAAATGTTTTGGCTTGTTTCAGTGCTAATTGTATGGCCATCATTTCTAACATATTGATATGGAGCTGGGATTGGTTTTCTGTCCAGCGACCATGAAAGGACAGTGTTGTCGGCTCTAAATGAGCTCCCCATCCGTAATGACTGGCATCCGTATAAAGGAAGAATTTGGGGTCTGGAGGATGGATTGAAGTCCCTGTCTCTAATCGAATGGGGTTTATCCACCATTGTAAGTGAGATCGAATCATGCCGTTTATCGAGATCGGGTGATCGAGAGGAAGAATATGAGGTTTCCAGACTGACAGCAGGCACATCTGAAGAGGACGTAAGTGCAGTCTGCCCAGGAGAACAAGGTCTGCTGCAGCACTGAGTTTGCCCAAAAGAGAAAGGAAAGTTCGTGCCGATACATGTTTTGCTGACATTATTTTCTTGATTGTTAGAATTAGGTTCTGTACACAATCCGCTGGAACCCTGACTAAATTTTGTTGCGTCAGAAATTCCATACCTATGAAGGTGAATTTCTGAGCAGGAAAGAGATCTGACTTCTTGAGATTTGGCAGAAAACCTAGGCTTTGAATAGTTTGAATGCAAATCTTTGTCTGAGTAATCAGACGGTTGTGAATCAGATTTTTTATCAGCCAATCGTCTAGGTATGGAAAAACTGATATGGCACGTTGGCGTAGAAAAGCTGCAATAACGTCCATCAGTTTCGAGAAAATTAACGGACTTAGGGACATTCCGAACGGTAGGGCCGAAAAGTGATATACTTGATCTTCGTGTACGAAGCGAAGATACTTCCTGGATTGACGATGTATCGGCACATGTAGATATGCATCTGTTAAATCTATGGAGACAGCCCAATCGTTTAGTCTCATCGCTTGTCTTACCGATTTGACTGTTTCCATTTTGAATGCTTGTTTCTCTATGTAACGGTTTAATAAAGACAGGTCTAATATTAAACGAAACTTTCCGTTCTTTTTTTGGCACAAGGAATATCCGGGAATAAAAGCCGGGAGTTTCCAGATTCTGTACCCTTTCCACTGCCCGTTTGTTGAGAAGATTTTCGATCTCTTCTCTGAGAAACGGGGAGGAGGATTGACTCATTCTGATCGGAACAGATGACAAAGGAGGAATTTTGATGACTGGTATCCTGAATCTGTTTCGTACGATAGAGAGGACCCATTTGTTGTCTGTTATTTCCTCCCATTTTTCCGCAAAATGGGCCAATCATCCTCCCACTGGAATGTCCGCGAGCGGAAGAGCAGGCAGTGGAAAGGGCGGGCCTTCATAATCTTGCGGAGGAAGAGGCAGGTTTAGAGAGGGGAACTGACGGATGTTACCAGTCCTCTTGATATTATCTTTCTTAATGTAAGAAGATGAGCTTTGAGGAATATTTTTGGACCTATACGACTGCGTAGGTTTAGGTCTGGATGTTGTTTGTTTAGCAGGATATTTAGGTATCTTGAAAGCTCTGCTCTGCGAAGGAGGCTTATAAGAATGAGATTGTGACTGAATGGATGTAGAAGCTAGAAACCTTTGCTGTTGAGCTTCGAAGTTTGATTTAGCTATTTCTTTTATCCTGCCGTCAAATAAGGATTTTGAGTTAATAGGAGCGTTCCTTAACTCGTATGTGGAATTGTCGAGTAGTAGTTTAGACGAAGCTAGGGCTGCGTCCCTCCTAGCTTGGAATAATTCAGTAGTTAAAAGTGTAGACATGGCAGTAGCATGTTTAATCGATTTGGCTACGGCCCCAGAAGTCTGGAAAGGGCCGCAACCGACATCGATTCCTGTTGTAATGAAAGGAAGGCAGCTGAAGAAAATAGATCAGCATGAGAATTAATAGCGACTAGTTTTCTAGCCTTCCTTTCCCATGCTTCTAGATTCTTGAGCGGAATAGAAGCTCTTCCTTTATTAGAAATGTCTAAGAGCAACGCATCCGCTTCTAATTGAGGGATATTATCAGTTGGCAAATATTGGTTTTGGCTCTTGTAGAATTTAGTCGGAGCAAGAGCCGAAACCAAGCTTTGCGGGCAAATCCAATCTCTTGAACATTTGTCCGATTCTAGTCTATTTTGAATATATTTTGTTGTATTTTGTACTAATTTGGATTGTGGGAGGACAAGTAATGGAGTGGAACGAGACTCCATTAATTGTTCGATCCCAGAGAGAGGTTTTAATGGAGCTTGATCCTGCTGAGTTTTGGGGCATAACTCAGGAGGAAGAAGCCGGAAGACCTCGTTAATCGCACGATCAAATGACCAGACTTCGGATTCAGTTTCCGAATCTGACTCCTTATTCTGTTGAGTGAGATTCGGCTGAATCTGATCGTAATTAATAGGTTGATTAGTGATTTGACTAAAATTAGTCTCCTCAGGTTGTATTAGAGTTGGCGTTTGAACAACCTGGGGAGATTTATGAGCCCTTGTATATCTACCAATGTCAAGTTGAGATTGGGAGGAATTTGATGAAGAAGAAGGCGTCATCGATCGTCTTCTTCTCTTTTTATGAGAGTGCTTAGATCTCTTTGAATTTTTCTTTCGCCGAGAAGAACTCAAAAGAGTCTGATCTGGAAGTAGAGATAGAAGAAGAGGACGATCGATGTCTTCTTCTCTTTTTAGATTTATGCTCTCTTTTTGACTGATCCTTCCTTGAAGGTCTGGAGATAGATAAATCATTTGAATTAGGAGGCTCAATCATTACACTCGGATCTGAGACCTGCGAAAAATCAGGTTCGAGTGGAATAATCTGTCTAGAGGAAGAAGCTGGATTAGGAAGTTCTAGTCTATCAGAACGTTCGTAACCAGGAATAAAGACATTGGATAGTCTGTGGATACTACCATGTGAAATATGGCTACTTATGGACGGAGTGTAGCTTTGTACAGGCACATTTATAGGAATATAACCAGGCGGAATTTGTGTTTGTAGGTCATATGCGAATGACTGTAAACCAATGCCTGGTTGACTAGGCCTAGTTGACTGGTGCCTGGTTGACTGGTGACTGGTTGACTGGCAACTGGATGACCGGTGACTGGATGAACGGAGATAAGTTGCCCAGTGACAGGATGACTGGTGACTGGTGACTGGTGGGCTTAGTGCCTGGTTAGACTCTTAAGTCCGCCAGGCTGCCACCTTGATGGGTCCTGCCCCGAGCAGTAAAGCTATGAGGGGCGGTGCTCCCATCAACTGTCCCGTTGTCAGACATGTCTGACTGGGACTTCTTGGATTTCTTCTGTTTTCTCTTCTGCGTCATAACTGATTTTCTAGTAGCATGAAGGCGTCTTCTTTCTGCTAGGTTCCAAACTTTTTCTGTCCAGGAACTACAAATATAACACGGAGAGATACGTGTGCAAGAATTACAAGTTAGACAAGATAAATGTGTATCCCATTTAGCTTTTAAATGGCCACAGTTGCCGCGGGCGAAATGCATCGACTGACGCGGAAACAAAGGAGGAAATTTAACACTGAGAAAACAAGAAATCTAAGATCGATATTTCAAAAATAAGTACATAGATAGTAGAAGGAGTGAATATAGAACCAGAGAAAGTCAAGGATATAAAAATTTTAACTGTGTAGAATAATTTTAATCCATTTTTTCTAACACAGAATAATAATCCTTGAACATTCAAAGTCCACAGAAAAGAAACTGACACGTGATCATTTGAGCGGGAGGAACTACGTCATACAGGTAACTGTTTAAAGGGACCTTCTGAATTAAGACTTTATAACGACTGAAAGGTCGTTTTTTCTGTGGAGGGGGTGAATAACAGAATAGAATAGCACATTATCTATAGGTTAATGTATTACGAAGTTAAAATATGCTATCGGACACTGGTGACTATCGAAAATATATAACGTCACCAGCTTATGTTCGTAGGATTCAGCTGCGAATCACTTGTGGAGTGGACGCATAACTTACCATTTCTTGCTAAAACTGGAGAGAAAAGGTTGTGACTTCTGGAGCCGCTATTAGCAATTGTCGAATTGTGTGTCATTGTGTGATGTATAGATTTTTTTGTGCTGTTTTCTATTTTTCGCGATACTGTTTTTAGCTGGCAAAATATATTCGGATATTATTTTACCGGTTTTTGTTGTTCACATTATGACAAGTGGAAGGGAAAACACGAAACATGTCCAAATGCGAGACTTGTTGTAGTTCTTTTTTCGATCCCTACTGAACATACATGTTGAGGTATTAGCTTTCATACCAGTCTAACAATCATGTGTCAGGGTTAATCGGGGAACCAGTGAACGTCATATTTATATGTCGCGCAGAGTATGAGGGCACTAAAGTGGTCAAGGGTTTTGACGGATATCAGCACGTTCTGTGGATGTCACTCATCAAAACATTTGTGTCCAATTAGGAGGAAATTCTCTGTTATGGACGGTTTAACCACAGGAAAGGCAGCTGCCGCGAAAGCTGCTGTTTCGAATCATATCAAGGTGTTGTCTACTTTCAGTTTGAACCCAATCATTTATTAAATACTTGACCATTTCCGTCCACCTGGCCATATTTGGCGGCCATTTGGCAGACCAGTGCTTGGACAGTACCAGTACCACCGAAACTTATTTGCACATTCATGAATAAATGTGTTGCAATTATCCATTTGTATCAAAACTCATGAGCTTATGTTATGAAGCCTAATAACTTGCCCACTCAAAATATAAATCTTATCTACTTTCTGTGTTTCATTACTACATGTACTTTATAAATAAATTTGCTAGATCTATCTGTATGGTACTGTTTTCAAAATGAGGCCTTACAAGCAGAGGCTTAGAGGTGCCCGTAGTAAAGAAAAGAAAAAGGAGAATGAGATAGGATAGATTAAAAAGTTAAAGCTATGTTACAGAACTGTTAAAAAAACTCAACATATAAAGAAGTGCTGTGGGTTAAGGACATGCAATATGTGACAGTGTCCTAACCCTTGACCTGAAGGGATCTAGGTCTGAACGGATGGGGAAGTTGGTTACACTGAACAATTGCCAAAGGAAAGAACAAATATTTGTATTAGCTGTCTGTAGTTGGTATTTGGATGATGTTTGGATGTAAGATATACTTGAGACAGGGCCGGGTACAATAACCAGTTTATAGACTATTTTGTAAAAAGAATGAGACAAGCATCTGCTCTTCTCTCTATTTAGCTCTTTATGCTGCCCTTTGCCAGAAACTGACAACTGCCCTTCTTGAATCAGAGGAAGGTCATTCTCTCCCTTCCGCTGATTCAAAAAGGACAGAACTTTGTCAGTTTCTGGTCAAAGCATCAGCACAATAGTGATTAACCATTAAGAGGACAAAGCCTGCCCAGTAAAAGTGTGGTAAGATAAAACTGACCATGCTCGACATGACCCCATTGGGTTGACTGGTAACAGCTTAGAGGATTAAGCCTGCCTAGTAAAAGTGGTAAGGTAAACTGGCCATGCTCAACATGCCCCCATAAAACCTCAACACAAACAAACAAACTATTACCAGTGAGATTGAAAATGCATACTGGTAATATTTGCATGCTGGTAATCAGAACCTTGGCTTGGATTATTTACTCCAAAGAAATCTGTCCATGTGTCCAGCCAACATCAAATAAACAGCTTATAAAGGGCTGCCCAAGGAGATGCTTGTTTGGCTTGGGACCATCAGATTATAGTGTAGTTCATCAAGAAAAGCAGGAAACGGTGCATAATCTGATCTTATTAGTCCACACAGATTGGGTGGAATAGATATGCCCTTCACAAGAATGGATATGTACCGACTTACCGATAGCTTCTCCCCAGCTGCAGTTAGGGATTGGACCAATAGTCGCCTTCTTAAAATTTGTTCTTTTCTGCCATGGCATTTTGTACCCTGCCTTTTTGAAGAAAAGAGAGGGGACATGGTATTCAGCTTTTCATGGTTCGTGGTGCCTAGTTCATCACCCTCTGACAGTATGTACCTTGTGTCCATAACTTTTCCTGCAGTTTTATCATTTTTTGCCATTCTTTTTGAAACTGTACAGATATTTTTATCATGGTCTGAAGATGTGCATGTGATTTGGATTAATTTTTATAACTTTTTCAGTGTTTTGGATTTAGTCATTTTTTCAGGCTCAGATACTGTGTTTCCACAGCTCCCCCTGCAGTTTTATGCCATTTATTCATAAACTTTACATGTTTCTTGTCATGGTCTGAAGATGTGCATGTGATCTGTATGTAATCCACAGATTAATTTTTGTCACTTTTTCCTTAATTCGAACTGTTATTTTTCGGGATCACATAGCAACAGATAAGGCACTTTTTTCATCCGAAAAATGCTGATATCTTTCTTATTTCTCCACAACATATGTTTTCATGGAGAAATAAGAAAAATATTATGTGGATACCCCCTCTTATCTGTAGCTATGTACTATCAAATTGTATAGGTACTGAGTACATGTACATTCTGCCTGCAACTCCTACAGTTTTATGCAGATCTTTTTGGAACTTTACAGTTTGTTCTGTCATGGTCTGAAGATATACATGTGATTTCGGTATAATTCTGAGATGTCTTAACACTTTTTACACATTTTTAACCTGTCTGCATTTTGAACTTAGTTATTTTTTGAGTTATCTTCCTTGAAAATGTATCTATCTGCTTATCCACTTATCAAACCACCTTCAGTACCATAACTGCAATATTTGCATGCTAGCAAGATTAACTCCATCTTATATTTTTAGCCCCTCTAAATGTACTTTTTAACACCTAAATGTCAGGTAAGTTTGGACTGAAGAGCATTCAGAGGGACTGACATTTCTTAAAGCTTAACTTATCAAGCTGAGTAAATTAAGATGTCACGCCCACTTCTAATTTTCAGTCAACCAGATTACTTGATCCAGATTGTTGATATAAATTCTGAATTTCACATACAGTAGAACCTCAATAATTCAAACTCCAATAATTGAAATTTGTCGATAATTCAAATTGATTTTGAAGTCCCAACTAAAATATTTGTATGCATTTTAACCCTTTATTATTCAAAGTCTCTATAGTTCAAACAAAATTGTCTGGTCCCTTGGACTTTGAATTATTGAGGTTACACTGTGCATAATGGCAAACAGTGCAGATCCAGATCAGTTGGCTTCTTCAGAAGCCAACTGATCTAGATCTACACTGTTTGCAAAGGCAGGGTATATCTGGGTTCAGCAGGACTAGAGTTAAAAGTCAAATTAGCTTGAACTAAGAATAGCTGTTACAGTACATTTAGCACTCATACTCTGATTCTGCAGTCAGGAGTTTTGAATTCTTTTCTGTAGAGATTTCTTCTCATGACTGTATAATGTTTTTTAAACCTTTATTATGTCCTTGCCTTACCTCTGTCTCTAAATGGCTGAAATACTGAATGCTGGGATGTCAGTTACTCTAAAAGAACAAACATAAATTTACATGTATTTGCTCTGAGCAAGTAAATTTCTAAACTCTTCAAGACTAATTTTACAGCCATTTATTGAATAACAGCAAGTATCTACACCTTGCACTATCCTCACATTTAGGCCTGTATATACCTATTTCAGGGATAAGAAAAAAAACTAGATATAGAAACAGTTGGACAGTGTGCATATACTGAGTTTATATTTGAATTTGTATTAATTGTAAACGCTGAATGTCGTGACCATGAATTATTAAGCAATGAGAATTTAGCGAAATGATTAGGTACAGTGTGTTAATGAATAAGTAGCTACCATAGAAAAAAATCTTGGATGTATTTTTGCAGAAAATATATAATTTCAACATGTATTTATAAAAGAAAATACATGTATCAGGAGGAACATAACTGCTGAATTTTTAATCAAAAATGAAAATCTTTAACCCGGCCTTTCAAACATATGCGAAATGAATTATGTGAAACTGCTTCAAGTACCATACTTATCCAAAACATTTGAACACATTATCTCATTTCCATACTTGTCCTACAGTGCCTTTTTCATTCGTCCAATAACCCTAGTCCTGCTGAACCCGGATATACCATGCCTTTGCAAATAGTGTAGGTCCAGATCAACTGATCTGGATCTGCACTGTTTGCCATACTGTATGTGAATTTATATAAAAAACCTGGATCAAGTAATCTGATTGGCTGAAAAGTAGAAGTGGGCATGGCATCTTAATTTATTCAGCATGACAAGGGATAAAAAAGACCCATTTCCCCTATTTTAGATGGAAGAAAAATGTTTGACTGAGTTTCCTCTTCCTGTAGAGTACACTGCTTTCAGAAGGAACTTTTTAAGGATTAAAAGGGAAATGCTACACTTTCAGTGGTGGTAACTTTTGCCTTCCAGTCCAGGAAGGCAAAACAGTTACCACCACGGAAAGTGTAGCATTTCCCTTTTAACCTTTAAAATGCCAAGAAAACCTGCATCTGAAAATGTCGTCTGTTTATGTCATCTGCTGAATATTCTTGCAAACTTTTCAAACCTATTTTTGAATACAGGCAAACAATGTGGACCCTGATCAGACTGCTCCTAGAGGAGCAGTCTGATCTGGGTCCACATTGTTTGCAAAAATTACTTTTAAAATCACAAGCAGTTGACAAAGCAGACGACAATTGTTGTGATTGGCAGTTTAAGGGTTAACTTTATTGTATAAACTTTAACCTTTACCATTCTCTGGGAAATTCACAAATTGATATTTTTCCTATTTTTCTCAGCAAATAGGATTTGATACTTCAGGCAAATTGTCTCCAGTGTAGACAATTAGCATGAAATGTCGACTCCTGTTTTCTGGGAAAAATAAGAAAAATATTTCAGTTTGTTGTCCATTGAATTAATACCCAGAATGCTATACCCTAACAGAAGCTGATGAAGTATGAAGGGAAATAAGAATGTAGCAGGACTCTTTCCCACTTTCAAAAACATATGCAAGATAACTTTTAATGAAATATGAAGATTGATCCAGGTTTTTGACAAAAAAAAGCAAATCACCCATTAACTGTATAATTAAAGTGTCAAGGCTTGGATTTCGTCAACATTGCTAAAGCTAAGTGTCTAGTTACATTTGTTTTTGAGCATTTGTTTATAATACAGAATACCTTACATTAAGTAGACACTTAGATAAAGAAAATCAACTTAAAAAACAAATGAAACTTATGCATATAGTATAATAAATAGCTGGTTCACTGAAATATGAAACACCTAGTTTTATGCATGGAATGAAACTGAATATATTAATGTGCATACTAACAAAATGCAGTCAGTACAAAAAGCTGTTTTTTTTTTCCTATTATCAAATTATACTGAATATTTGATGTGCTTGAAAACTTAAATTTATGTAAAACCTTTCAAGTGTAAATGCAATGAAGTTGATGTTCCCTTCAAGATCTTGATACAAATACAAATATTTTATTATAGCCTCACCACATCACATAAATAAATATAATACATTTATAATACAGTCAAATTATGCTACTAAGACCGCTTTTGGGACAGTCTAAAAGTGCTTATTAGTGGGGTGGTCTTAACCCTTGTCATGCTGAATAAATTAAGAGGCCACACCCACTTCTAAATGTCAGCCAGTCAAATGCCTTGATCGAGATTGTTGACATAAATTCATAAACTGAATGGCAAACAGTGCAGATCAAGATTGATCTGGATCTACACTGTTTGCAAAGACAGAGTATATCAGGGTTCAGCAGGACAAGGATTAATATTGAATATGGAATACGATAAAATTTAATAATCAATAACCTTTCAAGTGTAAATGCAATGAAGTTGATGTTCCCTTCAAGATCTTGATACAAATACAAATATTTTATTATAGCCTCACCACATCACATAAATAAATATAATACATTTATAATACAGTCAAATTATGCTACTAAGACCGCTTTTGGGACAGTCTAAAAGTGCTTATTAGTGGGGTGGTCTTAACCCTTGTCATGCTGAATAAATTAAGAGGCCACACCCACTTCTAAATGTCAGCCAGTCAAATGCCTTGATCGAGATTGTTGACATAAATTCATAAACTGAATGGCAAACAGTGCAGATCAAGATTGATCTGGATCTACACTGTTTGCAAAGACAGAGTATATCCGGGTTCAGCAGGTTAAGGATTAATATTGAATATGGAATACGATAAAATTTAATAATCAATGGACATTTTATGCCATACTTTTGTAGCGTGAAAACCGGGTCCTCTACGGTCAAGCACCGCGGTCACCCATCCAGGTACTAACCACGATCTCCGCTGCTTAACTTCGTAAAAAAGCCAATCACTCTACCAGTGTCGCCATAAAAGCCGGCTTCCACAGCGAGGCTGTAGAAGTGATATATAAACCAAATCCGTTACATTTCTCCCCCTCTCTCTTGACTTTGTCCCGAAGTCACACACGCCTCACTAGGCTAATCCGAGGGCGGAGCCTATGCAACACACTACGGACACTGTTTTCCATCCCCCTGCTGCCACCACTGTAGCTGGAAACCGGGTCCTCTACGAAGTCAAGCACCGCGGTCACCCATCCAGGTACTTACTGCGATATCCGTTGCTTAACTTTGTAAAAAAGCCAATCATCTACCAGTGTTGCCATAAAAGCCGGCTTCCACAGCGAGGCTGTAGAAGTGATATATAAACCAAATCCGTTACACTTTTTATTTTGGCCAAATATTTGTTTTTATGCAGCTGTGTTTTTTAAATATTTAGTGGAATGGCAAACAGTGTAGACCCTGATCAGACTGCTGCTGAAGGAGCAGTCTGATCTGTATCTGCACTGTCTGCCATTAAGTGTGTGACTTTATAGCAACAATCTGGATTAAGTAATCTGATTGGCTGAAAATTAGAAGTAGGTGTGGCATCTTAATTTATTCAGCAGGACAAGGGTTAACAGTGGAGTAGTCTTAATTTTGAGTGGTCTAAAAGTGAATTTTTTTTACTGTATATAGATATGAAATACAAATCTTAGTTCAAATACTGTAGAACAGTATTTACAATAAGAATTGTACATATATTAAAAGGGGGTGGTTGGGTGTGACGAAGGTGTCGTGTATCTAAAGTCACCCGGGCGTCCAACTGGTAATGGCCTACAACTGGGCAATGCCTGCTATCCATGTAGCAGGTAAGGGTAGAGGGGGAATATTTTTATTTCTTCTGTTTCTTCACTTTCATTAATTTTCCTCTTTCTTCCCTGTTTCTCTTTTTGATCTCCTCTGCTATCTCTTTTCTCCGTTTCTCTGGGAGACAACACAAAATGACCTACAAGGGTTGATGTGTTGTTAAACCCAAACACAATAATAAACGTATGTGAAAAAAGCACAAGTAAAACTCATAATGCTATAATATGTATATTTATGAGTTTATAGTAAACAGTAAATGTCGCTGTCATTTTAAAATATCATGGCAGATTTTGGCACAAAATTTGATGACATGATATTTTGTCTAGCTTTTCATCACTGTTCATATTAGCCCAGTCAATAGAAACATTTAAGAAATTGTTACTTAACTGGCATCTGAACTGAATGGTTCCAGTCCATTAATCAATATGTCACTAAGTGACAGTCTTTGATTTTTTTCCTTATCCCATACCCATGTTTGGTGTCAAATCAAACCATGATCAGAATTTTAATGTTTGTAGATTTAAATGGGTACCACCCACACTTAGGCTTGACCCCACCCACGAAGGGGTCTTTAAGGATCAACAACTATAGCCATGTTTGGTAATAAATTGAGACTGTTGATGAGAGTTTAACAGTTTGACTTTAATTGGTCTTGCCGACACTTAACCCACACCCTAATCCTAGAAGGAGTCATTGCAGATCAGCCGCCAAACTTACCCATCTTTACTGTCAAATCAGAACTTAAATGATAGAAAATTTAAATGAGTCTTGCCAACACCAAACACTCACCTTACCCATAAAAGGGGTCAAACTTCAAACATATCTTATGTATAATGGTATCAGTTCAAAGTGAGAGCAAATATACATGTAAATGGACACGCCTACACCCGGCCCGGATCCTACCTCTCAGAAATGTCATAAGGGATCAGCCTTCAAACCTGATCATCCATGTTCAAACCTTATTAGGCATGCTTAATGTCCAGTCCATGGTTTGATGAGAGACTAACAACAGATGCCTTAAATGGGTGCCTTAAATGACCCTAACCCCACCCCTAAACTTATGTCATTCGAGGTTAGTCTCCAGTTATTGCCATGTTTGGTGTCAGTGGAAGATCTTGATGAGAACTTAACAAGTTGATAATAAATGGGTTCCCTTACACCCAGTCCATGATCTGACACTGCAAAAGGGATCATTGGAGATCATCTTTCTTATAATGCAATCAACTCAACCCCTAAAAATGGTCATTAGAAATAAGCCTCCAGTTATTGCCATGTATTTTTTATCAGAAGAATGTCTTGATGAGAGCTTCAATGGTCAAATAAAAATGAGTTCCCCAACACCTGACCTCAGACTGCAAAAGGGCATAGTCAAATTTGGTGTCAAATCAAAGGTTTTAAACCATAGATGACTTTTATGTGTCTTAAACATGTATGTTGTGACATGGAGATAGTGTCCACATGATAGACTAAGATAAGTTGAGTCATTGTGACCCTTTATATGCCTTGGTGACCTTTGATATGTACATTAATGATAGTCAGGCTAGTTAAGACTTACCAATTAGTTCATGGTTTGTGATACTGCACAGCTCTCAGCTAATGACAGTGAATTGTACTGAGAGGTCCCAGTATTGTGTAGTAATGACAGTCAATTTGGTTAGTTGTTACACACAGTTTGTGATACTGAGAGGTCCCAGTATTGTGTAGTGTCCATATGATGGACAAATCAAGTTGATGTGATTCTTAATTAGTGGCTTTTGATACATACTGCATGGCACATAATATATGATAGTCAAGTTAGATGGTACTTTTTGCACTTAGACTTTAAGTGCACAGTCACTTGTCATTTCTTAGTGTGTGACTGTAAACTTGCTTACACTAACCCTGTCTTTACCAGTTATCATAGTGATGTGCATTTTGATTAACCCTTAAAGTGCCAAGCAAAATGTTTAGCAGACGACATGCTAAAAAAATATTTTTCTTAGAAAATAAGCCTTGAAATTTCATGTGAATCGTCTGCCAAGCAGATGATTCACATGAAATGTCAAGACTTATTTTCTAAGAAAAAAAATACCGTATATATTTAAAAGTGTCTTCTGCTGCAGTTGTGTTTGGCTCTTTAAGAGTTAAGGGGACTGGAATGACCCATAGATTTTCTGCCATTTTTAACAAGGGAGACAACTTTTCTGACTTCCTACACACCAAGACCTTTTTGAAAAGAGGTCTACTCCAAAAAAGAAAGAATTTGCTCCCAAGGAGAGCAAGTTTTTTCCTTTTAAGAGTGAACATCATTTCAAAAGGGAGACAAAAACAATTCAAAAGAGTTACCTTCCCTCCTCTGAAATATATTCATTCCCCTTAATGTGGCCTCTCTCTTTTCTTCAGGACAATCAAGTGGTTGGCATTGGTAGTGGCACTACAGTCATAAGTGCTGTTGAAAGCCTAGGTGAGTGTAGATTGTAACTCTTAAAACACCAGTCAAAATTGCAGCAGACAAAATTTAGATTTTTTTTTCACAGAAAAAATGGCTTGACATTCATGTTAAGCAGATGACTCACAGAAAAGCCTTATTTGTTTTTTGAAAAATAACAAAAAAAAAACCAACAGAAAAAAACAACCCAAATTGCGCATTTGATGGCAAGCCATTGCAAAATCTCCACTCTCTATGCTAATGTTGCTAAAAGTGAGATGAAAGGGCAGGCAGATGGACAGACAGAAACACCCTTGCACACCCTTACCTTGTGGGGAAGTCATATAGCAAGTTTGGTTAAATTATCACCACACTTTTTTAAAAAAGTGATAAGGAAATTGGGAACCCCTCTGTCTGTCCGTCATGCTTTCTTCTCCTAAACCACTGGGCGAAAAACCAAACTTGCTACATGACTTCCCAATATGGTAAGGGTGTGCGAGAGCAACATTATTTTTCCGTCCAGCCATTCATATGGCAGCTGTCCATCACACTATCTCCTCCTACTGTATTTATTTGGTTATAAGACCATCTCCTCTTACCGTATTTATTTGCTTATAATATGCGGGGCTTATTCTTCCAAAGCTATTGCAAATATATGAATCAGTCTTGTGTAAAACTATAAAATGGAGTTTTCTTCTCCAAAACAATTTCAAAGATCAAGATCAGTCTTACAAGGCAGATCTAGATCTTTGAGATTGTTTTGGAATGGAAACCTCCCCCCCCCCCCCCCCGATATAACCGAAGTAATACGATAAAGCCCTGGGCAGAATTTAACCAAACTTGCTACCTGACTTCCTCACATGGTAGGGGATGGTCGGGTGCGAAGGTGTTGTGTATCTCACGTCACCAGGGTGTCCAACTGATACTGGCTTACAGTTGGGCAAGGCCTGTTATCCTTGTAGCAGGTAAGGGTAGAGGGGGAATGTTTTTATTTCTTCTGTTTCTTCACTTCCACTCCTGTTCCTCTTTCACTCCTGTTCCTCTCTTTCATCTCTTCTACTATCTCTTCTGTCTCTTTTCTCCCTTTCTCTGGGAGACGACACAAAATGACCCATAAGGGTTGACGTGTCGTTAAACCCCAACTCAATCAATTAATCAATCCTCACATGGTAAGCGTGTGCAAGAGCAACATTTTTTATACGTCCGTCCATCCATCCAGCATCCTTCCCATCTGTCAGTTTCACTATCTCCTCCTGAACCACTAGGAGGAATTTACCTAAACTTGCTACATCCCTTTCCTGGGTGGTAAGGATCTGCGAGAGCAACATTGTTTTTCCATCTGTCCATCGATCATGCTATCTCCTCCTAAACCACTGGGCAGAATTTAACCAAACGTTTTACATGACTTCCCTGCATGGTAAGGGTGTGCAAGAGCAACATTATTTTTCACTTCTATCTGCTTAGTGGTGAAAGCATGGGGATTTGCGATGGCGTGCCATTAACTGCACAATCTAGTTTTAAAATTTGATTTAAAGTTATTTTTTATACCCTGCCACCATATAGTGGCAGGGTGTTATGGTTTCACTTTGGACGTCCGTGTCTGTTTGTGCGTATGAACCAACATTTAGGTGGGGGGGGGGGGGGGGGCAAAAAATTTGGACATTTTGACACTTAAGTAGTCATTCGTGAGTGCATATGGGATTTATTCTGTAAATTTGACATTTAAGTGGCAAAAATTTGCTCTTACATGGCTTGCTGTTTAAGGGATTTTGCCACTTACGTAGTCATTATGCGAACGCCTTGCCGCCTAAATGTCCATTTGTGAGAACGTCCGTCCATACCTCAGTCGTACATCCATCCATCCATTTCTCGTTTCCGAATGATAACTAGTAAACATCAATGGATTTTCACCAAACTTGGTATGTGCATTGATATTGTGATCTGGTTTGGGATTGCTAATGGGCAAATTTCTTCAAATTTTTACAAAGTTATCTGCCCGCAACATGATAATGGCGGGTTATTATAGTTTAACATTTTTATTTAAGTTAAATATGCATTTAAAAATCAAATTGATTATGAAAATGTATATATACTGCAGCCCTACGTGTAAATATGAAGAAAATCTCTTTATTTGCGTGTACAGTACTGCTAAGTCTAAACACCATAGTGAACATGGGTTTCACTACATTTAGACATGGTGTTCACTAATTCGCTAGTGTAACTCAGAGTAGACTACAGTTCACTTCTGATTTGTTAACTTGGTGTTCACTCCATGTCTTCCTGCATAATATATACTGTATAGCATACCAAACTAGCAGACTACTATAAAACAAATCTGAAAAATAAATGGCACATAATGGCTGTCTCCAATGAATGAATAAATGAAATGAATGAATCATAGGTCTAGATAAGGGAGGGTATCCAGTAAATATTTTTCTTATTTCTCCACAAAAACATATGTTGTGGGTACTCATCAGAAGTGCCTTGGCGAGGCGCTTCTAATGAGTACCCACAACTTATGTTTTTGTGGAGAAGTAAGAAAAATATCAATACTTTTGGATTGAAAAAAGGGCCTTAACTAATGCTATGATGAATGAATGAATGAATAAATAAATGAATGAATGAATGAATGTAAATGCACCTTTTAGTAATAAATATGCAACTGGATTTTGTAATATCAAAGAAAGAAAGAAAGATGAACGAAAGAACAAAAGAAAGAAATACAATCTGAGAGAAAGAAAGAGGAAGAAAGAAATATACATTTGTAAGTTATGAGAGAGAATGAATGAATGAATTCAAAGACCTTTTAGTTATAAATATGCAACTGGACTTTGTAATGAATCAAAGAAAAAAAGAAACACAAACTGAGAGAGAAAAAGATTGTGAGGAAAAAGATGGTGAGGAAGAAAAGGAAAAAAAATAACTGAGAAAAAATGAATGAATGAATGCAATTGTAGAAAAGTTGAAGAAAGAAAATGAATGAATGAAAGCAGTTATCATGAAAATAAATAAATAGGTTGATTAAAATGATAATAAACATTGCATGTCAAACTAACATTAAATTTTGAAAACAGATCTCATCTTTGCTATTACGATGTACATATTACCAGGTGTTACAATATATGATACATTTCTATGTTTGATTTGGACCTTTATTGTCCACAAACAGAAATACCATATTTACCCTAAGTATTCAGACTCTAACTTTTTGCCATACATATCCTAAATTTGAACAAGCCTATTTTACTGCCTGTCTAAAATTCGTGGGTTGAGTGGCAAAAAGTTAGACATTGATTATTCAGCAATGTTGATCTGGGTCTAAACTGTTAGTTCAGGTTTATCTGTCCAATCACTCAGGTTAGCTAGAATATGTATGCCATGATATAAGAACAGCATCTGAACAGTCTTATCTTTGTCTTTGCTGTATGTACATGTATAATAATAATGATAATAATAATAATTAATATCATTATTATTATTATTATTGATAATAATGATAATAATAATGATAATAATTACCACCTTTATCTGGTATGTTGGTCTGTTATCAGTAAGTCTTATGTAGTAAAAAAAAATAGTGTTTATTTTATTTGTACATTTAATTTGTTTTTTTTCCTTTTTATATCCTTTTTATATCACTTCAAAGGGTCCTTTCCCCAGATGCAAACATCGACAATACAGATTAGAATGCACATCTTATCAGGACTTTTTTGTTCATTGATATATCTGCAGTATTTAGTGATTCTATAAACGGGCAATGAATGCAAAGGATGATCTGGGTCTTCATTGCCTTCATATAGCATAAGGGCTCCTTTTTTACTTAAATATTCAAGCCTTAAAACAATCTGTGATTGGAGACTGTTTGAAGAAAATTAAAAAGGTTTTCATGGTCATCCATGCCTTTCTGTTAAAGCAATAGGTGACAGGTAAATTTGACTACTGGCTCGAACAACTTTTCTTTTAGATGCCAAAACTTTTAATTGAAACACATTTTAAAATCGTCAGTTAATGAGTAAAAACTGTAAGAATAAAAATTGTTTAGAATGAGGGTACAGAACTGATTAGAGAACAGTAGTGATGCTGTGAACAGATACAATCACATAACTGCCCCAGGAATTTAAGTGTAGAATCAATCAAACAAGATGTACCAATTACAAATATTTATATGTCTTAATAGAAAATTACTGGAGCAAAAATTTTGTGCTGTTATTTGTGGTCATTATAGGTAAAACATTTTCGGAAGCTATGCGGTTGCTTAAGACAGGGGGACGTTTAATACAAAAGTGTCAGATAATAGTAAAAATCATCGGGAGGATTTTATACCGGTTGCTTAACACAGGTGGTCGCTTATTTCAGGTGGTCATTAGGGCAGGTTTGACTGTAGTTACAAGGTTCAATGACCAATATTCAAAATAGCGGATTACTCAAGCAAATCAGCTGACTAAAATATAAGCAAAAGATGTAAAATGTAAAATTTGTATCCTGTGTAGCATCGGGAATCGGAGAGGAAAATCACAATCGATTATCAGGAAAGTAAAACCGATTGATTATCCATTATACAATTGGATATCCCATAACTGGCATCAAATAATAAATCATTATAGCATATGTGCTTTAATTTTCTATATTACATAAAATGCAACAGCATATAATAGCAGAACTGCAGGTTGTTTCAAGACAAAGCAGATTTTGCTGCCGTCAACAAGTCTTTCATAATACTCTTAATTTGTAGGTCTCATTACATGACTTTTGGCCCATGTTTCTAAAAACAGAATTTCAAATAATTGATAGTGAAAAAAAATTATCCATAGTTGCCGATAGTGGGCTCATCCGATTAGTTTTTGATTATTTTGATTAATCAGCACAACACTAATCCTGTGTTCATGAAAGAAATGTAAAATACATGGAATTGGAGTGCCGCAATGGACCAAAGGAGGAGAGATATAAAGCAGCAAAATAAGAATGTTAACTGGCTTTCTTTTGTTTTCAAATATGTCAAGAATACAAGCTGGAAACAGGAAGTAAAACGCATGTTTTAACTGCACAATACATTAACCTATAGATAATGTGCTATTCTATTCTGTATTTCAAACCTTCTACAGAAAAAAACAACAGTTCTTTCATCTTAAAGATTGTTAATCCAGAAGGTCCCTTAGGCAGTTATCTGTGTGACGTCACTCTTTCTGCTCTTTTGATCACATGTCAGTTTCTTTTCTGTGTAACTAAGAAAATAAACAGAAATTTTTAATGGTTGAAAAAATTCTAGTTTTTCTTTTCTTTTTCTGGTTGATTTTCTTATTTCCTGCTTTATTATGTGCCTTGATCATTCTTTCCATGGAGGATTATGCTATTTTCATTAAATCGTTTTTCTGTTTCTTGTGAAATTTGATCTTTGATTTACATAATATGTTTTCGGGACTTTCGCATTTATCCTCATGACCATTGTGTTTGGTATAGAAGTGCATATATCCAAATAGTTATTTCGTTCTTTTTCTTCCAGGTTATCTACTGTCTTGAGATATTATAACTGGAATAGAATTTTAGAGTAGTCAACGAAGACGTTACTCTATGAAAAGATTTTCTGGGGAAGAAGCTGACTTAGAAAAGAAAGCTGTCAAGCTTGTTGGGTTAAAGGACAACTCTTTTCTTTATGGGAGCACCACCCCTCAGGGCTATATTGCCGGGGTAAGACCCATTAGGTGGCAACATTAAGGGTTTAAAGGCACCCATGGTATAAGTCCACCTGGCACCAGTCACTGGTCAACCAGTCACTGGTGATTCTTCACCAGGCAACAGTCAGCTTCACCAGGCACTGTTCAACCAGGCACCTGGCGACCAGTCACCGGTCAACCAGGCACCGGGCAAATTATCCCCAGTCAACCAGGCACCAGTCAACCAGTCACCGGTCACCACTCTCCAGTCAACCAGTCACCGGTCAAACAAGCAATGTATTGCCAGGTAATAAATCGGATGCCCAGCCACCAGGTAACCAGTCCCAGTCATCTGACACCAAGTGTCTACTACCGGATACAGGTCACCACTCACCGGTCAACCAGTCACGGTCAACCAGGCAATGTATTGCCTGGTAATAAATCGCCAGTCAACCTGGCATCATCTTTCTCTTCTATTTAAATTTCTGTGTTCTCGTTCAAAAGAAAGAAAGAAACGGAGAAACCAATATGAATTATAGGAAAAGAAGTAACCGATTCCCCTCTTTTCTGCGCTATACACCTATACAATTTTTATGTATCATAATTTAAACACACTCTATCCAGGTTTACTATGTTCGTATTACAATACAACCTGGTACGGTGATAGGAAAATATCTAACTTTTTCAGGTTGTTAACGTTCAGATAACGCTGCAGCCTTATAGAGTTAGAAAAACTTCAAACCTACCCAGGTTGATTACGTTCAGATAATGCTACAATCTGGTAGAATGATTAAAATAACTAACTTATCAAGGTTGTTTACGTTACAATAATACTACAACCTGGTAAAGTGATTAAAAAATATCTACAATGTTACTTATCTAGGTTGCTTACATTCAGGTAACACCGCAACTTAGAAGAGTAATTAAAAATATGTAACTTACCCAGGTTGCTTATGTTCAGATAATGTTACAACTTGGAAGAGTAATTAAAAGATTAACTTACCCAGGTTGCTTACGGTCAGATAGCATTACAACTTGGAAGAGAAATTAAAAAATAACTAACTTACCCAGATTGCATACGTACAGATAAGGCTACAACTGGATAGAGTGAATAAATCATTTAACTTACCCAGGTTGTTCAGATAACCCTACAGCCTGATAGAGTTAAAAAAAAAAACAACACATAAATTATATTTGATAATTGGTATAATCAAGGATCATTCTTCGAAAAAATAACTGATCCTTAGGTAATATAGTCGTTAAAATTTCAGAAAATTGTATTCACTAACTTCTGTCAGGAATAGAACTATATATGGATCGCGTAAATTCCTTTTAGTTCTTTCCTATTTAAAATGATGTAAATAATTATATATATAAAATATACATCATTAAATTTTGGCTTTATGATGTATAATGCAAATAATTATCACATATTTCCTCTCTAGATTTTTAGTCGCTTAGAAAGTCTACTACAGATTAATTCTCTTTAAGTTTGGAAGAATAGAAGTCTTAGTTATTAGTTCCCATGGACAACTATTATCACTGTAACAAGAGCCCATGTCAGTCATGTCTTGTCCAGGCTCTTGGAGAAGGTTAATAATCAAATTAGTTTTAATTCAGGTAGTTACAAAATCTAATTGCGAAGTATAGATTTTGTTTTTTCTACTGAGAATAACAATTAGGTTTTTCAGCCATGAAATGATCTAAAAACATATACGTCCGATAATAATTCCAGACCTAAACAGACGTATTGTACAGGACTAATATTTATTTTTCCTTAAGTCTGATACAAAGAAAATTTCTAAGGGGAGTATTCAAGCAACGATTTGTTTTACTTCCTCTAAACATCAATGATAATTATAAGTCATAAAACCAAATCTTCCATTGTCTACCTTCGCACGCTGACAGATATTCTAATGGGAGACGATTAGCATACTTAATTAATACATCATATTGTAAGTTTGATTAAGATGAACTAGTTTCCTGCTCGATGTTACAGCATTCGAAAGTCTTAATTTACAAGTAATAGAAAGGGTACAATCCGGAAAGCCTCGATCCATACCCGGATGTACTGTTCCCTAAACATAATGGTATAGTATGCAATGAGGGATATCTCCAATTAAAAAATCAGAAGACAATCTGTCGGAACATAATCAACACTGTTATAAGACTGGATTATCTTAAAATTAGGAAGATCAGTACTGTCTTGCTATGGGATCTTCCTAGTCCTTTTAATCTCACCAATTCAGAATGTACCTTAATTAGTGTATTTATACTTATTCTTATGAACGTTATCATTATGAATTTAAGTTAATGGGCCATTAAAGAATTAATTGACAATAATTGGGGATATTATATACGGTATGATAATATCTATCTCCATATTGTCATCAATTATGCTATGCCTCGCCTCAAGTTAATAGCTAGATTTCAAACTACTACGATTTGCTTTAAAGGTTTTTGAAATCTAACTGATATATATAAAGCATTGAAGTATTTAAAATATGGATACTTACTTCAATATTATGAGTGACTCAGATTCTAGTCTTGAATAGATTACTTCTGATTAGTCACGGGGGAATCTTTTGTATTATCTGGGATTGTCAAATCGCAATAGTGACAATCTTCCAATTTATACCAGTGGATAAACTTGTATCGCTTGTTTTAGGGAGAATATATACATTAGATTCCAATTACTATCTTACCTCCATCAAATTCAATCACTGCGATTAGTACTCATTTCTTTCCTGGAACAGTGAAATAATGAGTTTATCTTAGTTAATTATGGTATGGCATAGAATTGTGTTGAGCGAAAAACCATACAACATTAGTCACTTGTGATTTAATGTTATCAAAACTATTGTGCTATAATATTACTCCCAGTCTACGCAGAGATCTATGGGAGTTACCACTTCTGCCTGGAAGGCGATACAGACTAGTAAATCACTGTATCTCAGAAAGGTATACATGTAATTATAAGAAATTTGTCTTAAACTTACATAATGACTGGGACTAATTTCTCTCTATATATATGACAATATGGATTGTTTTTCGATTCTATACAATCCTTAGATCATAATCGGATTTTTGATTAACGTGCAGGTACAGGGGTAACATCCACATCAGTGGGCCCCCTTCCAGATAACTGGCTTGCTGCACGCAAGGCAGATCTCACACCAGATCTCCACATATTTCTATCATAAGGGATGATAGCCGAGAGCTTCCACTCTCTGCAATCCTTCTCTGTCACCTGCTTCCATGTCGTCTTGGGCCTCCCAGGCCCATGCTTTTTCTCAACCTGTATGTGAAGCGCTGTCTTGACTGCACCATTGGAGCGTTCCACATGTCCATACCAGCGGAGCCTTCTCTCCTTCAGAATGAGGTCAAGTTCCTCAATGCCAAGCCACGCAAGTAGTTCATTGGACCTGGTGGTGACAACGTCTTGTGGCTTGACATTGCAGATCTGTCTGATCATTGCCCTGTCATTCCGCTGCAGACACTGGAGGTTTGGTTTTGTCAATGGCCAAGTCTCACTGGCATGGAGCATTGCACTCCGCACACAAGAGCTGTACACACAGCCACGTGTCTTGAAAGAGAGGTGGTGTGAAGAGAGAACTAGTAGCAGCTCCTTGAACTTCTTCCAGGCGGTTTTCACATGTGTTGTGGTTGAAAGTTCACAGCCACCTGCTGCTGAGAGCATCTCCTAGGTAGCAAAAGGAAGCTACCACCTCCAGCTTGTCAGGTCTGACTTGGACTTCCCTCTGTGGTCTGCCGTCCAGGGGGCGTGCAGTTCCCTGTCACCGCGTACATCTGTAGTCACGGTCCTTTGTCAAGTGCTTGAGTCCACTGCATTTCTTGTGCACCCAGTGCTTGAAGCCATTGCAGAAGATGCTGTTGCTGCCCACTTCAGTGCGACAGACGGCGCATGGAAACTTGCCTGAACTCTGCAGGAGGTCCAGACCCGTGCCGCAGATCATGGTCTTCATCTTTCCTGCATTTACTCTCAGTCCTTTTTTTTTTTTCCATTGCTTCTTTCCAAGTCAAGAGCCTTCTGACACATTCCTTTGGCATAGAGGTCCTCCCAAAGGACCCCAGAGCAAAACTCTTGTGATAGCTTCAAGCACAATGATGAAGAGAAGCGGGCTAATTACTGAGGCTTGGTGAACACCGACCTTCACTTCAAACTTCACTGTACTGCTCACCAACACGAACACAGCTCCGCACATTTGCATACATCCCCTACACCAGTCGTACAATCCACTCCTCCACACCAAGTTTTCTCAGCGCCCACCAGATGACTTTCCGAGGTACTCGATCAAAAGCCTTCTCCAGGTCTACGAAAGCCATGTAGAGTCTCTTGTTGGCAGCTAGATACTTCTCTTGCAGCTGCCTGACAACAAAAATTGCGTGCCTCTGCCAGGGACGAAGCCAGAGTGAGAATCGTCGATTGACACCAACTGTCTGATGAGGCCATCCACAATTCTCTCCAGGACTTTCATGACCTGCTCTGTCAGCTTGAGACCGCGGTAGTTGCCCCTTTCCAGTGCATCCCCCTTTCCCTTGTAGAGGCAGACAATGAAACTCTGCTCCCAGTCAGAGGGTACCTTGCCATCGCGAATGATTGCAGCTGCGAGGTCACGGATCATGGAGGCGCCCATGTCACCGGCTGCTCGTATTATCTCCACCACTATACCTGTATGATCTCCACCACTATACCTGATGGGCCTGGTGCTTTGCCCACCTTCATCTTTGAGATAGCCTTCTTAACCATCTCAGTAGTGATTGGGATTGGCGGGCCTTCCACTGCTGGTTGATAAGACAAGTGGTCTGGGTCCCAGTCAAACTCAATTTGAGAAGCCTTTGGTGATTCATAATTTAACCAGCCTCTTTGGATAATCTAACTCACAATAAATGATTCATCCATAACTTGGTATAATCTATTCTTTATTATGAATTAATTATATATCCAGTTTGGATGATTTAGTTAGGATTAACTTTTTATCCATAACTGGAATACTCTATATATATATATATATATTATAAATGATAGTGTATTATATTCTCACTATTACCGTTATAATACCGTATTCTCCCTAATTACCGCACATACCCCTATAAGCGCACAGTCAAGCAATTCCTTAGTCTTCAGATTACAGCCTGTGTACGTTTTGTCTACTTCTTTTTAAAGGAATACAGTATGTTGTGTGTACATGTACCCATTTGAATTGCATCGACTTGTCGATGCAGTTCAAATGAGTACATGTACCCACAACATATTCTTTTTTAAAGAAAGTCAGAAAAAAATCGCATAAACATCATCAAAAAGTCCTTTGCTGATTTTTTTTACAATGCACCCGTAGTAGGTAGATGCATATTTTACGGCAAGTTGTCCCAGTAATTTTAAAAAACCTAAGCGCATGGTGTGGTAATTAGGTCAAATATGGTATGTGTAGAATAATTAATCTTTGTCTCTGCACCTCCTCGCTTGGTTATCAGAGACAGTAAGACTATTAATTTTGCAACTGGACATATATAAATATATATATATATATATATATATATATATATATATATATATATATATATATATATATATATATATATATATATATATATATATATCTTTAATCTCTTATATAAGTATTAGAAGTTTCTATAATAAACTCCTCAAGTCTTATTCCAGGGTGAAGTTCAACTTTATTGGAGTCAAAATTTAATATATTGGAGGGACTGTGATACACTAATTCAGTCAACCTGCCAATAATACTATATACATATAAAATGTCAATCATATTTTCGCTATTTTTGATTGATAAACTTGGTATTAGTAAAGAATTAGTATATTTACCCAGATAATTCATTGGTTATTCCTGTTAGCTCGAAGTGCAAAAGGGAATAACTTATAAACTCTTATGGTTAATTAGAGTGTGGCCCCAAAGGGCCCTGCCCCAGGGGTCAGATCAAAATTCCAAATGCGTTCCTCCAGTCCAGACACATTGATATCAATAAGGTGTACCTACATAAGAGAAAATAAGGGCTAGGGGCCAATCCTCTTAGAGTTATTGCCCTTTGTAAAATTTTTTCTTAATGCAGTAAAAAGCTTATGTGCACACAATCTCTTTAACCAATAGCATAGATACATCATTATTGGATGGGGGAAAAAAGTGATTAGATTTTGGTGACCTTGACCTTATTTTCAAGGTCACTACATTATAAATACTCAAAAAGTGAGCCTTGTTAATACAGTAAAATGTTCGTGTGCACACTATCTCTTTAACCAATAGCTGGACTTTAACCAAACTAGCACAGATACATCATAAGGATGGGGGAAAAAAGTGGTCAGATTTTGGTGACCTTGACTTTATTTTCAAGGACACTACGTTATAAATACTCAAAAAAGGTAGCCTTGTTAATGCAGTATAAAGTTTGTGTGCACACTATCTCTTTAACCAATAGCTGGAATTTAACCAAACTAGCATAGATACATCATTATAGGATAGGGAAAAAAAGTGATTAGATTTTGGTGACCTTGACCTTATTTTCAAGGTCACTACATTATAAATACTCAAAAAAGTGAGCCTTGTTAATGCAGTAAAAAGTTTGTGTGTGCACATTATCTCTTAAACCAATGGCTTGAATTTGACCAAACTAGCACAGATACATCATAAGGATGGGGGAAGAAGTGATTAGATTTTGGTGACCTTGACCTTATTTTCAAGGTCACTACATTATAAATACTCAAAAAAGGTAGCCTTGTTAATGCAGTAAAAAGTTTGTGTGCACACTATCTCTTTAACCAATGGCTGGAATTTGACTGTACTAGCACAGATACGTCATAAGGATGGGGGAAAGAATTGATTAGATTTTGGTGACCTTGACCTTATTTTCAAGGTCAGCATTATAAATACTCAAAAAAACCGAGTCTTGTTAATGCAGTAAAAAGTTTGTGTGCACGTTATCTCTTTAACCAATGGCTGGAATTTGACCAAACTAGCAGAGATATGTCCTAACTCCTAAGGATGGGGGAAAGAATTGATTGGATGTTGTTGACCTTGACCTTATTTTGAAGGTCACTGCACTATGAATACTCAAAATGTGAGCCTTGTGTGCTCTCTATTTCATGAACAAATAGATGGAATTTGACCAAATTAGCACAGATATGTCATTGGGATTGGGGAAAGACGTGATTAGATTTCGGTGACCTTTATCTTGTTTTGCAAGGTCATACTGGCACTTTGAAACTCAAAATTTGATAGAAAAAGGCTTGTGTGCACACTATATCTTGAACCAATGGCTGGAATTTTAACAGGCACCAATACATTGTTAGGACATGGGCAAGAAGTGATTAGATTTTTGTGATGTTGACCTCATTTTCAAGGTCACTACATTATGAAGACTCCAAAAATGTGCCTTGTAAAAAGTTTGTGTGCACACTATCTCTTTAACCAATGCCTGGAATTTGACCAAACTAGCACAGATACATCATCAGGATCAGGGAAAGAAGTGATTAGATTTTGGTGACCTTGACCTTATTTTCAAGGTCACTTCATTATAAATACTCAATAAGTGAGTCTTGTGTGCACTCTATCTCATGAATCTGTGGATGGAATTGGACCAAATTAGCACAGATATATTATTGGAATTGGGGGAAGAAGTGATTAGATTTTGGTGACCTTTATCCAGGGGTGAGGAATTATCAAATTTTATTACTTGTCCACGGACAAGTAAATGGTCAAAATCCACTTGTCCAACACAAGATTTACTTGCCTGAAAATTGACATTTTTTCTTATTTCTCTAAGAAAACCTTTGTTGTGGGTACTCATTAGAAGTGCCTCACCGAGGAGCTTCTAATGAGTACCCACAACATATGTTTTCTTCCAGAAATAAGAAAAATATATATCTTATAATCTGGATACTTTTTCTAGCCAGAGCTATGAATTACTTGTCCCAGGACAAGTAAATTGAAATTACTTACTTGTCTCAGGGAAATGGGACGTTGGACAAGTCGGGCATGGTTTTTCCACAGCTCTTCCTTTATTTCATTTTCAAGGTCACACCGGCACTTTGAAACTCAAATTTTGATAGAATAAGCTTGTATCTTGAACCAATGGCTGGAATTTGACCAAACTAGCACAGATACATCATCATGACATGGGAAAGAATTGATTAGATTTTTGTGACCTTAACCTCATTTTCAAGGTTATTACATTATAAAGACTCTAAAAATGACCCATGTGTGCACCCTATCTCATGAATCATTTGATGGAATTTGTTCAAGCTAGCACAGATACTTCATTGGGATGAGGGAAGGAAGTTTTTAGATTTTGGTGTCCTGGACCTCATTTTCAAGGTCACACTGACACTTTGAAACTCAAATTTTGATAGAAAAATGCTTATGTGACACATTGATATCAATAAGGTGTACCTACATTAGAGAAAGTAAGGGGCTAGGGGCCCATTCTCTTGGAGTTATTGCCCTTTGTAAATTTTTTTCTTAATGCAGTAAAAAGTTTGTGTGCGCACTATCTCTTTAACCAATGGCTGGAATTTGACCAAACTAGCACAGAAACATCTTAGGACTGGGGAAAGAAGTGATCAGATTTTGGTGACCTTGACCTTATTTTCAAGGTCACTACATTATAAATACTCATAAAGTGAGCCTTGGGTACACTCTATCTTTTTTCCTGCATATCTTGATTAGTATTATTAGGAATCTTAACACATTTTGCATAAATGTTCATATTGATGAGATGCTGCTGCTACAGAAAAAGAAGAAGGGGATCAATATTTTTATAGTTATTCCCCTTTGAAATTTTTTAATGTCCGTAACACTTTTGTTTTTCCTGTGTATCTTGCTTAATAATTTTGGGAATCTTGTTTTATTAGAGTTTGGTGACCTTGACTTTAATTTCAAGGTCACGCCAGCATTTTGATACTTAAATTTTGATAGAAAAAAGTTGTATGCTTTATGCGGGGGGTTTCGAATAAGCCCTGCTTATTGACAATTTTCATTTTACTTATTCTCACATATTGTACAGGTTAATTAGCCAGTTTTGTTTTTATGTCTCCCCCCCCCCCCCCCCTTTAGGGTAGGGAGACATGTTGTTTTTCTGTCTACCACAAAATCGTGCCCGCTCTATAACTTGAAAACTGTTCAAGCTATCTTCACGAAAGTTCAAGGCGGTGGTTAGGTGCAAAGGTGTTGTGTATCTTACTTCACCGGGGCATCCAACTGATATTGGCTTACAGTTGGGCAAGGCTTGCTTGCCTTATAGCAGGTAAGGATAGAGGAGGGATGCTTTTAATTCCTTCTATTTCTTTACTTTCATTCCTGTTCTTTCTTCCCTGTCCTTCTCTTTTATCTCCTCTTCTATTTCTTCTTTCTCCTTTTCTCTGTGAGACGATACAAAATGACCCACAAAGGTTGACGCGTCGTTAAACTCCAACACAATCAAAATCAAGAAACTTCATATATATATCAATCATCATTAGACGACGTGCAGAGGGCAAGAACCATAACTCTTGCATTATACTTTTTGAGTTATTTCCCTTGGAACTTCGTCTGTCTGTCACAAAATCGTGTCTGCTCTATAACTTGAAAACCGTTCAAGCTATCTTCACAAAAAATCATATAATTATCAATCAACATTAGACAAGGTGCAGAGTGCAAGAACCATAACTCTTGCAGTTATACTTTGTGAGTTATTTCCCTTGGAACTTTGTCTTTACAAAATCATGTCCGTTCTATAACTTGAAAACTGTTCAAGGTATCTTCACGAAACTTCAGATAAATATCAATCAACATTAAATGACGTGCAGAGCACAAAAACCATAACTCTTGCATTTATACTTTTTGAGTTATTTCCCTTGGAATCTCATTAGTTAATATAAATGTTTGCTGAATGTACAACACAATATGACACCAAAAATGGGGGAGACATCTGTGTTTTTGTAGAAAAACAAATTCCAGATTTATGTTGTTTTTTTTTTTAACTCAACTGGAGGTCAGCCTATGTCAGTTCAGCTTATGCCATGGCCTGCAGTCCGTCGTCTATCGTCCGTAGTTAAATTTTCACATTTTCGACGTCTTCTCCTGAATTGTAAGTCAGATTGAGCCGAAAGTTGGTGGGAGGCATTGGGGTGACATGGAGATTCAGAATTGCTAAAATCTTCCAGTTCTGATATCCAAGATGGCCACCATGGCAGTCATCTTGAAATTCTTCTAACAACATTTCCTCCCAAACGGTAAGTCGGAGAGAGCTGAAACTTGTTTGGAGGCATCAAGGGGACATGGAGATTCAGATTTGCTAAAATAGTTCTGTTTCAATATTCAAGATTCTGCCAAGTTTGCCATTTTGAAAATCATCAAACCTCATCTCCTCTTTGAACTGTAAGTCAGATTGAGCCCAAACTTGGTGGGAGGCATTTTGGCAACATGGAAATTATAGAATCACAAAATTTTTTCCGTTCCAATATCCAGATTTAGTCGTCGTGGTGGGGAGGAGGTGGGGGTCGGGGTAGGGGGCCATTGATAGGTGCATAACAGTATTGTGAGAAATGAGACATTTTGTTTATGAATTTCTTTTATTTATTTACAGCTGAAAGAGTGAAGAAGGAGAATTTAAAACTGATCTGCATTCCTACCTCATTTCAAGTAAGTGTAAAAAAGACACCTAAAACCACAAATACAGTCAATCCAAGACGGCCCCGGTGGCTCAGTTGGATGCTCGTCTGACTGGTGATCAGGAAGTTTTGAGTTTGACATCCCCAGGTCGGCAACATTCTTTCGTGGAGAGAAAAGAATGTGCACAATACTGGTTAACTGCTTAGAGGACTAAGCCTGCCCAGTAAAAGTGTAATTGGATAAAACTGACTGCGCTCAACATGACCCCATTGGGTTGACCAGGCCAAAAAGCCTCAACACAAACAAACAACCAATCCAGATTGTACACAACACCCAGCATACCATATTTACCTTTAGTATTCAGACAGCAGAGAACTTGTTAAGGAGGAGTATTGGGTGATAATTCTGGGATAATTTTCTCCAGTTCTTCATAAAAACATGTTTTTATGGAGAAATGAGAAAAAGTATCCCAGAGTTATCACCAAATACCATATTTGACCTAATTACCGCACATACCCCTATAAGTGCACAGTCAAGCAATTTCGTAGTCTTCAGATTACAGTCCATGTATTTTTGTCTACTTCTTTATAAAGGCATAGGTTGTGGGTACCCATTTTTGAAGTAATCATCATGAGTATTGCTCAAAATATTTGTCTTGATAATTTCTAGGTCAAGTTCAAAACTGGGCTACTTGGGGTAAAAAACTAGGTCACATGGCCAAATCAAAGGAAAACTTTGTTAACACTCTAGCGGTCACATTTTTAAAGCAATCATCATGCTCAAAATGTTTGTCTTGATGAGTTCTAGGTCAAGTTTGAAACTGGGTCACTTGGGATCAAAAACTAGGTCACCAGGCCAAATCAAATGAAGACCATATTAACACTCTAGAGGTCACATTTTTGAATCAATCATCATGAATCTTGCTCAAAATGTTTGTCTTGATGATTTCTAGTTAACTTCGAAACTGGATCCCTTGGGGTCAAAAGGTAGGTCACCAGACCAAGTCAACGGAAAACCTTGTTAACACTCTAGCGGTCACATTTTTGAAGCAATCATCGTAAATCTTGCTCAAAATGTTTGTCTTGATGATTTCTAGGTCATGTTCTAAACCGGGTCACTTAGGGTCAATATTAGGTCACCAGGCCAAATCAAAGACCCTGTCAACACTCTAGAGGTCACATTTTTGAAGCAATCATCATGAATCTTGCTCAGAATGTTTGTCTTGATGATTTCTAGGTCAACTTTGAAACTGGGTCACTTGGGGTCAGCAGGTAGGTCACCAGGCCAAATCAAAGGAAAACCTTATTAACACTCCAGAGGTCACATTTTTTTATATAATCATCATGAATATTGCCCAAAATGTTTATCTTTTCTAGGTCTAGTTTAACACTGGGTCACGGGGTCAGAAACTAGATCACTAGGCCATATCAAAGGAAAACCTTGTTGACACTCTGGAGGTCACATTTTTGAAGTGGTCCTCATGAATCTTACTCAAAATGTTTGTCTTGATGATTTCTAGGTAAAGTTTGGAACTGAGTCACTTATGACATAATTTCAGGGTCCAGTGACTTTCTTAAGTTTTTCTGTTTAGGTCATTTCTCAGTAACTGTTGGTCCTACAGAGTGATATTTGGCACTTGTTTATTTTCAAGCCAAAAGTATTAACATTTTTAGCTCGCCTGTACGAAGTACAAGGAGAGCTATTGTAGTCACCCCGGTCGTCCGCATTTGCGTTTGCGTTTGCGTTCCCGTTCCCGTCACACTGCGTTAAAGTTTTTCAAATGCTTATATCTCAACAGTCACTCCTCACAGAGGCATCAAATTTGGAACTTAGGTACCTTGGAGGGTCTTCTGAGATTCCAAGAGAATAAACCCCTGGGTTCATGCCCCTGGGTGGGGCTAGGGGTCAGAATCTAGGACACATTTGTAATACTGTGTTAAAGTTTTTCAAATTCTTATATCTTGACTTTCACTCCTCATAGAGCATTCATATTTAGAATTTGGGTACCTGGAGGAGTCTTCTGAGATTCCAAAAGAACATACCCCTGGGTTCATACCTCAGGGTGGGCCTTGGAGTGGGGCTAGGGGTCAAAATCTAGGACACATTTGTAAAATCTTATATGCCTACAGGTTATAGACACAACTGGTTATACATCAGCTAACTATGTGACATCGGTTTAAGTGTAAGAGAGTGAAGGTCATGGTGACCTACATTTTACGGTCCAGGTCACCTAGATTTCACGGTCCAGTGATTTTGCCTTATATCTTGAATACTATTTGTTGGATAAATGTCACACCTGGGATATTACTTCCATGTGACCCAATGAATGACCACTTACTATATCTAGGTCATTGTGACCTATATTTCATGGTTCAGTGATTTTGCCTTATATCTTGAATACTATTTGTTGGATAAATGTCACACCTGGGATATTAGTTCCTTGTGACCCGATTATTGACGTCAAAATATATATCTGTTGGTGTGACCTATATTTCATGGTTCAGTGATTTTGCCTTATATCTTGAATACTATTTGTTGGATAAATGTCACACCTGGGATATTAGTTCCATGTGACCCAATGAATGACCACTTACTATATCTAGGTCATTGTGACCTATATTTCATGCTTCAGTGATTTTGCCTTTTATTTTTATTACTATTTCATGGAGAATTGTCATACCTGGATTATTATATCTATGTGACAAAATGATTTACATACAAATACATCTAGGTCAGTGTGACCTATATTATATGGTTGAATGATTTCGCCATATAACTTGAAAATTATTTCATAGATTATTTCATTTTGAATTTCTTAATGATAAAAATGTTACAATATAAATTGTACCCAGCAGGCGAGCTACGCTGTCCTACGACAGCTCTTGTTTCTTATTTCTCCATAAAAAACGTATGTTGTGGGTACTTATTAGCTCACCTGAGCACGAAGTGCTCAAGGTGAGCTTTTGTGGTCACACCATGTCCGTCAAGAGTGGTTGTCGTGTGTAGGGTGACGTCAACAACTGCTTTAAAAGCCTACTCCTCCTACACCCCTGGGCCAATTGACTCGAAACTTGGTAGGAAGCATCGGAGTGACTTGTAGATCAAAAATAGCTAAAACCATTTAGATCGGAATTCCAAGATGGCCACCATGGTTGCCATCTTGAAAATCTATTTTTCGCTTCTCCTGAAACTAAAGGCCTATTCCAGGTCTGGCAGCATTCTATCATAGAGATTGATCATAAAATGATCTACGGTCATTCTCTTCCTTCCGCTGATTCAAAACTGGAAGTTGTTTCTGGCGAAACAATGTGTACAAATACTGGTTATCCACTTAGAGATTTAAGCCTGCCCAGGAAAAATGTGGTTAGGTAAACTGACCTGCTCAACATGACCCCATTGAGTTGACTGCATGGGCTATAAAACCTTAACTCACTCAATCAAAAAATGTATATCTTTGAATAGAATAGTGTCTTTTTAATGTTGTTCCATATTGATAAATTAATTTTCATGAAGTTAGTTTGCTAACAAGAAAGAAAAACTAAATACATAATTTTGGAGTAGTACACTGAATATAAGAAACATTGATGTTTACAGTGGAAACTTGGGGCACCAGAGGTAATACAGAATCAGATGACCATAGGTAATGCGGGCAAGATTCAACAGAATACTTATATTTAAATTTCAACCATTAAGCATTTTGACAAATAACATGAACATGGAACCCAGTTTTTATCAGATAGTAAGCAAATAGAACAATCATTGTATGGAATTTTATTTCTTTTAAGTTAGAAGCAGAAAAATTAATGACTTTCAAGTTTACTTTCCCTTTGACCAAGTCTACAAAAAAATCTTTGATAACATTATAGAATTCAAGTCAGTGTTTACATACATGCTATACTTTTAAAACATCAATCTGTTGCCATTTACATAAAAAAGGACATATGTTACATGACACTGTTCAAGGCTGTTTTTTTTTTTTGTTTTGTTTAAATATTGTGTTTTCTCATTTTGTACATACTAATTTTGATGGCTTGTAGTAGTGGCTGTCCATTTACATCTCATTGAAACCAAGACAGATTTATGTGGACAAATACTTAATTATTAAATCTTTCCCCGCTAATGGCGACTTCTATTATCTGCTGATAACCTTTGCAAACAGTTTGGACCAAGATCAGGCCTGGCACGGATCCAAACTCTTTGACACGCTGTTGGTATTCCTGAAAGACTTTTTTTTTAGAAAAAATTAATTCAAAACAAAAAAAAAAAATCCACAGACAACAAAAAAGCATGCACAATTACCCAGCATGCATGAGTTAAAGTGTCTGTCATAGCAGTAGCAGACAAAATTAAAAATTGTAGCAGATGATCTTTTAATGCTTGGGTACAAATTTTAGCAGACAACATTTTGAAATATTTTCCCTGTTTTTTCCAGAAAGTAGGATTTGACATTTGAAATGTTGGTTTTATTTTCTGGGAAAATAAAAATACCAGTTTGTCATCTGCTGAATTAGAACAGAGAGTGGTGTAAAGATTAAAATATCTTTTATTTTTCTGAGGAAATAAGGCTTGCCTTTCCAGTGAATTATTTGCTTCACAGATGATTCACAGGGAATGTCAAGCCTTACTTTCTAGGAGAAATAAATAGAAAAATAATTTATATATATAAGAATTTATATCTTGCAATTTGTTTGATGCTATAAGGGTTAATGCTTTAGAAAACATGGAAATAGTACTGGAAAAATATTTCTATGGTCATGCAATTTGTTTGATGCTATAAGGGTTAATGCTTTAGAAAACATGGAAATAGTACTGGAAAAATATTTCTATGGTCATAATAAAGCAAGACAAAATTAGTGAAGATGACCTACTGAATTCTATAATCACAGCAATAAAACCTAAGGGTACTTCATTACTCCATGCTTGACATGATCTAAAAACCACTTTAGGTACTGTGTTGTCTTCAAAATCATTCAGCAAATAACTAGTTATCATTACACTTACCGCTATTCATCAGTGAATTTTATAATGATTTCTTTAAAAAACCAACAAAAATATCATAGCTCCAGATAAGGCCTTTTTTCAACCAAAAACTGCTGATATTTTTTTTTATCATACATTTACTAAAAAATATGTTCATTTTGCATATGTGATACTAACATGGCTTTCAAGCACATATCACTCTTGTGGAGCGCAAAACGTGTGATAATGGGTCACATGGGTGATACGGCTTTTTTGCTCGGGCAAAAAACCCATATCACCAGGACATGTATGTGATACGTCTTTTTTTGCCCGTGCAAAAAACCCATATCACCACATTCGGAGCACTCTGCGATCTTGCCTTTGACTGTCTGTTCTGTTCTGTAACACGTGATCCACATGACTAGTCATCAGCAGCTATCTTGTCAAATCAAAACAATGTCATCGGGACGAGAGGAAACATCGTCACAATTTAACCGCATGCGATATCAAATAGGCAGACTTGTCAGAAAGAAAAATGTATGATAAATAGATTATGATATGGCAAGTTTCCTCGGGCTGATATGGATGTATCGGGTTGATATGGGGTATGATATGAAAATTGCCATATAATAATCTCTATTTATTTCTCATGGGTATTCAAAATTTCATGCCAGTCTGCTTCTAATGAGTACCAACAATATATTCTTTCTGAAGAAATAAGAAAATATTATGTGGTTACGTCCTCTTATCTGGAGCTCTGTTATAACTGTGGTTTTAAATAATTGTATTTACTTGTCTTGTTTGTTTATTGTGGCTTTCAGTCATATGACAATTGACAGGGCGTTTATAATGCTCCATAGCACAAATATTAAGTCTCAGACAAATGTCATGATATACCTCACAGTTACATTTTCCTGATATTGGACTAACCAGACTTACCAGACCAAAGGTATTATGATACATGTAACTTGGCATTATTGGCAGATAAGCTGTTAATAATAACCAAATAACCACTAGTCCATACCAAGATATTGATAAGATTCATTTTCTCATCTCCCCAACTCCATACCAGGTCCAGTTGGAGCCATCAACAAATATCATAACTACAGATAAAGATACTTTTTTCAGCTTAGAAGTATGGATATTTGTTTTGTTTCTGCATGAAAACATAGGTTGTGGGTACTCATCAGAAGTGTGCTTCTAAGGATTACCCACAACATATGTTTTCATGAAGAAATGAGAAAAATAGTAACCTAATATCCCTTCTTATGTGCAGGTATGAAATATCAGTTTAGTTTCAGACAAATCTTTATAAGATTTTTGTCCTGCTGGATAAATTGAAATGCCACGCCCACTTCTAATTTTCAGCCAACCAGATTACTTGATATGGATTATTGCTATAAATTCACATACTTAATGGCAATCAGTGCAGATCCAGTTCAGTTGGCGTCTTCAGAAGCCAACAGATCTGGATCTACACTGTTTGCAAAGGTAGGGTATATCCGGGTTCAGCAGGACAAAGGTTTAACAAATACGCCACAACCTCTTTATAGCCGGCCTCGGTGGCTCAGTTGGATGCGCCGTCCGACTGGAGACCAGGAGGTCGCGGGTTCAACCCCCGCCGAGGTCAGCAACATTCTTTCGTGGAGATTGATCATATTTTCTACGGTTATTTTCTCCCTTCCGCTGATTCAAGAAGGGCAGTTGTCAGTTTCTGGCGAAAGAATGTGCACGATACTGGTTAACCGCTTAGAGGACTAAGCCTGCCCAGTAAATGTGTGGTTAGGTAAACTGACCGCGCTCGACATGACCCCATTGGGTTGAGTGGGCCGTAAAACATCAACACAAACAAACAACCTCTTTATAACACTATTGCTGGGATCCAAAGTAAAAACCATATTAGATTAACAACTGTCTTGTAGCCAAACAAAAATGTATAGATTATATAGAAAAATGACCATAAATGGTTATATCCTAACAAATATGTATTGGTTATATAGAAACAAGAAGACCCTAAAGGGGATGAATGCCCCCGCTACTGCCAGTTTGGCTTTGTAGATGTATAATTCTGAACAAGAAGCAAAATATTTCTAAGTAAACCAAGGGTATGTAACTCTAGCAGTAAGAACTTGATCAGGGTCCAGTTACCTTCATACACATGCCCTGCCTATACTCATAATTTGCTACAAGTTCCAAATCATTATCTTGAAAACTGTAGAAGTTGTAGAGACTTGAACCCTACTATGTCATGTGTATGAGGCTAAATTCCAGTAAATCCAGGGTATGTAACTCTATCAGTTATAACTTGATCAGAGTCCTGTGACCTTTATGCAAATACAAAGCCTATATTCTTACTGCAAGTGCCAAATAATTATCTTGAAAACTGCAGAAGAAGTCGCAGAGACACAAACCCTACTAAGCCATGTGCACAAGGTCATATTTCTAAGTAAATCAAGGGTATGTAACTTTAGCAATAAAATTTTTATCAGAGTTCTCTGACCTTTATGCTCATGCCATGCCTATATTCTTACTTTGCTGCAGGTTTCAAATCATTATCTTGAAAATTATAGAAGTTGCGGAGATACAAACTGTACTATGCCATGTGTATAAGACAAATTTTCTAAGTAAACCAAGGGTATGTAACTCTAGCAATAATAATTTGATCAGAGTCTGTGACCTTTATGCACATGCTCAGTCTATATCCTTACTATGGTGCAAGTTTCAAACCATTACCTCGAAAACTGTAGGAGGAGTTGCGGAGACATGAACAGTACTATAAATTGTGATGGACAGATGGATGGACACACAGAAGGATGCACATAAGGATCTATGATGGAAGGTAAAACTATATTCCACTTCACATCTCGGGATGCCCTCCTCTACTTCATGTGGGTTGGGGGGGGTGGCGGGGGGATAAAAATTGGTACATTTTTGTTGGATACGATACTTTTGGCATCCACCTTTTAATCATCTTATATCCAAAACTGTCTAATATAATGAACTGTCTAATGTAGAGATTACAGTATAGTAATTTCTACAGGTCTGCTAAATACCTAGCACAAGTGTAGGACTTGCTTAGTGGAGCTTCCACTGGTACCACAGATATCATTTTCAGGGAATTATGGCAACTTATAAATGTTACAGTTTTTTCCTGGCCTAAATTTGTGACAGAATATCTTTCATCCAATTTATATACAATTCACGTGGTGGCTTAATGAAGAAGAAACACATGTTCAGTTTGAAAACTGGATGTATGTGTCAATTATGAAATGACGTAAGGCCCCTGATAAAGGAAAATATTTCCTTGCAATAAATTCACTTTCTGTCATCCAGTGCCAATACGAAGTATGTGGGGGTATATAGTTTTCGCTTTTCCGTTTGTCCGTTTGTTCATTTATGTGTTCATACTTTAGTTTGCTCATAGGGTCAAAGTTTTTATGTTAAAGTTTATAAGACCTCATATTTTGAAGACTCTTTGATGGATTTCATTCATATTTGGCATGATGGTACATATAGGTCTTAAGTTTTTATCAGCACCATCCCCATTTGGGAGGGCAGGGGGGGTAACCTTGGGGTAAAGGTCACAGAGTTTGAACTTTCATAAAAAAAGTCAAAATTTTTGTGTTCAAGTTTATATAGCTATATCATTAAAACCCATTATAAACATGGTTGGGGTTATTAAAGTGAACTATATCCTTAAACAAGATGGAAAGTGAGAGCTTTAAGGAAATATGCCAAACTGTTAGAACAAGACATTTTTGAAGAATGTGTAAAAAATCATTTTTTTTGTTGTGTCTATCCATAATTAAATGAAATGTATTATTATCATGATATTGTGAACACCAGCTTATGTCCGTCTGTCACGCTATCTCCTCCTAAACCATGGGGAATTTAACCAAACTTGCTACATGACTTCCCCGCATGGTAAGGGTGTGCGAGAGCAACATTGTTTTTTCTCTTCCTCATTTCATCTTGGGAGCAGGGGTCAAAAGGTCACCTGACCTGTAACTAGTTTTTGAAATGATAAAGAGTAGGACCTGTCCCCACACTTTGAAGATAATAAGCATTGACATCAATAGACTTAAAAAAAGTGTTTGGAATATTGTGAATGCCACTGCTCTTCCGTTAGTCCGTCCATCAGGCTGTCTCTTCCTAAACCTTTGGATGGCATTTAACCAAACTTACTACATGACTTCCCCATGTGGTAAGGATGTATGAGAGTAACATAATGACCTTTGGATAAAGTCAAAAGGTAACCTGATGTAATTACAATTTGAAATAAAGAGTAGGATCTCTCCCCACACTTTGAAGATAAAAAGCATTGCCGTCAAGACACTTTTTGTCCCCACACATGGGGATATTATTAACATGTCCGTCTGTCTGTTCTTGCCAGATGTATGCTTCTGTGTCTACATCAGTATAAAGTACCCTTGTGTGTCAAAAATTAGACACACAAATGAACTTTGTAGGTAGTTTTAGACACACAAATCAGTCGGCTTGTGTGTCAACAGATTAAATCTCAGTGTCCATCATTTTAAAACACTCAAGAATACATTTGTCCCTATGAACGCTCATCTGTCTGTCTGTTCATCCATCAGTCCGAATTTGACCAAATGTGACTTACTACATGACTCCCCCTCATGGTAAGGGTGTGCGAGAGCTAGTCAGTCTGTCCATCCATCCATCATACTATTAACAACATTAACATGGGGCGTGGGGACTTTGAGATGGCCTGTCGTCGACTTTGCATTCTAGTTGTGTTTGTACAAAGCAAAATTCCCAGTTTAACACTGGTCTTGCTGAACATGGATATGCCCTGCCTTTACAAACCATGATCAGCCTTGTTTGTTATTAAGTTTGTGACTTTGTATCAACAACCCTGATCAAGTCATCTGACTGGCTGAAAATTAGAAGTGGGCATGGCACCTTAATTGTAATCTGATTGGCTGAAAATTAGAAGTGGGCATGGCATCTTAATTTATTCAGCATGACAAGGGTTAAAGTGGCACTCATGTATTATGCTTCCATTCTTCATAAGCTTCAACATTGTCCAGCTTTCAGATGTCAACTATTCATTAATGAAAACATGAGTCACTACGTCCAGAGCCTGTCTTCCTCTACAACTTTTATCTTGGATAGTTTTCATAAAAATGTTATATTTAAAAAGTTGTCATGAAAATTTAATTTGAAAAATATAGAAACTTGAATTGACCCAGTGTATATAAACTGTAATTCTGAATGATATAAAATATCATACAGGTATCTCTTTATGAACCGTAACTCCAGATAAGGGGGTATCTACATGTACATAATATTTTCCTTTTTCTTGATGAAAACATACGCTGTGGGTATTCATTAGAAGTGCCTCGGTGAGGCACTTCTAATGAGTACCCACAGCATATGTTTTCATCGAGAAATAAGGAAACTCTCAGTACTTTTTAGTTGAAAAAAGTGCCTTGTCTGGAGCCATGATGAACTCTTGATATGTTATCTTCTGAAATACATGTATGGCATGCACATGTATGTATTTTCTGACTTTTTCTGTTGTAGGCTAGACAGTTGATATTAGAAAACAAGTTGACACTGGGATCATTAGAGCAATACCCTGAAGTAAGTAATCTGTAAATGCATTCAGATTATTATTGTTTTGGGGAAAAAAAAATATATATATATATTTTAAATAGCTAGGGTTTGATATTTGGCACACTGTTTTGGCTAATGCATAGATTGGCTAATTAATTTTTTGGTAAAAGTCATATTTTTATACCCTTACAAACTGTGCTTGTGAGAGAGAAGGTAGGTTGGGTGGGGGGTAAACTGCTTTCATCTGGACACTGTGAACTGTCCATCAATCCCTCCTTCCATCTGTCCATTACGCTTTGGTCCTTGCGGGGAGTATCTAATAAGCACTGCTTATTGGCAATTTCTTATTACTGCGTTATGCCCCTTTTTAACTTACCTGAGCAAGGTTCAGGATGAGCTATTGTGATCACTTGCCATCCGTCGTCTGTCCGTCGTCCGTGTGTCTGTGGTCCGTACGTCCATACCTTTGAACGACTTCCCTGAAACCCTTGGGCCAATTTTCTTCAAAGTTCATGTGGAGCCTTCTGTTAAAGGGGGATTGAAAATTTGTTCAAATGGTCATGGTCTGTTAAGATGGCCGCCATGCCCATATATGGTAAAACACTTAAAAATCTTCTCCAGAACCAAGAAAGCTTTGGGGCTGAATCTTGGTATTATGGACTCAAGGTCTACCAAATTTTTTCAAATGATGACCCTAGATTGACCTTTGACCTTTTGACGGCAAGGTCAAATTGAGTCCCCCATGCATTTGTATGGGGAAAATGTTGAAAAGTCATTTTCTCAAAATGTATTAAAGACTAATGAGTGAAACAATGAGTGATTAAAGTAGTAAGACATTTTAGTTATAATCAAAATTTTGTCCCCTGGGGGTTATCTGCCCTTGCCTCTGAGCTATATACATCTATAAAATTGTGTAATTTTTAAATGTCTTCTTCTCTTAAACTGCTCGAGCAATTTTCACCAGATTTCACATGGGGCCTTCTGTCAAAAGGGTATTATCAGTTTGTTCAAATGGTTCCGCGCCATCAAACAAGATGGCCGCCATGCCCATATATGGTAAAAACACTCAAAGATCTTCTTTTCTAGAAGCAAGAAAGCTTTGGGGCTGAATCTTGGTATATGGCATCGAGGACTCAAGGTCTACCAAATTTGTTCAAAAGAAGACTATCAGTGGACCTTTGACCTTTTTACGGCAAGGTCAAATTTGCATCCCCATGCATTTATATGGGGAAAATGTTGAAGTCATTTTCTCAGTATGCATTTAAGACTAATGGCTGAAACTTACAAGGTATAATTAAAGTAGTAAAACATTTTAATTATAGTCAAAATTTTGTCTCTTCAGGGTTATCTGTCCTTGCCACTGGACTATATACTTGTATAAAATTGTATAATTTTTAAATGCCTTCTTCTCTGAAACTGCTTGAGCAGTATTCTCCAGATTTCACATGGGTCTTCTGTCGAAAGGGTATTGCCAATTTGTTCAAATGGTTCCGCGCAATTAAACAAGATGGCTGCCATGTCCATATTTGGTAAAAACTCTTGAAAAACTTCTCCAGAACCAAAAGCTTTTGGGCAGAATCTTGGTATATAGCATCAAGGACTCAAGCTCTATCAAGTTTGTTCAAATTATGATCATAGGTTGACCATTGACCTTTTTACGGCAAGGTCAAATTTGCGTATCTATAGATTTGTATGGGGGAAAAGTTGAAAAATCATTTGTTTCAATATGTATTTAAGACTAATGGCTGAAACTAATCTATGATTAAAGTAGTAAAACGTTTTAGGATCTAAATTTTCCCCCTGGGGGTTATCTGCCCTTGCCTCTGTGCTATATACAGGTATATAACCGTGAAATCTTTGAATGTCTTCTTCTCTAAAACCACTTGACCAGTTTTCACCAGATTTTACATGGGGCCTTCTGTGGAAGGGATGCTGACACTTTGTTCAAATGGTTCTGCATCATTGAACAAGATGGCTGCCATGCCCATACATGTATATGGTAAAAACACTTAAAAATCTTCTCCAGTATTAGAGCGCGCATTGAGGCTGAATCTTGGTATACAGCATCGGGGACTCAAGGTCTATCAACTTTGTTAAAATGATGAGACTAGGATGACCTTGACCTTTTTACGGTATTGTCAAATTACTGTCCCAGTTGCTATGGCAATACTGGAAGACTGTTGCATGGCATTTGCAAATATGCAGGTGAGCAAATTGTGGCCCATGGGCCTCGTGTTGACTTTATCAATAAAATACTGTCATTACCCGCTTGCTAAATGTTAAAATGGTTCATTAGTTGACAAACATTTAATTATCTTGTTATATCCATCATTGCTGTGCAATGATTAATGGATCACATACATACATATATAAGCAAAATATTAGCCTTTAACCAAATTTTTGGTCCAGAAAATAGGGCTTGTCATCTCCTGTAACAGATATACTTGTGAAATCATTTGCCTGAAATTCAAACCCTGTTTTTAGGTGAAAATGGGAAAATTATCGCAAATGTGTCACCTGTTTATTTGCTTAGAGATTGCTAAAGGTTAACTGATTGTCAGTTTTCCTATGCTTCACTGTTTGATAGGTTGTCTTATGTTGTTGTACATGAATTTCATATGTAAAACCGCTTAACTTTTGTCCTGCTGAGCCCGGATATACCCTGTCTTTACAAACAGTGTAGATCCAGATCAGTTGGCTTCTTCAGAAGCCAACTGATCTGGATCTGCACTGTTTGTCATTCAGTATGTGAATTTGTATCAAGAACCTGGATCAAGTAATCTGATTGGCTGAAAGTTAGAAGTGGGCATGGCAATTTTTTCAGCATGACAAGGGTTAAGGCTATCAGGCTTTAGTAGTATGACTAAAATAAGTTAATGCAGTAGTACCTGTCTAAGAGCATGACAGTATCACAGCCAATATCTTTCCACTAGATGAAATGCTTATTTTTTTGTAATTTTCCAATTACTTATAGGGTTAATAAATCTACAAAATCCTTTTTAGAGCAAGTAGTTATGTTTACACTTACCATATTTATTCTAATACCTCTCCCTCTCCCTCAGGGGTTTCATTTTACAAAATTAGGCAAGTTGTGGTTATCATGGAATTTTTGTATGTAAAATTAAGTGATATTTAGAGGCCTTTTTGCCAAAAAATTCCTGGACTAAGGCAAGATTTTTGCTTCCTAATTTGTCTTTTTTTTTTTTTTCCAAATAAAAATGAGGGGGAGGTGGGCAGTGGAAAGGGGGGGGGGGGGGTTATGTATTAGGGGCTTTTATTAGAATAAATACAGTATAAAATTGTGATATGTTGCCTGAGGATATCTTGTACAATTTAATCATATTGTAGACAAAATGATTTTCTTGTTTCACAACAGTGTAGGTATTTCATGAGATGATGTAACGGGGTTCAGGACAGTTAAAAATGATTTTAAATTTTATTTTATGTGCACATAACCAGTTGACTTCCAAATTCTAAAAACAATACTTAAATGTTCTTGTAAGCTGTAATACTCTTTTATTTTGAAAGCTGGAGAAGAGCTTGTTTTGTTTTCTGAGAGAATAAGGCATATGATTCACATGAAATGTCAGACCTTATTTTTTTTGAAAGGAAAAAAAAAATATTTCCCTCATTTTGCTGTATAAATTGTTTTCTTGCTTCCAGTACAAAAGATACAGGTATCAGTATGATATTTAGCTGTTTCACTGAGTCCCTCTTTTTCGAACACACGAGAAACAAACACAAATGAGACCTAAGAAACTTTTTCCTTTGTTTCTCTCTACTTTCTTCATTTACTATAAAATCTTACTATTGATGGATCATGAGGTCTCGGATTCGAATCTCACTGCAGATAGTTCAACAATTTTTCTTTTTTAGGAATGTCTACATCAAATAGCTTGACATACCTAAAATTGAAAATGGACTCTTCCAATATATAGTATGGAAGAGTTTATTCAGTCTTTAATTGCGGTTAAGTTGTTTTGTTGTTTCACCAAATTGAAATAGGCACCCTGGGAAATCTATGAGGGGTTTTGTGCAATATTTGAAAGTTTCTGTGACTGCTGACTTCAATTTTCTGAATTTAAATTTTCAAGAACATTTTTTGGAGACTGAAACCTCATTATAAGACTGTAGGACTGTATGGTACACTGTAAGCAGCAGATGTATGTTTCTTCTTCCTTTTGTTATTGGTTTTGTCATGAAAATTCTGTTTGCTTTTGACAGCTAGATGTTGCTATTGATGGTGCTGATGAGGTTGACCGAAATCTTGTATGTATTAAAGGTGGTGGTGGCTGTCTACTACAAGAGAAAATTGTAGCTTCAAATGCCAAAGAATTCATTATTATAGCTGATGAGAGGTAAATTCAGTTGCCATAGCTCCAGGTAAAAGGATGTAACCAGATTGTATTTTTCTTATTTATCAAAAAAAATAAGGTACTCATTAGAAGTTCCTCAGTCCATTTTCAGTTTCCTGGGGAGTCAGGTTTACTTTATTTTTACTGTTTTTTTTTTGTTTTTTGTTGTGTTTTTGTGTGTGTGTGTGTGTGTGTGTGTGCAAAAATTCTTACATTTAGTGCAGACCTAAATGGGAATCACATTCTGTTTTAGGATAAGGTCACAATATTTAGGGTAAATATGGTACTTTGTCTGACATTTTCCTTCATAAGTAGTGAAAACATTTGAACTAAACTTGGCATAAATGTTCCTTGATAGGTACTCTGTTGTGATCACATGCCTTCCATTCATCTGCTTGTACCTTTAGACAACTGGGCTAATTTTCAATGACTTCATGTGGCAACTTCGGTTGATTTGGGACGTTGTTCAAATGGTAGTAATGCTTTGTTAGGGTGGTTGCTGTTATTAGAAAAAAAAAAAAGAAAAAAAAAAATTTTCTAAACCTAGCAGACTAATCCTAGCAGAACTTCACAAAAGTAATCAGTGATGGTAGGTACTTTATGTGAATTTGTTCAAATTCTCCTTGTCCTGCTTCAATTTCAAAGATCAACTTTCAGCGGAGGTGCATGACCCGCTTTATATGGCATGTCATTTTAGTATAAAATTACTGTGTTATTCTATAACTGTCTGGCAGCAGTGAACATTTGGACATTGTGAAAAATGAGAAACTTTTATCATAGAACTGTTTTTGTTTTTTTTTTTGCCACAGCTCAACCTTGGGTGAATAAAATCAAACATTTGGCAAGTCCATTCGCTATATCTTGTTGGTAAGAGGGCGTGTCAATAAATAACCAGCCTATCCCATTTCCGATTGACCGAGATGGTCACTATTTTCATGTTTTGTTTCAATACATGATTTATACATGGGTACAAAATTACACTCGTATCGAGTCATTCTTTAATAAGATATTGAATGTCAAACATAGCTAGTGATGCAAAGGCATGCTTTTCATCTAAAGTTGAGTACCGTGCTGTAATTTGGTACTTGTATTTAAAAGGTAAAATAGGCAAGGAAATACACGGCGAGTTATCGATGTTTATGGGTCTTCTGCACCATCTTATGCTCAGGTTAAATTCTGGGTAGGGAAATTCAAATGCAGTAGAACGTCTTTAGAAGATGAAGCCAGGTCTGGACGCCCACTGGATGCCACGGACGAAGAAATGTGTAAGAAAGTTTGGGATCTGGTATACTCTGATAGATGAATTCAGGTGGAAGAAATAGCGTAGGCATTAGGCATTTCACATGGTAGCGTTTCAACAATCTTACATGATTGTTTAGGTATTGCGTAAGCTAACAGCCTGTTGGGTCCCCAAATCCCTTAGCGATGAGCAAATGGCAACCAGAGCATCAGTATGCAGCCCCTTGTTGAAGGGTTTTAGGTCAAAAGATTATTTTCTTTTACGTCTGGTGACTGTAGATGAGACTTGGATTCATTATTATGAGCCAGAGAATAAAGCTCAGAGTCGTCAGTGGGTAGGGCCTGGGTCCCAGAGGCCGAAGAAGTTCAAGACGCAACCATCTGCTGGCAAGGTGATGGCCACAGTATTTTGGGACGCAAAAGGTGTTATTATGTTGGCCTTTTTACCCAAGAGAAGTACAATAACTGGAGTGTACTATGCAAACTTGTTAGACCAGCTGAGAACCGCCATCCATGAAAAACGCCGAGGAGTAAACTCTCTAAAGGTGTTTTGCTGCAACAGGACAACACGAGAGTCCACACTTGCAAAGTTGCAATGGATGCTGTAGAGCGAAACGGGTATGAATTAATACCACATCCTGCCTATTCGCCTGACCTAGCTCCTAGTGACTTCTTCCTATTCCCAAACTTGAAAAAGGATATCCGTGGACTTCATTTCCGGTCTGATGAAGAAGTCGTGATGGCAGTTGAGGAGTGGGTCAATGGAAAGGACCCTGACTTTTTCAGTTCTGGGCTGATGGTACTTGAACACCGTTGGTCTAAGTGCATCACACTAGAGGGCAATTACATTGAAAAAGAAGAAGTGGATCTCAACCGGAAATAAGTTAGGCTGGGTACTTATTGACTCACCCTCGTATCAATCAGTACTTGAAAAATTATCAAAATATTCCACACAGTTTAATGACGGCCATTTTCATATTTTCATATTGTTTTGCCTTGGCTTAGCCTCTGTCAATGAAAACTCATAGTTGGCAATTTCATCAGCTAGACCATGTCAGTATCTGTCAGTATGCCAAATAATATCAAAATGTTTACCAACAGTTTAATCGCTATGGCCGTTTTTGTAACTGACCAACTCACAAGATGATTATAGGGATTCTCTTCAAAAGTCAACATTTCAATTGGTTGACTTCTTGGGGTCATGGAATGGCTAAGAATTGCTATGAATTAACCCTTCGCATGCTGAATAAATTAAGATGCCACGCCCACTTCTAATTTCCAGCCAATCAGATTACTTGATCTGGGTTTTTGATAGAAATTCACATATTTAATGACAAACAGTGCAGATCCAGATCAGTTGGCTTCTTCAAAAGCCAACTGATCTGGATCTACACTGTTTGCTAAGACAGGGCATATCGTGTTCAGCAAGAGAAGGGTTAAACATTATGCTCATTCTCATTTAACCCTTAAAGTGCTAAGTGGAATTGTAGCAGACAACATTCTAAATCATTTTCACATGAAATCTCAAGCTTTAATTTCTCTGAAAATAAAGACTTGGCATTTCATGTGAATTGTCTGCCTAGGAAACAATTCACATGAAATGTCAACCTAATTTTATCTGAAAACTACAAATTTGAATAAACATAAATGTTGTTTGTTGCACTTTGTGATTATTATGGGTTAGTTTTCTGAATTTATGAAGTGAATTTTATGAAACTTAGGCCAGGGTTTTTTATCTATAGGTTTACGGGAGATTTCTTAAAAAGTTGCTGTCGGGAGATAGGAAGAAAAATAAAAATGTGAAAAAGCTTGGTCAGTGAAATAAAATAATTTTCCAACAAAAATACATGTAAAAATGCAGTATTTCAGCCCTAAATTCAAAGGATTGGGACATAAAATAAAAATAAAAATTGAAATGCAAATTTTATTTTTCTGGAGGGGCTAAAATCATAGGGTAGGCTCTGCCATAAACCTACAAGTAAAAAACTGGCCTTTAGCAGATTTGTGTCATTGCAGAAGTACATGTACAACCAAGTGACATTGCAAAATTGCAAAATCCAGGCTCCAGAGTTCTAGGGAAAGTTTATTTGTCATTTGTGCAAGGCTTAAGATAAGTATTTTACATTGTTGTAATACCGTATTTACCCAGAACAATTTGAAATCTTAACCCAAAACCATACTTGTTCTAAAATTTGAAAGTCCATTTGATGGTCTGTTGTTGTGTCTAAAAATGGCTGGATGAACCGCAAACAGTGTAGACCCTGATCAGACACAGCATTTCAAATAGCTAAGGCCTGTCTGTCGAAATACTTAGGGTAGATATGGTAGGCATTTTGTAGGTGTTGACAGTGAATTTGTAAGTTTATGATGATAAACAAGTATTAAATGTATGATTTCTGCTATATTTTGTTTTTTTTATTTTGTTTTTATATGTACACCTGTCAAACTTTGTTGCCCTGTTTGAACAGCCAGTTAAATATTCTTAAAGTGCCACACAGAATTGTGTAAATGGTCAGTTAAATATTCTTGAAGTGCCAAACAAAATTGTAGCAAATTTTGTTGATATGTGTGAACGGTCAGTTAAATATTCTTGAAGTGCCAAACAAAATTGTAGCAAATTTTGTTGTTATGTGTGAAAGATCAGTAAAATATTCTTGTAGTACCAAGCAAAATTGTAGCAGACGACAGTCTAATTTTTTTAAATCATTTTTCAGAGAAAATAAGACATGATGTTTCATGAGGACCATCTGCTAGGGAGATGGTTAACATGAAATATTAAGTCTTACTTTCCCTGAAAAAAAAAATCAGAATGTCATCTGCTGCAGTTGTGATTGGCACTTTAAGGGTTAAATGCCTTATCAAATAAGCCTTACACATTTTTTACTTAACATAAAAACTTTTATATTCTTGTTTTTGTTTTGTTTTGTTTTTTATGTCGAACAAGTGATCTGATGGGTCAAGTATTTAAGAACCTGATAATCTAGTTTTTATAGCCCCGCTTTGAAAAAGTGGGGCTATACTGGATTTGCCATGTCCTTCCGTGATTCCGTAACTCCATAATTCTGTGATTCCATGACTGCAAAATTAAAATGCATTTTGCTTAATAACTTTGATGTTTATAGTCCTACTTCAATGAAACTTATACTACACTTGATCTCTGAGGTAAGTAAGTTGTATTCGCAGATTAGTGGCCAAGGGCCATAACTCTTGGAGTTATGTCCCTTGGTAGGTTTTCATTATTTATAATGCATTTTGCTTAATAACTTGTATGTTTGTGGTCCTACTTCAATGAAACTAATACCACACTTGGTCTCTGAGGTAAGAAAGATGTAATGGCAGAATAGTGGTCAAGGGCCCATAACTCTTGGAGTTCTCTCTCTTAATAGGTTTTCAAATTTTGCCATTCTTGAAAATTTTCATAATAGATTTCTCAGGAACTATGAAAGCTAAGGAAGCTGAAAGTTAGTATAAACAATTGTTCCAAAATCTTATATGGCAAGCAGAAAAATAGGTTCAGAGTTAGGCGGTGCCAACAGACATCAAAGTTCTGTTGGTAACGTCTCCGGCTTTGCCTCCTATCAGATGTGGGAGGCAGGGTTGGGCCATTGTGGCGAATCCAGCAAGCACCTGAGGAAATTCAGGGTGAGAACACTCAATGTGAACACTCTGAGAGGAAGAGTTTTCAAGGTAGTGGAAACACTATCCTGCAGAAAAGTGGATGTCTGCTGCATTCAGGAGACCAGATACCGTGGTGGCAGCGGCCGCACAATCAAGGGCAAGGACACCAGGTACAAGCTGTACTGGTCAGGAAACGACAAAGGCACTGCTGGTGTAGGAGTGTTTGTGGCAGAAGAGTGGATAGAGAAAGTTTTTGAGGTTCAGAGAGTCTCCGACAGAATCATTTTAGTGAAACTCATAGTCGGCCAGCGTGTGGTTACCTTTCTGTCTGTGTATGCCCCACAGAGTGGTCTAAGTGATGAGGTTAAGGACCTCTTCTTTGATCAGCTGCGTGCTGTGACTGCCAGGATCCCAGCATCAGAATTTCTGATCCCATGTGAAGATTGGAATGGCCATGTTGGCCGTGCAGACACTGGATACAGGGAAGTGCATGGTGGGATGGGGTATGGCAGGCCGAAACCAGATATTGAGGGTGAGAGAATCCTAGAGTACGCCCTAGCATTTGACCTGCTTCTTGGGAACACGTTTCAAGAAACGTGACAGTCATCTCATCACATACAAGTCTGGAAACATAGCCATGCAGATAGACTTCATCCTTTTCCGTAGGACCATGCGCAAACTTGTCACAGATGTAAAAGTGATTCCTGGTGAGGAAGTAGCTCTGAAACATCAGCTTCTAGTATGTGACATGAGGATTGATGTGCCTCCAAAATCCAAGCGCAAGTTCACCCCTCGCCTCAAAGTTTGGAAGCTTAAAGACCCTCAGACAAGCAATCATTTCCAGGAGGTCTTCAACTTGCATGTGAGCACATCTGCAGGTGTAGCTGATGTGGCCACTGAGGATATCTGGAACAACATCAAGACTGGACTGCTCAAGAGGAGGTATGTGGCACAACTCGGCCACACTGTTGGCGTCGAGAAACCTGATGGTGGAATGAACACATGGAAAAGGCCATTGCTGCCAAGCGGACAGCTTTTAAGGCCTGGAAGGCTGGTAAAGGCACTAGGGCATCATACGATGCAGCCAAACGAAATGCCAGACATGCAGTGCACCATGCTCGTCAAGAAGCTGACAAGAAAGTCTACGAGAATATTGACTCCAAGTCTTCAGAAGTCTACCGCCTTGTTAACCAGTTTAGAAGAGAGAACACTGATGTTGTTGGTGACAAACCTGTGAAGAATGATGCAGGAGAGATGTCAATGAGCGAAGACTCAAAGCAGAAGGCCTTGCTAGAGCATTACAAAAGGCTTCTCAATGTTGAGTTTGACTGGGAACCAGACCGCCTTTATATCAACCACCAGTGGAAGGCCCGCCCATCCCAATCACCATTGATATGGTTAAGAAGGCTATCTCACAGATAAAGGCTGGCAAAGCATCGGGCCCATCAGGCATAGTGGTGGAGATGATACGAGCCGCCAGTGACATGGGCGCCTCCATGATCCGTGACCTTGCAGTTGCAGTCATTCGTGATGGCAAGGAACCCTCTGACTGGGAGCAGAGTTTCATTGTCTGCATCTACAAGGGAAAAGGGGATGCATTGGAAAGGGGCAACTACCGCGGTCTCAAACTGACAGAGCAGGTTATGAAAATCCTGGAGAGGATTGTGGATGGCCTCATCAGACAGTTGGTGTCAATCGACGATTCCCTGTTTGGCTTCGTCCCAGGCAGAGGCACTACAGACCCAATCTTTGTTGTCAGGCAGCTGCAAGAGAAGTATCTAGCTGCCAATAAGAGACTCTACATGGCTTTCATAGACCTGGAGAAGGCGTTTGATTGAGTACCTCGGAAGGTCATTTGGTGGGCGCTGAGAAAACTTGGTGTGGAGGAGTGGATTGTGCAGGGGAGGTATGCAAATGTGCGGAGCCATGTCCGTGTTGGTGAGGGGTACAGTTAAGAGTTTGAAGTGAAGGTTGGTGTTCCCCAAGGATCAGTACTCAGCCCGCTGCTCTTCACCATTGTGCTTGAAGCCTTATCACGAGAGTTCCGTTCTGGGGTCCCCTGGGAGGACCTCTATGCCGATGACCTTGTTATCATCACTGAATCGCTTGAGGAATGTGTCAGGAGGCTCTAGACTTGGAAAGAAGCAATGGAGAAGAAAGGACTGAGAGTAAATGCAGGAAAGACAAAGATCATGATCTGCGGTACGGGACTGGACCTCCTGCAGAGATCAGGCGAGTTTCCATGCGCCATCTGTCGCACTGGAGTGGGCAGCAACAGTATCTTCTGCAATGGCTGCAAGCACTGGGTGCACAAGAAATGCAGTGGGCTCAAGTGCTTGAAAAAGGACCCTGACTACAGATGTACATGCTACCAGGGAACTGCACGCCTCTTGGATGGCAGACCACAGAAGGAAGTCCAGGTCGGACCTGACAAGCTGGAGGTGGTTGCTTCCTTTTGCTACCTAGGAGACATGCTCTCAGCAGCAGGTGGCTGTGAACTTTCAACCACAACACATGTGAAAACCGCCTGGAAGAAGTTCAAGGATCTGCTACCAGTCCTCTCTTCACGCCACCTCTCTTTCAAAACGTGGCCGTGTGTACAGCTTTTGTGTGCAGAGCGCAATGCTCCATGCCAGCGAGACTTGGCCATTGACAAAGCCTAACCTCCAGCCTCTACAGCGAAATGACAGGGCAATGATCAGACAGATCTGCAATGTCAGGCCGCAAGACATTGTCACCACCAGGTCCAGTGAGCTACTTGTGTGGCTTGGCATTGAGGATCTGGACCTCATTCTGAAGGAGAGAAGACTCCGATGGTATGGACATGTGGAACGCTCCAATGGTGCAGTCAAGACAGCCTTTGACATACAGGTTGATGGAAAGCGTGGGCCTGGGAGGCCCAAAATGACATGGAAGCAGCTGACAGATAGGGATTGCAGAGAGTGGAAACTCTCGGCTATCAACCCTCATGATAGACATACCTGGAGATCTGGTGTGAGATCTGCCATGCGTGCAGCAAGCCAGCTATCTGGAAGGGGGCCCACTGATGTGGATGTTGCCCCTGAACCTGCACATTAATCAAAAATCTGATTATGATATGATTATATGGACAATGACTGGATGTATAGTGTTTACTGGAATGGGGGCCAAGGGTCCATAACTCTTGAGTTATGTCCCTTGGTAGGTTTTCAAAAAATTAAAATGCATTTTGCTCAATAACTTTGTGGTCCTACTTCAATAGAACTAATACCACACTTGGTCTCTAAGGTAAGGGAGGTGTAGTGGCAGAATGGTCCCAAGGGCCCATAACTCTTGGAGTTATGTCCCTTCATAGTTTTCCAATTTTGCCATTCTTGAAAATTTTCATAACAGATTTCTCAGGAACTGTGAAAGCTAGAAAGCAGAAAATTTGCATACATGTAATAGAAACATGGACAATGACTGGATACTCCGGTATAGTGTATACAATGTATACAATGACTGGATATTCCAGTATAGTGTATACCGGAATAGGGACCAAAGGTCCATAACTCTTGGAGTTACGTCCCTTGGTAGGTTTTCAAAAAATTAAAATGCATTCTGCTCAATAACTTTTATGTTTGTGGTCCTACTTTGATGAAACTTATATCACACTTGGTCTCTAAGGTAAGGAAGGTGTAGTGGCAGAATGGTGGCCAAGGACCCATAACTCTTGGACTTATGTCCTTTGATAGCTTTTCAAATTTTGCCATTCATGAAAATTTTCATAACAGATTTCTCAGGAACTGTGAAAGCTTGAAAGCTGAAAGTTTGTTTAAACATGGACAATGACTGGATGTAAAGTGTCTACTGGAATAGGGGCCAAGGGTCCATAACTCTTGGAGTTATGTCCATTGGTAGGTTTTCAAAAAATTTAAATGCATTTTGCTCAATAACTTTTATATTTGTGGTCCTACTTTGATGAAACTTATACCACACTTAAGGGCTTTGAAAAAGTTGTACATTCATGGACCGTGGGTTGATGTAGGGCCAAGGGCCCACAACTCTTGGATTAAAATCCCTTGATAGGTTTTACGATGCCATTTTACTTTGTCCTACAGTTTTGTTATCTGCTTAGGATGAATTCAAAATATTTCAACACTGATAAAGCTGCAGCGGGGCTATAGTCAGATCCTCTGACAGCTCTAGTTCCCCCTATTTAGTGTTACTAGACCCATTTAAGTCGGGAAACCCTGCTAAAGTGTAATTGGCAAACAGTGCAGACCTAGATGCCACAGAATACGGCATCTGATCAGGGTCTACACTGTTTACATTATTAACAGGAATTTCTAAAAAACATGGCTGGCCTCGGTTGCTCAGTCAGATTGGGTCTGACTGGTGATCATGAGGTCTTAGGTTTGCTTCCTGTCGGGCCCAGCAACATTTTTTTGTGGAGATTGATCATGAAATATTTTCTACGGTCATTCTCTCCCTTCCACTGATTCAAGAAGGGAAGTTGTCAGTTTCTCTCAAAAGAATGTGCACAAATACTGACTGACTGCTTAGAGGACTAAGCCTGCCCTGGAAAAGTGTGGTTAAGTGAACTGACTGACTCAACAACACCATGCCGGCCTCAGTGGCTCAGTTGCTCAGATGTGCATCCCACTGGTGATCAGGAGATCATGGGTTCGATCCCTGCTTGGCCTCGGTGGCTCAGTTGGATACGTGTCCAACTGGTGATCACTGATTTTTATGAAGCTTGATCATGAAATATTTTCTACGGTCATTCTTCCTTCCGCTGATTCAAGAGGTGCAGTTGTCAGTTTCTGCAGAAAGACTGTGCACAGTACTGGTTAACCGCTTAGAGCTAAGCCTGCCCAGTAAAAATGTGGTTAGGTAAACTGACCGCGCTCGACATGACCACATTGGATTGACTGAGCTGTAAAACTTCAACAAAAAAATTCCTGCTGGGTCTGGCAACACTCTTTTACAGAGATTGATCATGAAATATTTTCTATGGTCATTCTCTCCCTTCCGCTGATTCAAGAAAGGCAGTTGTCAGTTTCTGGCAAAAGAATGTGCACAGATATTGGTTAACCGCTTAGAGCACTAAGCCTGCCCTGGAAAAGTGTGGTTAGGTAAACAGACTGACTAGACCTGACCCTAGGGCCCCCGTAGCCTGGTGGATAAGAGAGTTGACTCTTAATCCATTAGGTTTCTCACCGCTGTGGTTCGAGCCTCGCTCAGGTCACATGTGGGAAAGCCAAGTTCTGCTTACAGATGGTCAGGTGGTTTTTCTCCGGGTTCTTTGGTTTTCGCCCACCTTTGATGAACGATCAGCTCGATATAAGTGAAATATTCTTGAAAGGGCCGTAAAACCCAAATCAAAAAAAAAAAGTCCTGACCCTAATGGATCAACTGGGCCGTAAAACCTCAACTTAATCTGTTGACAACACCTTAATGGTGTTGACTGGGCCATTAAACTCCAAACCAATCAATCAAATTTATAAAACATAGTAATAATAAAAACTAACCAGACACCCTGCTATTGAAAATAGACCAGTCTAAAGAGTTGTGGTAGAAGAGTCCACTCAATGTAAATAGGTTAATGGACCATACCAATAAAATATTATTGAGTAACAGTGGTAAGTAAAATACATTTCAAGAGGCAAAGGTGATTTGATCCACTAAAACAAGCGAACTTAACACAAGCAATGGGAAAGTGTCAACATCAAAACCTCCCAGCTCTTGCCCTTCAAGCAATCAGTTAGAGATAAAAAATAATTGCAAAACAGTGCAGATTTTGTCTCAAGATCAAGAAGAGCATCAACTCAGAAAGTCTATGATGCAAAATGGGTCATGTATTCCAATAGGGCTTATCCGGCAGTGCTACTTACACAGGTATCAGATACTACACACAGCATGATTGGGTACAAATATCTGCTAGCTGCTGTATGAACCTAATGGCTTTTCTATGGAAGTAGAGTGAGCTTGATACACTTTGCTTAGTTTATTTGACTAATAAATGATATTTAGAAGAAAATCATCTCTGCAAGTTTAAATACAAAGTCTGTCAAAGAGTTACAAGAGTTTCTGAAGAATAGCTTAATTGTTTTCAGGAAAACTTTGTAATGAATTACTAATGGGGATCAATGGGCACAGGTAATGATATGAATGGTGTCTACGTTCATGTGTTTATGGGGTTTTGTGCATGCTTTGAGCCATGATCTACATCTATCAAGGTTCATCCACGGTTCGGAAACGGGGAAAAAATTTCACTTCTTCCATGTGTGGCTTGTGATTGTAGCGACTGTCAATTGTACATTTTCCCCAAGCGCACTTCTTACGTCAAAGAAATAGTTACTGTGCATTGTGCATTCAACATCTTTCAGAAAGTAGTTTTTTTTTTTTTTTTTGCTTAGCAATTTACACGTTAGAAGTAAATTTACAAATGTTTGCCATGATTTAGTGCAATACTTTTTGTCGTAACTACCTGTGAACAAAAAGGTTTTATTCTAGTCATTGTTTTTTTTGTTGTTTTTTTTAAATCAAATAATATTTTTGCTTGTTTCCCTACAGATAAAAGAATGCAAATTATGCAGAAATCTGCAGGGTAGGTAGCTTGGAGGCAGAATTTCAACAAATTCTGCTCAGTTATTTTTTTTTTTTTAAATTTTCTAAGTATTGTTGTGAAACATCAATAATTCAAATTCAGCAAAGAAAAGACAAAAAATCCAAAAAATCACTTAACTACAGAAATTGCCTCTTTTTTTTTTTTTTGCCATAAATTTAATTTTAGGATAAATATTTGAGAATAAAGCACACTATATTTAAAAAGAAAATAAAACAACAATAAAAAAAAACAAAAAAAAAATGTCTTTCCAAGTGATGTTGAAAGGACAGTAGATGCTAAATCTAAATCTTTAATCCATCTGTCAATTAACATACAAAAAATAAATAAAGAAAGGAATTTGACTGACTTCTCCTAGTGCAGAGCTATATAATTCTAACTTCTGCTGAAAAATGTTTGTACCCAACCAGGTAAAGTTTACACACAGCATATGCTTATCAGTTACTGCCGGAGTAGGTCTATTGGTGTCATAGAAAGAAGGCTGATCTGGTCACTGCCTCTCTTACTGTTATACCGTCGTGATATGACTGAAAAAGGTTGAAAGCGACGTTAAGCCCAAATCAAACAAACTCTTACTGTTATAGTCGATTTCCTTATGTATCCTGTTTATACCCCCGGCATACGAAGTATACTGAAGGGGTATATAGTTTTCGTCGGTTCCGTCTGTCCATCCATCCTTCCATCCTTCTGTCTGTCTGTGATTCCATCTGTTAACCCTTTCTATAACCAAGTTTTACTTTGAAGTTTTTTGATTACTTATAACTCTGCAGCCACTGATCAAAAACTTTTCATAGGGGTACCTGGGAGGGTTCTCTTTCATTCTACATCTATGAACCTCTGGGTCATGCCCAAGGGCGGGGCTAGAGGTCAAAATCTAGGATACCCCAATAAAGTAGTTTTGTTTGTGTTGAGGTTTTACGGCCCAGTCAACCCAATGGGGTCATGTCGAGCGCGGTCAGTTTACCTAACCACACGTTTACTGGGTAGGCTTAGTCCTCTAAGCGGTTAACCAGTATTGTGCACATTCTTTCGCCAGAAACTGACAACTGCCCTTCTTGAATCAGTGGAAGGGAGAGAATGACCGTAGAAAATATTTCATGATCAATCTCCACGAAAGAATGTTGCCGACCTCAGCGGGGGTTGAACCCGCGACCTCCTGGTCTCCAGTCGGATGGCGCATCAAACTGAGCCACCGAGGCCGGCTCCAATAAAGTAGTATATTGCAGTTTGTTTATACAAACAACTTCTTAATAAAGAAGGATGGACATCAGACATGTTTATCACATCAACATTCAGTGTAATAAGGTCAAGGTCATTGTGACCTTATTTTCATGCTCGAGTGATTTTGCCTTATATTTTGAAGACTATTTCATGGATTAATACCTCAATAAAGTAGTATGTTGCAGTTTGTTTATACAAACAACTTATAAAGAAGACTGGGCATCAGACATGTTTATCACATCAACATTCAGTGTAATAAGGTCAAGGTCATTGTGATCTTATTTTCATGCTCCAGTGATTTTGCCTTATATCTTGAAGACTAGTTCATGGATTAATGTGATACTTGAAATATTGGTTCTGTGTGACACCACGATTGGCAGCATAGCAAATGTAGACCACCTTGACCTATATTTCATGGTCCAGTAATTTTGCCTTATATCTTGAATGTTATTTGATGTATGAACATCATTATTTGGGATTATGAATCAGTATGATCCACAGTTGACCTAAAAGTAAATGTAGGCCACTGTGACCTATACTTCATGGTCCAGTGATTTTATGTTACATCTCTGAAGACAATTTGATGTATTACTATCATATTTTGGGATTATGTGACCTATATTTCATAGCTCTGTGATTTTGTCTTATATCTCCCTTTATTTGATACCTAAGTGTCATATTTACATATAATGACACAGTGTGACCCAAACGTTGATCTCAAAGTAAATATAAATCAATATGATCTATATTTCATTGTCTAGTGATTTTGCTTAACATCTTTTAGATTATTTAATGGATTAACATCATAGTTGATATAATGGATGAATGTGACCATCAGATTAACATCTCAAGTATATATAGGTCAGTGACCTATATTTTGTGGTCCAGCAAAGCTTGTCTTGAAGACTATTTACTCCAGAAAAGTTGTACTTGGGATGATAGATCAGTGTTACTCGGAGACTGACATTGTAAACTACATTTTGCCTTATATCATTGTCATTAACTTTAAAATATTTTATAATTAACAAATGGTGCCAGCCAGGGGTATTCATGACCCTCTGGGCACTTGCTTTAGTTCTGAGTAAAAATGTCATATCAGTACCACCAAGGGCTATAGATCCATGATTTCAAATATATACTGAAAGGAAAAAGAAACGCAGGGTAGAGTTTTTTCCTTCTTATTTTAACCATTTTTTACGGTGTTTACTATAGCCATACACTTTTACAGATTGTCCTGTGAATGTGAACCGCGGGTATACGAGTCTTTGGTCGATGTGCTATCTACCCAGTGTGTGAAATCATTCAACCGTGCACTACACAGTGCATTGCACGGAAAATACGGAAAGCCAAAATTTCGTGCAAAACAAGCATGTTTAAACCTTCAGCACAACATTTCCTCACACCATTTGGTACACTTCAACGATACACAACGCTCTTCGATTCTTTTACCGATTTTTCTTTTCATTTTTACGCTACTTTGAACTTTTTTTTTCAATCATGGTACGATTGACTGATGTTCAGATGTTCAGAGGGGTAGGGCAATTTCCGTGCTGATGCAGGGTCAGAGGCGATAGCAAATTGCCAATCATTTTGGGGTTAACGTCTCAACAATTGAACGTCTTGTTAGACGTTTAAGGGAGACAGGGCATTTAGCAGACCGACCGCAGTCTGGGCGTCCACGCGTGACGTCGCGACGTCAAGACAGGACAATCCGTCTGGCACATTTGCGGAATCGTCATCTCGCTGCTACCGAAACTGCCCTTAATACAGTAGGTACGCATAATCGACAAATTTCTCCGAAGACGGTTGGAAGTCGATTGCGTGAGATTGGTCTTCGAGCTTGTCGCCCATACGTTGGTCTGCCGCTGACCTAGGCACGTAGGTTGCGTCGTATGGCGTGGTTGACGGCGCATGCGCCCAGGCTATTTCCGATGAGGCAGTGGAGACGAGTTCTTTTTACGGACGAGTCTAGGTTCACTCTCTATCGCGCAGATGGTCGACGTCGTGTGTACCGACGTCGCGGAGAACGCTTTGCCGACGCCTGTGTTGTCGAACGGGATCGGTTTCGGGGTGGCTCCGTTATGGTCTGGGGAGGCATTGCTCACGTGATAAAATCACAGTTGATTATTGTTGCGGGCAATATGACCGCAGTAAGGTATAGGGATGAGATCTTGCGTCCTGTTGCAGTCCCGCTTGTGCAACAACGTAATCTGATTCTGCAGCAGGACAATGCCCGACCACATGTTGCCCGAGTTTGTCAGGATTTCCTGGCAAACAATAACATCGCACCACTAGCATGGCCACCTACAGTCCAGATTTGACCCCAATAGAGCACATGTGGGTTGAGCTGGACAGAAGGGTTAGGAAGCGCCGAAATCCCCACGCAACTCTCGCACAACTAAGGAATGCGTTGATCGATGAATGGAATAACAACCCGATGCGAACTGTCAATGCTTTGGTTAACTCTATCCAAAGGAGAATTAGGGCAGCAACGGCAGCAAGAGGGGGACACACCCGATATTGATTTTCAGTTTGATTTTGATTTCAAGATTTGGTGGGTAGCTACCAATGAACTTCAATAACTCGAGACTTGTTGATCACAAACCAATGAAATTTGGAACTTTTGTTCCATACATGTACCGTTTTGTAATCATAGTAAAATATTTAACAAACTTTTTCAAACTTGAATGAAATTTAGAATTACAATTTACCCTGCGTTTCTTTTTCCTTTCAGTATACTTAAATTTATTCTGGTAATAGAATTGGTTCTTAACCAGTCTTGTCAGACTTAATTAGATCTTTTGAATTGCAACACACTGTCCAAAGATCTCTTACCCGAAAATGGGATTTATCTTGGGTCTTAATTTGTCTGCAAAAAGCCTCATATGAACCTTTACATAAGGATTCCAAAGTTCATGTTATGAAAATAGCTATTTTCTTGGCCCTTGCCATGGGTAAAAGATCCAGTGAAATCCACGCTCTGTCAAATCATCATATAAGAAGAACTAAATAAGCTTAAAGCTTCCATTCTGATCCTAATTGTTTGTACTATGTTCATTGTTTTATTTGTACAATTATTCATGAATTAATATGTTTAAACTATAAACTAAATCATCTTTGATAAGGTTCCTCTCAATGACATCAGATGGTTCAGTCTCATTGATCTGGGGTTTTGGCAAACAATCAGCTTCCGTCCATTTGCCCATATTATATAGTCATCCTTAATTTAGCTCAAAATTGCAAAAGGGTTTAGATAGACTTTTATGCCCAATTAGAGCATTAAAGTTTTACCTCAAAATGACTAGTTTTTATAGTCAAGATAGAACTACCGGTAGATGCTTTTTACCAATTAAAGGCAAGCATGACATCTCTAAGACTCCAGTCTGGTGATGGATAGCTTACACAATTAAGCTTGCCTACAGGAACTCACCCGAAGAGGCATTTCCTTTTTAAAGGATGAAGTTAGGGCACTAACTTCTTCCTAGGCTTTCTTTGATAGGGTTCCTCTCAATGACATTCTCAAAGCAGCAGTCTGGAATCAATGTTCTACCTTTGCAAAATTTTACTTGAGGGATATGTCTCAGCAAGTTACCAATTTGCATCAATTTGGCCCAGTCATTGTTGCCCAAAAAGTGGTGGGGGCCACTATACTTATGATTAAGATAATTATTACCTTAGAGTTATGTTCTTAGTGAATCCAGGTCATTCTTAAGAATATATTGCTGAATGTATCTGTTCTACAGACTTCCCTGGCCGGCCTCGGTGGCTCAGTTGGATGCGCGTCCGACTGGAGACCAGAAGGTCGCGGGTTCGACCCCCGCCGAGGTCGGCAACATTCTTTCGTAGAGATTGATCATGAAATATTTTCTACGGTCATTCTCTCCCTTCCGCTGATTCAAGAAGGGCAGTTGTCAGTTTCTGGCGAAAGAATGAGCACAATACTGGTAAACCGCTAAGAGGACTAAGCCTGCCCAGTAAATGTGTGGTTAGGTAAACTGACCGCGCTCGACATGACCCCATTGGGTTGACTGGGCCGTAAAACTTCAACACAAACAAACAAACAGACTTCCCTGAGTCTTAAATCAGAAGTTAAGGGAATCTAATCACAAATGTTGGAATTTTGGGGAGCACCTCCCTCCTAATCTACAAATTCTAGCACATTATCCATGTATTATGAAGTTAAAATGAAGTTTTTAAACTAAAACTGTTTTAACAAGTAATGTTTAACCTATGGATAACAGATTGCCCTCCTTCTTCCCTGCTTTATTTTAGTTATATTTTCTAATTCTATAAAGAAACTGAACATGTGATCAAAATAGCAGGAAAGGTGATGTCATACAGGTATTGCCTTGAGGGGACTTCAAGATTAAGATGAGCTTTTCTGTGGAAGGCTTAAAATAAAAGTCAAAAAGGATTGCCTTTGGAAACAAAGAACACACAAAATCACAAAAATTGGAGACTCGGTTTGATTGAGTCACTTCATATGCAGCACTGTAGTTTGCGATACTGCATACACCCCCTAGCATCAGCTTAAGCGGTATTCGATTTTCAAAGTAACCAAGCTAGGCTCAATGATCGCAAAGGAAATAAAATATAACCTGCACTATGATGATGTATGGGGAAACTTTTTACAGCCGCTACATGGCACAAAACCAGCTACAGTATAGTACAGAAGAGAATAGCACATTATCCATAGGTTAAGTATTACTTGCTAAAATATGTTTTACTTTAAAAACTTCATTTTTTTTTTTATTTCAGGAAAAATACTGCTGAACTGGGAACAAACTGGAAGAATGGTATTCCTTTAGAAGTAGTACCACTAGCATACAGACCTGTACAGAACCAGATCACAAAGAAACTCGGTGGCTGTGCAACTCTCAGGATGGCTTCCAGGAAAATGGTGAGAGTATTGAATGAAATCATGTAAAAATCTGCAACTTCAACAGAGGGAAAATTTAGAATGCATGAGCCATAAATTTGTCGTGAAACATTACAGAATTATTACACCTTTCAACTTGTTTGGTGGGAGTATCATGGTATGTTTATGTTAGGAGCATATGTCAAAATGTACCCTCAGAGGATTTGTTATGGCGGAGTATTTGACTATAACTGTGGAATAATTTTCTCAGAAAAACATGTTGAGGGTACTCATTAGAAGTGTTTTGGTGAGACATTTCTATTGAGTACCCACAACATGTTTTTATGGACAAATAAGAAAAATTATCCTAGAACCATCACCAAGTACACCTCCTTATCAAGTCCTTAGTACCCAATGTATTCAAAAGCTTATTGGACCACATTCTGCTGCTCTTCACTTAACTCCAGCACTTGTTGCCCTTGCTCCAAGCTAGTTTTACATGACAAAAGTTATAATGGTGTTTGTACAGATACAGTTGATACATTTATTGTTACATGGCAGTCAGGCCTGAGTGTGAATCAGATTGTCCTTTTAACTCCATTTCCCCTGTTGTGTTGCTAGGTGCTGTATAAACAATATCCCCATAATGCCACTGCAATTTTACAATCAACCTTTGGTTGCAAACATTATTGCAAAGCTTGTGTTTAAAATCTAAACAGGGTAAATTAATATTTTACTCATGAATTCTATTGCCTGAAAGTTTTGAAATTTGTATCAGTAGCAAATTAAAGAAAAAATATTTGTATTGTTTGTATTATTTATTTATTTGTTTGCAGGGACCAGTAGTGTCTGATAATGGTAACTTTATTCTTGACTGGAAGTTTGAGAAGGCTGGAGACTGGGCCAGTATTAATAATCAGCTTCTTAACATTCCAGGTATGCTGGCATGAGAGTCGTATTTCTAGAACTAAGCATTGTATCATTCACACCACAAGCACTTTCCCATTACTTTCAGCAAGGGCATTTTAGGACTAAGCAAAGTAGTTTACACCATACCCACCACAGGCACTTAACTATTACTTTCAACAGTGGGAATTCTAAGACTGAACAAAGTAGTTTATACCATACACACCACAAGCGCTTACCCATTACTTTCAGCAATGGGAATTCTAGGACTGAGCAAAGTAGTTTACACCATACACACCACAGGCACTTGCTCACCCATTACTTTCAATGATGGGAATTCTAGGACTGAGCAAAGTAGTTAACACCATACACACCACAGGCACTTGCTTATCCATTACTTTCAACAATGGGAATTCTAGGACTGAGCAAAGTAGTTTACACCATACACACCACAGGTGCTTGCTTACCCATTACTTTCAACAATGAGAATTCTAGGACTGAGCATAGTAGTTTACACCATACACACCACAGGCGCTTGCTTACCCATTACTTTCAACAATGGGAATTCTAGGACTGAGCAAAGTAGTTTACACCATACACACCACAGGCGCTTATCCATTACTTTGAACAATGGGAATTCTATAATTTAGCAAAGTAGTTTACACCATACACACTACAGGCACTTACCCATTACTTTCAACAATGGGAATTCTAGGACTGAGCAAAGTAGTTTACACAATATACACCACAGGTGCTTGCTTACCCATTACTTTCATCAATGGGAATTCTAGGACTGAGCAAAGTACCTACATCATACACATCACAGGCACTTTCCCATTACTTTCAGCAATGGGAATTCTAGGACTGAGCAAATTAGTCTACACCGGCACAGTGGCTCAGTGGTAGAGCGTCCGCTTTGTGACCGGGAGGTTGCGGGTTCGATCCCCGGCCGGGTCATACCAAAGACTTTAAAAATGGTACTAGCTGCTCTTTCACTTGGCGCTCAGCATTAAGAAAGTAGAGCTAGAACTGGTCAGCTCAGTGTCAGTATAATGTGACTGGGTGGAATATCATGTCAAAGTGTCTGGGGCGTGATATTTCAGTGAGGCAGCACTCTAAAAGTGAGCATTGAGCTCCCTGCTACATCCAGACACCGTCGCGATATGACTGAAAAAGGTTGAAAGAGACGTTAAGCCCAAATCAAACAAACAAAATTAGTCTACATCAAAGACACTACAGGCACTTTCTGATTATTTTAGGACTGAGCAAAGTAACCTACATCACACACACCACAGGTAGTTTCCCATTACTCTCAGCAGTGGGAGTTCTAGGACTGAGTAAAGTAGTTCACACCATACATACCACAGACACTTTCCCATTACTCTCAGCAGTGGGAGTTCTTGGACTGAGCAAAGTAGTTTACATTATACACACCATAGGCACTCTCCCATTACTCTCAGTAGGGACATTTAAGGACCGCAAAGTAGTTTATATTATATACCCCACAGGTAGTTCACACCATACATACCACAGACACTTTCCCATTATTCTCAGCAGTGGGACTTCTAAGACTGAGCAAAGTAGTTTACACCATACACACCAGAGGCACTTTTCCATTACTCTCAGCAGTGGGAATTCTATAACTTAGCAAAGTAGTTTATATTGTACACACCACAGGCACTTTCCAGTTACTCTTAGGAGTGAGAATTTTAGGACTTATCGAAGTAGTTGACACCATACACTACACAGGCACTTTTCCATTACTCTCATCAGTGGGAATTCTAGGATTGAGCAAAGTAGTTGACACCATATACTATACAGGCACTGTCCCAATATACTCAGCAGTGGAAATTCTATAATTGAGCAAAGTAGTTGACACCATATGTGTTCATGCTCTCAAGGGTCATTCCTTTTAGAATCTGTTTCTGTATGGCCACTCAGAGATTGAGCAATATAGTTCACACCATTTTCGCCACATATAACATTCCAGTACCCTCTGTGTGGCTTCTTTGAGACCAAAGTATATAGCTGACATTAGTTTTACGCATACAACTTGCCCTTACTCACAGTGTAGCTACTCAAAGATAGAGCAGTATTAGAGCAGTATTAATATTGTTTGTATCATTTTCATACTTACCACAGATAACTTGCCCATTGTTCTCTGTGAGGCAGTGTGTAGCAGGAAGCACCTGATTATCATGCTTAATTATCTTCTGACAATTTTGTTTCGCCACTTCTCAATATATTACGCAGATCTACTTTACATGGCTCACAAACTAAATTATGATTGTGTTTATTCCCTGTATTTAAGTCAGTGTCTCAATAAAAATACTGACTGGGGTTTTACTGCTTGGTACCAAGAGTTCTATGACTAATATATCAGTTGGACTTCTTCTCTTGTCTTCAGATGAAGTCATGGTAGTCAAGATGTGGGACTTAGGTCATATCTGCACTGGAGAGAGGTATCTAAATGCTACTATAATAGCTTATTTCGAACATGTTAACTATCAAATATATTTTACTGTAAATTTAGCCAAGCTCATAAAGTGACTGACATAATGGCAAAATGTGTAAACCCAAATCAAACTGCTCCTGAAAAGCACTGACTGAATGGCAAAGAGTATAGATCCAGATCAAACTGTTCTTAGGAGCAGTTTGATTTGGATCTACATTTTTTGCTCAGGCCATTCTGCCCAAATACTTAGGGTAAATATGGTATATAGAGTCCTGCTCTGCTTTTCATGATTGCTAAATGTATTCTTATATTACAGGGATAGTGGAGACAGGTCTGTTTGTAGGAATGGTGAAGAAGGTGTATTTTGGAACAAATGAAGGAACAGTAAATGTAAAGGAGAACAATTCATGATCTCAAGAAACAACAACTGCTGCCAACATTCCCACGTCAGGTCATGTGTTTTCAAAGCCTAGAGTGCTTGTTAATTTTAGTTTAATCCAGTGGGACAAATTAATTTCTGTTTGATCCGGTGGGACAGATGTCTCTAAAATTCAGAGAGAAATCCATATATTAACAATGATAAGTTGTTTTATTGCTAGAGAAAGTTAGAAAAAGTGCCAATTATGGTCTGTATATAGGATACTTGAACCTTGGAAGGTCACCAAGTTTGTGTTCTGTGTGTGTGATAATATCTGTGATGGGTCAGTAGATAGATTATGCTTATGCGATACAGACTTTGTGTCACCAGGTCTGTGAACTGTGAGATGTTGGCAAATCACTCCTGTTTGTTTGATACACAAACTGTGAAATTCCTCAGGTCAGTTAAATTTATGTGATACATGAATTACAATGTAATGCTCAAGTCAGTTATGTTTAGGTGATACATAAACTGTGAAACAACACCAAATTAGATACATTTATTGGATATATTAAGAGTTGTGTAGTAGTCCTGGTCCCTTATTTTTGTGTGATATGGGAACAATGGACTGTCACCAAGTCAGATAAGTTTGTCATATATGGAGTATCCATTGACTGTTAGAGGGACTTGATACATGTGGTAGATTTTCTGCCGTTTCTCTTAGGGAGATAACTTTTATGATTGAGTTTGCTTTCCTGCATACCAAGTCCCTTCTTAAAAGGGACCTACTATAAAAGGAAAGAATTTGCTCCCAAGGAGCAAATTCTTTCCATTTAGAGTAGACCTCTTTTCAAAAGTTTTCGAAAGAGAGCAAAAACAATTTTGACATAGTTGTTTCCCTTGAAAGTATATCAGTTTCCCTTAAGATTAATTTAGTTACTAGGATGATTTACTCTTTGTAGAAGTTATTCTTAGCCAGTTTTTGCTTCCCCTTGTTTGGTGTATTTTGGTACTATCACAGGTTTTGGTGAACATACCTACCTGATATTTGTGATTGTCTTCTTTCAAGAGTCATGGCAGTTGAAGTGTTAGAGGAAGATGCGTTCTTAATGCTCTTCCTGCAAAAGTGTCTTATGTCTGCTGTTGCTGCACTTTGGAAGTTATGGGGTAGGTGTGAGCTGGGCAAGGGATGCTGACTGTTTGCTGTTACCTGCTCCTTATTAACTCTTTCCCTGCTCGTTGTCTGCTGATAACTTTTGCAAACAGTTTGGACCCAGATCAGTCCTGACAACTTTTGTTATCTGCTGATAACCTTTGCAAATAGTTTGGACCCAGATCAGTCTCGACATTTTGTTGGGCCTGATCTGGATCCAAACTGTTTGACACTGCTGGTATTCCTGAAAGATTTTTTTGAAAAAAGTTAATTTAAAAAAAATCCACATACAACAAAAAGCATGCAAAATTACCCAGCATGCAAAGAGTTAAGTAAGGATTTAGTAAATTGCTAAAAATGTATTTTGTGGTATGAAACATGAACTGTGGTTTTTCACCAAGTCAGTTAAGTTTATATGGTATATGAACTATGAAGTTTGGACCAGATCAGATTCTGGAGGCAGTTTAGTGTTTCCCCTAGAAATTAAAAAGGGCATGGTAATTTTTTCACAAAAAGCATGTGTTATCTCACTAAAAGGGCATTATCACGCGTCACTGCAATGAGTCTTTTTGTTTTCATGAAAATATATATTTATTTCAATTTTTATTAGTAAATAGATGAATAGCTACGTGTCTGTAATAGCCATTCACAGCTAATACTACTCTGTTTATAAACCTTTCCTACTACAAATAAAATTTGTATCCTGCTCTTTTTATTCAAGTCCTTCATTATGAGCTATTGTGATTGGTCAATGTTCGTTGTGCAGCATCAACAATTTGCTTTAAAAGCCTACTCCTCCTGGGCCATTTGACTCGAAACTTGGTAGGAAGCTTTGGGGTGACATGTAGATCAAAAATAGCTAAAATCTTTTCGATCGGAAATCCAAGATGGCCATGCATCTTGAAAATCTATTTTTCACTTCTTCTCCTGAACCGAAAAGCCAATTGACTTGACACTTGGTAGGAAGTGGTTAACTGAGAACATGCAGGGTCAGTCAAATATTACCGCTGGGACGAAAAGGGCATGGCACGAGCAAAAAGGGTATGGCACTGACAAATTCAGGCATGGCACGGTGCAATGCAATGCTAAAAGTGGCTAGGGGAAACACTACGAGGTGTGCATGATTTGGGTTAAAACTACTTTCAACAATATTTCAAGAATGTCATAATATCCAGGGCCCAGATTTCATTAATTAACAAATCGTTTAAACTTTGATCATTAAATATAGCATATACATGTAGTATTTTTGTTGCTATTTTTGTATGCATAATAGATATTGTCATCAAGAAATAAGACCATTTGATTGAGAAAAAACAACAAAAAACAACAACAAAAAACAAACATCATCTAGAACTATGATGTCATGCCCGAAGCATGTGACATGATTTGATGCTGATGTTAGGATGATGGATACTCTGTTGTCAGGTCTGTTCAGAGAAAATATTTGCATATCTTATGTTATTATGGTACATGTTTTAATTGGATTTCACTGTTTTGAAACAGGGTTTTCAGGGTTCATAAATATTTGAATTTGTATCAACAACCTGGGTCAAGTAATCTGATTGGTTGACAATTAGAAGTGGGAGTGGCATCTTAATTTATTCAGCATGAAATGTGCCTTATATAGAGCTGCAATGTCATCTTCAGAAATGATGAAGCAATTTTAACCATTTCACTCCTGAGTTTCTGAAATATACTATTCTGTATTGCTTTTGGACATATCCATTATTGCAGATGGGGGTGTCATTCATAAATCTAAAAAACCCGAAAGGCAAATAGGGTGGAACTAGATGAGATGGCTCATTATGAGCCATATTATCTGGTTATACACTGTTTGCAAAGGTATATATGTTGGTCTACAAGGTTGAAAAAGTTAAGGAAGCTTGACTGCAGTCCTCCACTCCTTCACAAGACATGCTTTTTGTGATTCCCTTGGCAATCTGAAAGGTTTGAAGCTGAAGTATTCTAATTTTGTTCTACAAGCTTTAGAAGTAATATTGTATTTACCTTAAGTATTTGGACAGATAGGTTGTGCAAACCTTGTAGACCCAGATCAGATGCCACATTCTGTGGCATTTGGTTAGGGTCTACACTGTTTGCCATTCACCCAGTAGTTTTAGCCCTTGTCATGCTGAATAAATCAAAATGTCAGCCAATCAGATTACTTAATCCAGATTGTTGATGTAAATTCACATACTGAATGCAAAACAGTACAGATCCAGATCAGTTGGCTTCTGAAGAAGCCAACTGATCTGGATCTACACTGTTTGAAAATGCAGGGTATATCTGGGTTCAGCAGGACAAGGGTTAAGAAATATCAGCAGGTAGTAATAATGAACTTATTCATATTTCAGCACAAATATGGTAAGGAATTAAGGTATCCAAGTATTTAGAGTGAATGTGGTAGTTCTGTTGCATGGCAATGATTGGTTTCTCAGGTGAACAAATTTTGGCGGCTTGTTCTTTTGACTTAACTAGAGATCAAATCCATAACCTTTCATTAGTCACCATAAAGCTGACATTTTGCCAGTGCCCTTTCAGGTGAACCAAATACTGAAACAACATTTGTCTGGTCTGATCCACAGGGCTAATCCATATTTTGTTTTATCCCACCCATTACTCTCTTTGCATATCAGTTTGAATTTCTACTGCTGAAAAGTTCTGCAGTATTTTTTTTTTATAAATTTTTATATGTTTATAATAAACAAAAAAGTGAGAAAAGTTTTGTTTGTGATTACTTTACAGTCCACCTATACACCCACAGAATATTTGAGAATATATAGTTGTTTTGAATGATCAAAAAGATGGAAGTCATAAGTTAGCTCTCTTGGCAAAATCAGCTGACGACAGATAGGTAATATTCGCACCCCCCCCCCCCCCCCCCCTCTCAAAAACAAAAAAAAAAAAAAAAAAAAGATTTATAGTAGGAGTTTCGTGCAAATTGTCTCCTTAAGATGGTTCTATGAAGACAGTGTGCAAGAAAAATTTGTTTTGTTTTTTTAGCTCACCTGAGCCAAAGGCTCAAGGTGAGGTATTGTGATCACTCACCGTCCGTCGTCATCGTCGCCGTCGTCGTCGTCCGTCCGTCCGTCCGTCCGTCCGTTCACAATCTTTAAACAACATCTCCTCCTAAACCACTGATTGGATTTTGACCAAATTTCACAGGAATGATCCTTGGTTGATCCTCTTTCAAAGTTGTTCAAATGGTTCTGGTCCATTGCATATCTAGGTCACAGGAGCTAAAAATAGATTTTTTAACTAAAAACTCAAAAAATCTTCTCGTCAGAAACCACTGGACCGATTTCAATAAAATTTTTCAGAAATGTTCCTTTGGTGATCCTCTACCAAGATTGTTCAAGCCATTTGGATTCGTCAAAAAACATGGCCGCCAGGGGGCGGGGCTTATTTTCCCTATATATCTATATAGAAAATTTTAAAAATCTTCTTGTCAAAAACCACTGGACCAATTTCAATATAATTTTAGAGAAATGTTCCTTTGGTGATCCTCTACCAAGATTGTTCAAGCCTTATGGATTCGTCAAAAAACATGGCCGCCAGGGGGCGGGGCTTATTTTCCCTATATATCTGTATAGAAAACTTTAAAAATCTTCTTGTCAGAAACCACTAGACCGATTTCAATATAATTTTGCAGAAATGTTTCTTTGGTGATCCTCTACCAAGATTGTTCGAGACATTTGGATTCGTCAAAAAACATGGCGCCAGGGGGCGGGGCTTATTTTCCCTATATATCTATATAGAAAACTTTAAAAATCTTCTCGTCAGAAACCACTGGACCAGTTTCAATATAATTTTGCAGAAATGTTCCTTTGGTGATCCTCTACCAAGATTGTTCAAGCCTTTTGGATTCGTCAAAAAACATGGCCGCCAGGGGGTGGGGCTTATTTTCCCTATATATCTGTATAGAAAACTTTAAAAATCTTCTTGTCAGAAACCACTAGACCGATTTCAATATAATTTTGCAGAAATGTTTCTTTGGTGATCCTCTACCAAGATTGTTCGAGACATTTGGATTCGTCAAAAAACATGGCCGCCAGGGGGCGGGGCTTATTTTCCCTATATATCTATATAGAAAACTTTAAAAATCTTCTCGTCAGAAACCACTGGACCAGTTTCAATATAATTTGGCAGAAATATTCCTTTGGTGATCCTCTACCAAGATTGTTCAAGCCTTTTGGATTCGTCAAAAAACATGGCCGCCAGGGGGCGGGGCTTATTTTCCCTATATATCTGTATAGAAAACTTAAAAAAATCTTCTTGTCAGAAACCACTGGACCGATTTCAATATAATTTTGCAGAAATGTTTCTTTGGTGATCCTCTACCAAGATTGTTCAAGACATTTGGATTGGTCAAAAAACATGTCCGCCAGGGGGCGGGGCTTATTTTCCCTATATATCTACATAGAAAACTTTAAAAATCTTCTTGTCAGAAACCACTGGACCGATTTCAATATAATTTTGCAGAAATGTTCCTTTGGTAATCCTCTACCAAGATTGTTCAAGCCATTTGGATTCATCAAAAAACATGGCCGCCAGGGGGTGGGGCTTATTTTCCCTATATATCTATAGAAAACTTTAAAAATCTTCTTGTCAGATACCACTAGACCGATTTCAATATAATTTTGCAGAAATGTTCCTTTGGTGATCCTCTACCAAGATTGTTCAAGACATTTGGATTCGTCAAAAAACGTGGCCGCCAGGGGGCGGGGCTGATTTTCCCTTTACATCTATATAGAAAACTTTAAAAAATCTTCTTGTCAGAAACCACTGGACCAATTTCAATATAATTTTGCAGAAATGTTCCTTTGGTTATCCTCTACCAAGATTGTTCAAGCCATTTGGATTCGTCAAAAAACATGGCCGCCAGGGGGCAGGGCTTATTTTCCCTATATATCTATATAGAAAAGTTTAAAAATCTTCTTGTCCGAAACCACTGGACCGATTTCAATATAATTTTGCAAAAATGTTCCTTTGGTGATCCTCGAGGAAGATTGTTCGAGCCATTTGGATTCGTCAAAAAACATGGCCGCCAGGGGGCGGGGCTTATTTTCCCTATATATCTATATAGAAAAGTTTAAAGATCTTCTTGTCCGAAACCACTGGACCAATTTCAATATAATTTTGCAAAAATGTTCCTTTGGCGATGCTCTACCAAGATTGTTCAAGCCATTTGGATTCATCAAAAAACATGGCTGCCAGGTGGCAGGGCTTATTTTCCCTATATATCTATATAGAAAACTTTAAAAAATCTTCTTGTAAGAACAGTTGGACTGAGTTGAATGTAACTTGGCAGGAATGTTGCTTTGGTGACCTTCTACCAAGATTGTTCAAGCCTTCATGATATGTCAAAAACCATGGTCCCCTGGTGGGCGGGGCTTATTTTTCGTCTATATCTGCATAGAAAATTTTAAAATTCTTATTGTCACATACCCATTGACCGATTTCAATATTACTTGGCTGGAATGTTGCTTTGGTGAACCTCTATCAAGATTGTACAAGCAGTCATGATTCGTCAAAAAACATGGCTGCCATGGGGTGGGGCTTATTTTCCCTTATATCTAAATAGAAAACTTTAAAAATCTTCTTGTCAGAAACCACTAAACAGATTTCAATATAACTTGGCAGGAATGTTCCTTTGGTGACCCTCTACCAAGTTTATTCAAGCTTTCATGATTCGTCAAAAAACATGGCCGTTAGGGCGTAGGGCTTTATAGCTATATAAAACTTTTTAAACCACTGGACCAATTTCAATATAACTTGGCAGAAATGTTCCTTTGGTGACCCTCTTTTAAGATTCAGTTCAAGTCGTCAAGATTTGTAAAAAAACATGGCCGGGGGTGTGGTGGAGGGGGGTGCTATAAAGTTTATACAAAAATCCTAGAGCAGTGAACTTGGCTGAAACTTCAACAGTAAATATGCAAATCTGTTTGGTCAGGTGAGCGATATAGGACCATCGTGGTCCTCTTGTTTGTGTGTGTGTGTGGAGGGGGGATGGGGGGTGGGGCGGAGGAGGGTGGATGACAAGTGTTTCCAATTGCTGTCTTCTGATATTCTCACAATTCTCTCATAGTGTTAAATAACAGTAAGAATGTTTAGCTGGTGAATTTTTGTCATTCCATTCCAAGCTATTGTATAACGAGGCCTTTGGGTTTTGGAGTTCTGCAACATTACAGCCATACTTGTGTCCTAAACCCGCACCCCCAGCCTTCAGATTTAAGTCAAATAAGGCTGTTTCTATGAGTCATTAGATTAATAATAAGAAAAATGAATGCTACAGGTCATGGTTTAAACACAATTTGCTCTTACAGTTCTGAGTTTGAATATAGCTGCCAGTTTTTATACCCCTCCACATCATAGTGGGTATTATGGTCGTCCCTGTATCTGCCGTCTGTATTTTCGTTTTGGGATGATTTGCCAGTAAATATCAATGGACTTTCACCAAACTTGGTATTATGCATTGATATTGTGGAGATCTGGTTTGGGACTGTTAAAATAGGCAAATTTCGCTAATTTTTGACAGCTGACCACACAATAGTGGGGGAGGGGGTGGGGGATGGAGTTGGGGTGGGTGGGGCTGGGGGGGGGGGATTGTCATTGTTTCATGTTTTTATTATTAATTGTAATTTGTTATAAGCCATGTCCAGCATACTGGGGTCTGTACATGTGAACAGTAAATTCCCAGATCAGCCTGGGCGTCAGCAGTCTTCACTTCTTCCCAGTAGCCATATTCTTTTAGGTAAACAGCAGAGGATCTCATCAGACTGTTTGGTATGCAGGCTAGTCTTTGCTATTTGCATATGCATTCAATCCATTCCTTGCCAAATTTCCCATATATTACCTCCCTTGACAAATAGATTTCGATAGTATACAATAAACTGACTTGGCCAAATACATTGTGTAAATCTTCTGGACCCAGTTATTCAAAGCGTCGTGAGCTTAACGAGCTCATTAGTGGTCAAAATGTTAACTGTTCTAGTAAGTACAATATCTAATTCACAGGTATTTTTGCTGAAAAAATGTGAGTAGCTTTTGCAAATGCAAAAGCTACTCACATTTTTTCAACAAAAATATTAGCGTACATGCCATATTTAATGATCAAAGTTTTAACGATATGTTAACTAACAACATCATTAGTTTTGAACAACTGGGCCCTGCTGTGTGGTTTTGTTTTCAATCTTCTGTATTCATACACTTCATGGCTGTAGATATGAGGAATATTTGTTTCTTATTTCTTCATAAAACATACTTTGTGAAGGTAGTGTGCCCACAATATATGTTTTCATGGAGAAATAAGAAAAATGTCAAATCTTTTTGGTTGAAAGACACTTTTCTAGAAGTATGCATTTTAGATAAAGATAGATAAAGAAGCTTTATTTAACGTCGCATATTAGAAACAGACAGCATAAGCTCTTAGCAGCTTTTATTGCGACAAAGTATCCATTAACAAATACTTACCTGTGTTCATTTATCTTCCTAGGACTACCCTTGATAATGCAAACTTTGGCCAAGGGTTTGAACCCACAACCTCCGGTTTCTGGAGCAGACCCTCTGCCAATGAGCTGTTGGGGCTGGTAGTACACGTAACTGTAATTTAAAGAGTTGAACTTCCCAAGGGCATACATGCTTCTTCAGCTTGCAGCAATATCAGAAATAATTGAGATATGTCAGTTGTTCTGTAATTTACCTTATATAAATTTTACTACTCAAAAATGTTTTGCAGTACTTCTGTAGATTTTTAGCTCACCTAAGCACAAAGTGCACAAGGTGAGCTATTGTGATCACCCTGTGTCAGTAGTCAACAATTTCATTAAAGGACATCTCCTCTTAAACTACTGAACCAATTTCCACCAAACATCACAGAAATGTTTCACTCATGGCCTTTTACCATAATTGCTCATATGGTTTTGCTTGGCTGAACAAAGTGGCCACCAGACCTAAAAATAGAAAAATCTTTAAATGACATCTCCTAGGTCTGTGGCCCAATTTCAAAATAATTTCACAGAAAAGTTCCTCTTACACCACTTTTCCAAAATTGCTAAAATGGTTCCACTTGACTGAACAAAATGGCAGACAGAGCTAAAAATAGAAAAATCTTTAAACAACATCTCCTCCTAGGCCAGTGGCCCGCTTTCAAAATAATTTCACAGAAATGCTCCTCTTCTGCCCCTTTTCCAAACTGCTAAAATGGTTCTGCTCGACTGAACGAAATGGCCACCGGAACTAAAAATAGAAAAATCTTTAAACAACATCTCTTCCTAGGCCATTGGCAGGATTTAAAATTAATTCCACAGAAATGTTCCTCGTATACCCCTTTACCAAAATTGCTAAAATGGCTCTGCTTGGCTGAACAAAATGGCCGCCAGAGCCAAAAACAGAATAATCTTTAAACAACATCTCCTTTTATGCCAGTTGCATGACCTTTAGAACCGCATCTCTGTTAGCAATGCTATGTATGATTCAGGTGAGCGATATAGGGCCATCATGGCCCTCTTGTTTGTATTTTAACATCAAGCAAAAGAATGTCTTTTCTTACAAGTGCTGTTGAAAGCATAACAAGTTCACCAAAAGAAAAAGGTGATTTTCGAAAAAGGTAATGAAATGATCTTGTTCTTTTCTCAGATCAAAAATGTAAAAAAAAAAACTTTTACCTGTTAAAATTTTGGGTCCCACAGCCAAGGAATTGGAAAAACAAATTCAATTAGTTTATGATTTGCATGGAAAAGCTGCAGTTATCCCGAGATGATGCATCTAATGTCCATATATTTTGTTTTTAATGTGTGCTTTTGATATACCGTCTCCTAACTTTCTATAACATTCAGCATAAAGCAGACACTCTGCAAAGCCATCAGCCCAATTAAGTTACTATCTCTTTGCAAAGCCATCTCCTAACTTTCTAACAGCATTCAGCATAAAGCAGACTCCCTTCAAAGCCATCAACCCAATTAAGTTACTATCTCTTTGCATGTTTGGTAATGTTGCATGCTTTTTTTGTCATCTGTTAATTTTTTTTTTTTTTTTTTTTTTTTGTAGTAACTTTTTCAAAAAAATCTTTCAAGAATACCATCAGAGTGTCAAACAGTTTGGAACCAGATCTGGGTCCAAACTGTTTGCAAAGGTTATCAGCAGGCGGCAAAAGTCACCACTAATGGGGAAAGAGTTAAAGGCTATATCTGGTTAATTTTGGAAAGCTTTTGAAATTTTGGCATTTATTTGGAGAGTCTAGCAATGTGACATAATCATTGATGTTATATATAACATCAGCTTTTTTTAAGCATTTTGTAGCTTAAAAGTTCAACTTACAGTTGTTACACTATTTTATAATTTTAGTTTTGCTTAAATCCTTAAGTTTTGGCGCAAAATGGTAGTACGACGTCTTGGCGCTGGGAATCTGATGTTATGACGCCGTGACAATGTTGGGCATAACATCTGTATTCAAAATGGTTGACACTATTGGTAAGAAGATAGTGTAGCATTGAAAGAACTTAACTCTCTTGAAAAAGACTTTCATTAGCCGAAATATTGAGATGAGCTTGTGAAATAAACTGTGCAAAAGCCTATTATTATCACCTATGGCAGTGAAAGAGTTAATAAACTACATACAATTTTCATGTTAGTTTGGTACATATGATGAATGAGAAAAGAGAGAATTTGGTGCTCAGTGAAATATGATATTATTAATAATCAGGCTTCTGAAATATTAATCAGGCTTCTACTACCATAATAACCCTAAGTGTTGGGACAGATAGGCTTTTGCAAACAGTGTAGACCCAGATCAGATGCCACAGAATGCGGCATCTGATCAAGGTCTACACTGTTTGCCATACATACAGCACTATTTTAGACCCATCAAGAGGTAGTAGAATTGACTATTTCAAATTTTAGGATAGGTATGGTAAGTAGATAAGATGTCTCAATACTTTGGGTAAATATTACAGTTAATCAGTGTCTGATGACATGTTAATGACTTTTTGACTATATCATTGGACTAGTTGTAAATGGGGATTGGGAAATTTAGAATTACACCACAGCATTGCTTGGTTCCAAAGCAAAAACTGTCATGGCTATACAACTGTTTATCCAGACAAAAATGTATAGATTATATAGAAAATTTCTCATTTTCCTATATATTAATCTGTACATTTTTGTTTAGATACAACACTTGGGATCCACCAATAAACCATCTTATATCTGAAATCTGTAGTGGTTCCAATGTATAGGCACTTATTTAATGGCCCTATCAGACGAAAAGTTTGCTGTAAAAATTAGAATTAATGATCGGCTAACTTTGTGATGGTTTTCTTTAATTTACCCTAAGGATTTGGACACCGAAACTTCTGACCATAGCTCTAAAATTTGAATGTCAAATTAACTACCGGGTGAGATGTTAACAAGAAAAAAGCTTAGCGTTACGGACAGGTTTTTCAAAAAGGATAATTTCGGACATCAAGGGAGCTAAGTACATAATGAAGAAAGTGAGAGTTATCTCTCTTGCTTGTGACATGCCTGCTGGTTCTCCTCTTCATCTGTACCAAATATGAAAGCAATCCACTGAAGAATAAAGGTAACATAACTTTGAAAAAAAGGTAAACCTGGGAAGACGCCTGAAGCCAACCCACCTGGACATCGCCATTTTAAAGGACGGAATTTTGAAAAACCTGTCTAAAAACTGCTGAATAAGTAGTAAACACTGTAGACCCACAATCTGTGGCATCTGATATGGGTCTTTACTACTTGCTCAGGCCTGTCTGCCCAAATATTTAGGATAAATATTGTAATATAATTTGTTATTAACCCTTGTCCAAATACTTAGGGTAAATATGATAATATAATTTGTTATTAACTCTTGTCCTGCTGAACCCTGATATACCCTGCCTTTGCAAACTGTAGATCCAGATCAGTTGGCTTCTTCAGAAGCCAACTGATCTGGATCTACACTGTTTGCCATTAATTATGTGAACTTATAGCAATCCGATTGGCAGAAAATTAGAAGTGGGCTTGGCATCTTAATTCATTCAGCATGACAAGGGTTAAGCTTATTATTATCACTACCAGTATTTTAGCCGTAGTCCTGCTGAGCCCGGATATGTCCTGCCTTGGCAAACAGTATAGATCCAGATCAGTTGGCTTCTTCAGAAGCCAACTGATCTGGATCTGCCCTGTTTGCCATTCAGTATGTGAATTTATATCAACAATATGGATCAAGTAATCTGATTGGCTGAAAATTTGAAATGGGCGTGGCATCTTAATTTATTCAGCAGGACAAAGGTTAGCCATTTACAATGACTTCATCTTTTTTCAGTGATTTACTGTCTTTTCCCTAAATATTGCTGGCTGAGTGGCAAACAGTGTAGACCCTGCTCAGAGGCAGCAGAACTTGGCATCTGATCAGGGTCTACACTGTATGCTCAGGCCTGTCTCAGCTCTTAGTGCTATTATGGTATTTATTTGTCAATAACTGCATCTTTGTTGGCTTAGTAAATGATAGGGATTTGTATACATGAATCAGTACAGAATGACTTTATAATGAAGCTGTTTTACTAAAGCATAAAGATTGTTGTTGTGAAGATTTATAATTAACCCTCGTCATACTGAATAAATTAAGATGCCACACCCACTTCTCATTTTCAGCCAATCGGTTTACTTAATCAGGGTTATTGATACAAATTCCAATACTGAATGGCAAACAGTGCAGATCCAGATCAGTTGGCTTCTTCAGAAGCCAACTGATCTGGATCTACACTGTTTGCAAAGGCATGGTATATTCAGGTTCAGCAGGACAAGGGTTAACACTGCCAAGAATCTTCAAACACATCTTTATACACAAAGTAAAAAGTGACAAACAGATCTTGAGTAATAGATGAACAAACAACAGATAAACAAAGCATAAGTAATATGCCCTGGTAACTTTTTTCAAAGCTGCGATATTAAAAAGCAGGTGACAAGTTTGAACTGATGAAACCAGTTGCGCATTCATTTAGTCATTGTGAGTTAAAATTCTACTTGGGCTTAACTCGACTTTTTCATATTTTATTGTTTAAATATTAGTTTTCATGAAAACTATCCAGCATAAAAGTTGTAGAGGAAGATAGGTGCCAACATTTCCAGAAAATTCCATGGATGTAGCATTGAGTAGTTTCCTTGTACACTGATGGAGATTTTCAAAATGACTTAAGTCCGCTTTTGACATCACATACTTTTCAGGTAACGTATACTATAAATAATGAGTGCTTAGTAATGATATTTTGTTGCTATTTATAACCATTTATTCAATCTTGGCTTTAATTTTATAAACAGCTCAGGGTGCTAGATGAACAAAGCATTTAGCTGTGTTTTCCTTTTATTCAAGAAAACTAAAATCCTTTAACACTCCTCTCACTTGGGCAATTCTAACAGTGTTCATTAGGTGAGTTTTTCTGAAGAAAATGATAAATTCTTCATGAACAAATCATAAATTGTATCTTGGTTTCAGGTAACCATTGAGGTGTGTAGGGACAGCCCTCTTTAACTTTAAAACTCCATGGAACTTTGGAAAATCACAAAATCTTCATCTGATAACAGTCAAACCTATAGATATTTCAAACTTGAGACCACACTGATATGTCAGCACCTATCTTCCTCTACAACTTTCAACCAAGGAAGTTTTTCAAGAACATATATGTAAAACATTGGTGTGAAAGTTCAATTTGAAAAATATAAAAGAAAAATCAAGTTAAGAATTATTGACATGAAGCATAATAGCGTTATCACCATATTTGGACGGGTTTTTTCCAAAATCCGTCCTTTAAAATAGTGATGTTTGGGCAGGCGTCGAGCATTGGGCGTCGTCCGAGGTTTACCTTTTGGTTAACCTTTTTTTGAAAAACCCGTCCATAATGCTGTTAGGCATTGTTCTTGTTCATTTATAAAATGTCTTGAAAATACAAATGTACAACACTTGTAGTATGTCTGTGTTTGCTATGCATTCTCATTAATGCCAAATTACCAACATTAGTTTGTCTTCCATAACCTTCACTCTGTATTCTGTAAACAAGTGTTCTTATTTTTCATTCAGCAGTTTTGTGGGTAACAAGTCATACAATTTCATGTTTATTTTGTTATGCCAGTAATTTTAGCTATGGTTTAACCCATTGTAGTCGGGAGGCCTGTAAAAGGGTAATTGGCAAACAGTGCAGACCCAGATCAGATGCCGCAGAATGCGGCATCTGATCAGGGTCTCTACTGTTTGCAAATAGTTTAGCCATTTTTCTCTAGGAATATGTAAATCTCATAGCTGGACGTACTTAAAATTGAAATTGGACTCTTCCAATATATAGTGTGTGGAGAGTCCATTCAGTATACAAGGGGTGAAATATTACTACAGCCAGAGTCACAGTTGATCGTTTCCTCTTCCGTTGACAATACAGTTACTGACTGCAGAAGTCAGGCAATTTTATGGCAAATGGAGACTACTGTTTGCATAACTATATTCCATATTTGCCCTAATTGCCACACTGCGTGGTTAGGTTCTTCAAAATAACTGGAATATCCTCTTAAATAAAGGGCACACTTTAACCCATTGTAGACTGATTAGGTCCGGTATGGTAGTTCTCTTGCCAGACACAATTTTCTTGCCAGAAAATCATTTTAAAGTCTAATCAGGGATAGCATTCTAAACTAAGATCCAGTCCAGCATATATGTGTGCCAGCTGGCTAAATATCCACTAAACACCTTCTCAGGGATTAGTTTTCTAATTTCTAGATTTTAGTGAATAAAACTGACTCACTACACCTCCTTGCAAAAGCACCAGATCTAACGGATCATATTAAGTCTGAAACTTTTTAAAACCATGTGTAACGCTTAAAACAAATTCCTGAAATTTGCCAAAAAGCTGAAGATTCTCATCCCTGCCTTCTACAAGGACCATATACACCACAATCTCTTTATAACACTATTGTTGGGGTCCATAGCATAAACTGTGTTAGTTAAACAACCGTGTTATATCCAAACAAAAATGTATAGATTATATTGAAAAATGACCATTCATGGTCATTTTTTAATATAATCTATACATTTTTTTTTTATCCATCTTTGAACCGTGTTATATACAAAAGCGTGTTATAATGAGCCATGTTATAAAGAGGTTGTGGTGTACTGTGGTTTTCATAGCTAAGGTGACTACTGCATTTAATCCAAGTACGGGGACACCAGTCTTTGTCATACCAGTCCATTTTAGTTCCTACAGATGTGTCAACAAGTGGCAAACATTGAAGATCCTAATTAGATGCAGCATTCTGTGGAGCCTGATCTGGGTCTGCACTGTCTGTCCCAATATTGAGGATAAATATGGTGCTTAGAAGAGGCAATGAAAATGAGTACACCACAACCTCTTTATTATAACACTATTGTTGGGGTCCATAGGATACACCATGTTAAACAACCGTTTTATATCCAAACAAAAATGTATAGATTATATTGAAATATGACCATTTATGGTCATTTTTCAATATAATCTATACATTTTTGGGATCCATCTTTGTACCATGTTATATCCAAAACCATATTATAATGAACTGTGTTATAAAGAGGTTGTAATGTACTTGTGTTTTGGTGCATATGGTAAATGTCCTAAAATTTGGTACACCAAAGTGTCTGATAAAATGGCATATATAAACTGTGTAGACCTAGCTCAGATGGCTCAATCAGGAGCTGTCTGATCAGGGTCTACACTGTTTGCATTCCATTAAGTATTTTTAAAAAATAACTGCATAAAAAGCAAAATTTAATCTAAAAAGGTATGAAATAAAATGTTCAAAATTTTAGAGCATTTACTGTCAACAATACCCTCAGTGCCACACTTATCACTTTATCTGGAGCAGCATTTTAGGAAAGTGCACATTGGTATATTACGAGGGTCCTGCAAAAAGTTTTGTCACTGGATTCAGATTACTTCAGTGCTATGTTTTATCAAACATATTTTTATTACAAACCTTCAAAGTATTCCCCCTTTACTGAAACACATTTTTGTAACCTTTTTACCCAGTCGCGAAAAGCAGATAAATAGTCTTCTTTTGGTATCTGTTGGAGACACTGATAAATAGCGCTGCCAAGAGAACTTCTAGACGTATACTTATTTCTAGAAAGCATTTTCTTAAGCCTTGGAAATAAAAAAAAAGTCACAGGGACTCAGGTCAGGTGAATAAGGTGGATGGTTTAAAACTTTCACCTTTTCAGAAGCCAAAAAAGACTTAACAACCTCACACTTATGAGAGGAGACATTGTCATGTAAAAGGTGGACTCCTGACCATCCTTTGCTTAGTCGTTTCTTATTGTAACAAGTAAATTGGTCAGTGTATTAGTGTAGGCCGCTCTGTAGGATTTTGAGCTCCCGTGTGCATGACTTGTTAAAATTGATTTTTTGGTTGATTTTGTAAATTTGGTCTATTTTGAGCATGAAAAACGATGTTGACATTTTTTTCGGTCGGGTTTAGGGGTTTTATGACGTCATCATAAATAGCATCCAAAAACGAGCATTAATTGTATTATAAAAGCAAACTGATTGCACCTTATTCAGACTCTCTTGCAGCTGCGCTCCCTGGACTAAAAAGCAGTAGTGTCAGATGTTTGCACGATCGCAATATATGAAAAATAAGTATTTGTCTTGAAAAACAACCCCATAACAACCGCATACCCTTTATAGAATGGCACTGTTTCCATGGTAACCAATTGTATTAAAGTGAATATGCGAACAAAGAAGGCTCAGGCGCGACTGGACAACCGTGCAGTCTACCCAGATCACTCGCTATTTGCTCATAGGTATTTTAAACTACTGGTGAGTTCAGGTCTGTTAAATATATTATCTAGACTCACTAGATGGCAGCGCATGCGTTTGTAATGAAAACCTTTTTACGGAGGGCGCGAAATGCGATTTTGCGTGTTATTGCTAAAATAAGCCAAGAAACTGGAGTTTTTGGTAATTCATGTCATGCCTTAAGACTGTCTTTAAATGCCCTTGCTCATCCAACTTGTGGAGATAGATGTTACTGTTTGGTCTGAATCTGATGCATTTTGCGAGCAGTGAAGGCTGTGGTGAGACTATGAACGCGTAATCGCGATTGAGCCTTGCATAGTCATATACGCGATCGAGATTATTTCGTGTGTTGGACCAAAATTCATTTTGGCGTCTTCTTGAATGTCTAGCGTTTTTATGAAAGCTAAAACTTGTCTAATTCGTAGCGTTGTGTTTATTACGATGCACGAGTAGCGACGTTGAACTTTAAGGCGCGAAAAGTGTGCAAGTGCAACGTAACGTCTTCTGCGTTCGTTCAGTAAACATCGCTCGATACTGGACTGTGTTATAGTTTGCAAAATCATTTTTAATCAACGATTACAAGTAGTAATCGTCATTTTATTGATTCAATTGCTGCCTGATAAAAGTGTCTTTCTGAATTTTTTAAAATTTTGTTTCAAATAAGAACGTTTTACTTATTTTAATTGGTATTGTTGTTTAAAAGACAGTTTAGCATATTGTTAATGCAAAATTGTTTCAACTGATCTTTCTATGTATACTGAAAGGAAAAAGAAACGCAGGGTAGAGTTTTTTCCTTCTTATTTTAACCATTTTTTACGGTGTTTACTATAGCCATACATTTTTACAGATTGTCCTGTGAATGTGAACCGCGGGTATAAGAGTCTTTGGTCGATGTGCTATCTACCCAGTGTGTGAAATCATTCAACCGTGCACTACACAGTGCATTGCACGGACAATACGGAAAGCCAAAATTTCGTGCAAAACAAGCATGTTTAAACCTTCAGCACAAGATTTCTTCACACCATTTGGTACACTTCAACGATACACAACGCTCTTCGATTCTTTTACCGATTTTTCTTTTCATTTTTACGCTACTTTGAACTTTTTTTCAATCATGGTACGATTGACTGATGTTCAGAGGGGTAGGGCAATTGCGTTGCTGATGCAGGGTCAGAGGCAACAGCAAGTTGCCAATCATTTTGGGGTTAACGTCTCAACAATTGAACGTCTTATTAGACGTTTAAGGGAGACAGGGCATTTAGCAGACCGACCGCGGTCTGGGTGTTCACGCGTGACGTCGCGACGTCAAGACAGGACAATCCGTCTGGCACATTTGCGGAATCGTCATCTCACTGCTACCGAAACTGCCCTTAATACAGTAGGTACGCATAATCGACAAATTTCTCCGAAGACTGTTGGAAGTCGATTGCGTGAGATTGGTCTTCGAGCTCGTCGTCCATACGTTGGTCTGCCTCTCACCCAGGCACGTAGGTTGCGTCGTATGGCGTGGTTGACGGCGCATGCGCCCAGGCTATTTCCGATGAGGCAGTGGAGAGTTCTTTTTACGGACGAGTCTAGGTTCACTCTCTATCGCGCAGATGGTCAACGTCGTGTGTACCGACGTCGCGGAGAATGCTTTGCCGATGCCTGTGTTGTCGAACGGAATCGGTTTGGGGATGGCTTCGTTATGGTCTGGGGAGGCATTAATCACGGGATAAAATCACAGTTGATATATTGATTAAGGTATAGGGATGAGATCTTGCGTCCTGTTGCAGTCCCGCTTGTGCAACAACGTAATCTGATTCTGCAGCAGGACAATGCCCGACCACATGTTGCCCGAGTTTGTCAGGATTTCCTGGCAAACAATAACATCGCACCACTAGCATGGCCACCGTACAGTCCAGATTTGACCCCAATAGAGCACATGTGGGATGAGCTGGACAGAAGGGTTAGGAAGCGCCGAAATCCACCCCCCCCCCCCCCCCCGCAACTCTCGCACAACTAAGGAATGCGTTGATCGATGAATGGAATAACATCCCGATGCGAACTGTCAGTGCTTTGGTTAACTCTATCCAAAGGAGAATTAGGGCAGCTACGGCAGCAGGAGGGGAGCACACCCAATATTGATTTTCAGTTTGATTTTGATTTCAAGATTTGGGGGGTAGCTACCAATGAACTTCAATAACTCGAGACTTGTTGATCACAAACCAATGAAATTTGGAACTTTTGTTCCATACATGTACCGTTTTGTAATCATAGTAAAATATTTAACAAACTTTTTCAAACTTGAATGAAATTTAGGAATAAAATTTACCCTGCGTTTCTTTTTCCTTTCAGTATATTTCTCTGTTTCGTATTGTCTTGTCTACATGTAAGTTTAAAGGGCTGAAAGTTCATTTTTTCTGCTTAGAAACAATGTCAGCTTTACAACCAACTAAACGAAAACGACAGGAGACTGATTACAGCTGCTGCATAATTTGTCAAAACCCAACCAGTGAAGGGTCATTAACAAGAAAACCTCAGATACGTTCTTATGAAAATGTACTGGCCTGTTCTCGTCAAAGGGTAGAGTATGGAGATCGACAGTATGCTGATCTCTCTGAAAGACTGGAAAATATGTCTGCTGATGACCTTGCCCAGAATTCAGCAATGTATCACCGTGACTGCTACCAGGGTTTAACAAGTGCATTGCATTTAGAAAGAGCGAAGCATCGATTTGAAAAGACATCTGGCCAACGTCGAGTCGCTGTGGCAAGGTCACAAATAGGAAGACCTAAACTTGAAGAAGAACCTATGGCATCGACATCGGACGAGCGAGTACATCGATCGTCAATAGCGCCACTAAATAAGGATTTGTGCATATTTTGCCAAGAGGAAACCCCTGATAATGAGCCTCACAACATCAGTTCTCGTAACATAGGTTCAAGGGTTAAAACAGCTGTAGAGGATTCCCAGGACATCACACTTAAAGTAAGACTGGGGAGTCTCTTATCTGATCCATTAGATGCCGTTGCTCATGATATGAAATGGCACGTAGCCTGTTTGACCAATGTGGAAAGGCAGAATGAAAAACAGATGAAAAAAAGCCAGGCATCCGAGGATAGAAGTAGGCTAGCAGATATTGAGATAGTCAGCCTGGTTGAAAATGCATTGAAAGATCCATCCTCAATTGTTTTAGATATGAATGTCATTAATACGACATATCTGAACATTTTAGAAGAGAACAATATTGAAACAGAGCCATCAGACAATTACAAACGTCATTTAAAAGACCTCATGAAGACAAATATTACAGATATTGAATTTGTAAAACCCAAACGTAGAAATGAACCAGAGAAAATTTGTTCAAAGTCCACTTTAGGCGTATGTCTTGATATTGCCGAAAAGTCAGTTGAAGATGACTCTGAAATGAAGATGTTGCTGAAAAGCGCTACCGTACTGAGAAAAGAAATAGGTGATAGTAAAGCATGGGCATTTCAAGGTTCCTTTGGTGACTATGCAGTACCACAAAAGCTATATACCTTCATAAAATGGGTAATTGAGGGCCCTCATGCTGCTGTTCAGACTGACAGAAAGCAGGCTGTGATACATAAAAGTGCGTCCAACATAGCCCAACATAGCCCAACATATTGTCACTGCATACAAGTCGGACAGACAAGTTAAATACATATCACCAATTGAAGATGACAAATTCAAACCTTCTGGTGAAACTGCTTTTTCACTTGGTGTATCACTACTGTTACACCAACAAACTAGAAAGAAGTCATTGGTAGACATTGCATCTCGCTTGGGCATAGGTGAACGGTATTCGAGAGTATTAAGGCTTGAGGCTGTTAGCTAATGCCGTAGCCAAAAGGCTTAACGACTTTAATGGCCTATACATTCCACCATTTGTTGTCAAGAACAAGTCGGTATACTTTGCAATAGACAATGTTGACTTTCTTGAAGACGCCTACTGGAAAGGACACGCTTCATGGTACGGCTATTGTAATGTACCAAAAAGAAATGACGACAGAAGAGACTATAGTATCAGCATTGGAGGTGGAAGGAATAGGCAAAAAGACTGAGCCAATGCCTTTCAACCTTTTACCTTGCCAGGCTCCAAAACCAAAGCTAGAACCAATTCCTGATTATATTATCAGTACACGTCACGGTATCAGTGAAGTATACCGAATATGGGACTTAGCTTTAATAATAGCTTGCTGCATTGGTAGCCAAACAAACGAAAATGAAGACGCTGAAGAAGGCACTTCCTCATCAGACATGTTACCGGCAAATGCTGGAAATAGATCAGATGATGTTGATACAGACCGTAGTACATTCCTCGAGAAAGATGGTGACACATTTTCTCAGTACATCCCGACATGGAGTGCCTATAACTCGCTCATTACAGAAGCTGGAACCAAGACCAATGTTGCAGTTGTTCCTCCATTGATCCGTCATTCCCCGACCTCCTGGCCAGGATTATACACTGCGTTAATGAGAGCGCAGAATATTAGTGTCGTTGTAGTTGGAGAAGGTAAGCCAACGGTGGTGACTCTCGATCTACAATTATATGAGAAAGCACAGAAACTTATGTCAAGGGATGATATGAAGGGAAAGTTCGTCTTACGTATAGGTGAACTGCATACTATTTTCTCTGCTCTTAAGGCGATTGGACGGTACATAGAGTGCAGTGGTATAGATCAGCTTTGGGTCGAAGCAGGCATGTATTCACCTACAACAGTCAGACAGATCATTGAAGGCAAACACCTTTACAGGGCAATGGAAGCTCATATGGTGACATTAATTACATTGTACAGTTTGTTGTTACCGGCTCTGTGGGATAATGGTATCGAAGGCAAGACTGAAGTCGAGAAGGCTGCATCAGAGGTCAATCTGAGAGCAAAAAATGACACTGATAGAACACTGCTGCAAGAATCGCATGTCAGTTTGGTAGGAACACTTGAAAAGGTTGATTTTGTGACAAATTTGAACAGTATTGATGAACACCTACTTGGGATGCACTGTTTCTTCAGAAACTACATGCGCCAATTTGAATGCATCCTTAGGCACATCCGTGCGTCACGACAGGGTGAATGGCAATTACATCTTACAGCACAAGAAGAACTGTGCACATACTTCTTTGCGCACGATCATTTGAACTATGCAAGACTTAGTCCTCTGTATTGTGCGGAAATGCGGAAGTTGGAAACGAATGACCCTGACACATGGAAAGCCTTAGAAGACGGTGACTTCTGTGTGACAAAGAGCAATATACCTTTCTGTTCCATAGGTCCAGATCATGGTATAGAGCATGAGAATCGTGCAATGAAAGTTATCGGTGGCATAACTGGTATCACGCAGAAAGAAGCAACCCTGGACAAATTTTTCCTAATTGCCCCGGAACTTGCTAGGCTGGTAAATGAGTTTGGTGATTTGAATGGGGTTAAAATCAAGGAAGAGTGCAAGAAACACCATGATCTGACCGGTTCTGCCCGGAGTAGGGTATTTCAAAATGCAGAGAAAATGAAGCATGTCATCCTCTCAGATGGTAACCCGTTCACATCACAACAAGATGAAGTCAGGAATGTAATGACAAGGGCGGTAATGAAAGAAGACGTTAAGGCTGACATCATTAATAGAGACAAGATTGGTCAGAAGGCTTTCGAGAACTTTGTGAAGGAAAGAATAAATACAGAAGAGAAAGGGTTCTGGGATCCAATGAAAAAATTGTCTCTGAAGCTGTTCAGAAACAGCTCGAAACCTGTGAAAACAAAAGTAGGAGATAAGATGTCTGAACTGCGAGAAGAAAGGAATTTGCTTGCACGCTTTCTTATCGTAATGAGAAGCAGGCCTGAAATAGACATGCAAAAAGCCATCGGAGAGTATGAATTCTCAGCTGTCCCCAGATCTTTATTTTCTCCGGACGGAGAGATGCTATTAGCATATGATAAGGCAAGCATTCTGCATGCATTAGAAGACAAAGCGAAAGAGAAGCAATGCCAACAAGAAGAACAGGGGGCATCGTCATCTGCGTCTGATCCATCGTCTCAGCCAGTTCAGGATGTTAAAGTGCTGCTTATTGATGGAATGGCTTTGGTTAACACTGTTCAGAAGAAAGATGAAAATGCAATAAAGACCTGCAAAGACTTTGCAGATGCTTTCCTCCGAAAACTCGGGAAGGAATCAGAGGGGTTTTCAGAAGTCCGTCTTCTGTTTGATAGGTACTTAGCTGGGTCATTGAAGGAGAAAACTAGAGAAACACGGACAGCTGGCAAGGAAATAAAGTACCGCGTAAGTGATACTACAAGCATTGCCAATGTGCCTCTGAAACAGTTTCTGTCTCATATTGACACAAAAGCAGAACTGACTACATACTTATCAGATAAAGCACTTGGCCATTTCAAGGACAAACCTGATATTCGGTTTGTTGTCGTGCATGACACTGTAGCTGAAAGTAACTACGAAGAATTCTCTGAGGATCTTAAGATACACAGTCACGAAGAAGCAGACACATTGCTAGTTCTCCATGCGTTAGATGTCAGTAACTGTGGTAGGAAAGTGGACAGCCTTCATATCTTCTCACCAGACACGGATGTATTTCTTCTGTTAGTAAACAGATACTCACAGCTTTGTCCAAATACTGTCTTCGTAACTGGACGTGGACTTTTAAGGCGTGAAATACAGCTGAAGAATATTTACGACAGTATAGGCAAGGACAAGGCAGATGCCCTCCTTGGTTTCCATGCTTTTACCGGAGCGGATACATCAGGTCGCTTTGCAGGAAAAACCAAGAAGACCGCTTTCAAGATATTTATGTCTTCTCCCCAAGATGTATTAAGAGCATTCCAGTGTCTAGGTAAAGGAATAACCTTGCCATCTGAAGAAACGGTTACTGCGTTGGAAAAGTTTGTGTGCAGCTTGTATTGCCCAAAAAGCTCAGGGATTGTTACAATTCCACAATGTAGATGGTACTTGTTCTCCCAAAAGCATGCAGAGGGAGAAAAGCTCCCACCGACTCGGGCAACCTTGCGAGAACACATACACAGGGCCCACTTTATCAGTATGATCTGGGTAACAGCTGATGAACCATGTCCCCGCTTACCAGCACCAACGGATTATGGATGGGTGCTTGAAAATGAGAGACTTGTCCCCGTTAGATCAACTGGGCTTCCTGCACCGCTTTCTATCCTGATGCTTATAAAGTGTAATTGCAAGGCATCAAGCTGCACAGGTTCAAAATGCAGTTGCATTCATGCTAGAATGAAATGCACAGAGTTATGTGGCTGTTCTGACGATTGTCATTCTTCTTCTGATACAATGTCATTATCAGAAATAGAAGGGATCAATGATGTGGCATCTGACGAATCGGGTGACGAAGACTAAGTAGCCATTGGAACAGCAGAGAGCTGAATACAAATTTAAAACACAGCCGTGTCTTAACAGTAAAAGTGTATTTGTAGTATTGGACTTCGTATTGAAAATTGTTCCTATCAGTCATATTTTACATAATGTGCAAGTAGCATTGCTCGAAAGGTCATCGAGTGCATTTTACATTTTGTATGTTTTCTCTATAATTTTGTTTTAAACTGTATCAGGGCAAACATTCAAACAAAGATATTGGGGTTTGATTTCGAAAAACCGTAAATTCTTTGTGTAGAGCCTACCATGTCTCATTGGATCATTGGAGCTATAGCTTCAAAAGTACATTGTACTTAGGGTCATTTGGTGCATTTTTGCAAATATATGTGTTTTTAATTTTTATCTAAAAAACATGTTTGAAATATAAAGATCATAAAAAATCCCCTGAATATTAAGGAACATGTTTCTATCAAATGAGCGTTTTGTGTGTTCTGTTTTAATTTTCGTGAGTACAAGAAAATATATAAAAATGGAGAAAAAAACAGCCCAAAAGGGGAAAAAAAAAAATTATGTGTGTATGGTAATTAGACAGAAAGTCTCCTCGATTGATTTAGATATGCACCACATAATCACATCCACCAAAATATGGCGTTTGTTAACTACCTTTGGCAATTATATACAGTTTTTGTGCTTTTTAATGTCAGAAAAACGCTCATTTTTTATTCATTTTTTAATAAGGGCATAAAATACCCAAAACGAAACCAAAAAAATGTCAACATCGTTTTTTGTGCTTCAAAGGGTCATATGTAAGAAAAAAAAGAAAAAAATCAATTTTAACAAGTCATGCACACGGGACTTACAATGCGGCCTACACTATATATGACTGCATCTATTTCAATTTGAAATAACTCGGTCAGTTGGAAAGCAATTTGAACGAAATAAACGGGTATTGTTAGCTATTTAACACGACATTCAAGTGCAGTGAAGCATTTTAAAATATACCTGGGATAAAACCAAGGAAGCCTATTAGTGACAGAACTTTTTGCAGGACCCTTGTAAAAGTGAGCAATTTATTTTATGAAAGCACGCAAAGACTATATGGCAAAAGTGCACATTTATTTTTCCTACAAAAGCGCGGATTTCCCAGGTGATGAATAATTTTTAGCTAGCGCATATTGGCTAACACTTCAAGTCAATTTATTATTATATATTGACCCCACTCCTCCCCTGTTCACCACGACTGGGAGGTCTTGCTTAAAACTGGCATATTTACATTTAATATGTTCGATAAAAATGTCTATAGTACTGATTCTATACTGGGAAATGTAAGTAGACTTTTGCACATGGTCAATGCGATACACAAAGTCTATTAGACTTTTCTTCCCCTTATTTGTCTCTGATATTATAAAATCCATTGCTAAAATGTGTTGTAAATTATAAATTCTACGTAAAATCAACAAAAAATAAAACATGAACTGATGAAATGCAAAGACATTTGTTGATAAAGACTCACTCAGAACTATTCAGTCACTCTGTCTGTATTTACTTGTATTAAGTAATTATCACTTAATTGGGAGACTATAAATGTGTGCTTTTGCCTATATACCCCTGCATGCTTTTGAAATGTCACAGTATGATTTGTGCGCTTTCGTAATGTGCCCATCTGGAAGATATTTTATATATAGAGGACCTGGTTGGTGTCACTGTCAAGGTATAAATCGATGAATGTTTGTCAAAGATTAGACAAGTCCATCTAAAATTGTGATTGATATAGGAGGGTCAAACTCTTGACCTTCAAAGTTCCCAACTTCAAAACTCGGGCAAACATGTATAATATTTCAGTCAGAGCAGATAAACCAGAAAATACCCAGTATCAAGAGATTCCCCGTAACTACCTGCTTTACTTTGACCCTGGATTTGTCCAGTAATAAAAGTATATTGACACGACAGTAAAAATTCAACGATCAATAACAGTATTACTGTTAACCCTTGTCATGCTGAATAAAGATGCCACACCCACTTCTAATTTTCAGCCAATCAGATTAGATGTAAAAAAAAAAAATATGCTGAACATGCTGAAAAAAAAAATTGGTTGGTAGGTACAAGAAACTTTTTTGTTATGTTTCTATTTTTTTCTCCAGAAAAGAACAGGGTCGGGCCTTAACTGTATGAAAATACAGATATTTTGTTGAGTGTCGGTGCTTTACTTTTTTATTTTGCATTTTTACTGATAAAAATAGCAGAGTCCAGTGTTTGAAACAGGGTCGGTCAGGTTAGTGGAAACACAGCTTTTTTTTTTTTTTTTTTTTTTATGCCTTTCTTGATCTGTATTGTTACTAAAATTCACATACTTAATGGCAAACAGTGCAGATCTTCAGAAGCCAACTGATCTGGCTCTTCACTGTTTTTGCAAAGGCAGGGTATATCTGGTTTCAGCATGACAAGGGTTAACAAAAAATACCTTCTGTGACACAGTTGTCACCTTATCTGGAGCTATGTTTTTACATACAGAGGACCCGGTTGGTTTCCCTGCAGACAGCCAGTATGAATATGCCATGACAAATGAAAAGTGCCTTACTGTATGTATCAATAGCATAGTCCCATTGCCTAGAATAGCTTCATCAGTCAGATCTGGATTTGTACTATTTTCAGTGATTCCACCTTGTCTCATCAGAAATCAAATGTACTGGATGGATCTTCATTAAGCATATACATGTATTATTGTTTGTGTTGAGGTTTTATGGCCCAGTCAACCCAATGGGGTCATGTCGAGTGCAGTCAGTTTACCTAACCACACGTTTACTGGGCAGGCTTAGCCGTCTAAGTAGTTAACCAGTGTTGTGCACATTCTTTCGCCAGAAACTGACAACTACCCTTCTTGAATCAGCTGAAGGGAGAGAATGACCGTAGAAAATATTTCACAATCAATCTCCACGAAAGAATGTTGCCGACCTCGGCAGGGGTTAAACCCGTGACCTCCTGGTCTCCAGCCGGACGGCGCATCTAACTGAGCCACCGAGGCTGGCTATACATGTATTAACCTTGTCATGGTTTGTATTTGTAGGATTACACAAAATTTGACAACACTCTCATATGTAGCTCTTATACTAATGGGTACCTATACTTGTGGATATTCTTAATTATAAAAAAGGATCGAAGGCTATATATACTGGGCAAAGAAAAAAAGACAGGGGTCCATTATTAGACATAATATCCTGCATTTCATTTTAAATGATTACTGGGCCCAGTTGTTTAAAGCTAACGACGTCGTTAGTTAACGATTCGTTAAAATTTACATCGAATGATACGCAAATATGCTGAAATTTTTTGCTGAAAAAATGTGAGTAGCTTTTGCAGTGCAAAAGCTACTCACATTTTTTCAGCAAAAAATATCAGAATATTGTGTATTGAATCCGCTAAAACAGTTAACGAAATGACCCTTAATGAGCTCGTTAAGCTAACGACGCTTTGAACAACTGGGCCCTGGTATTTAGTATCATTGTTATGCAGCCTCTTGGCACTAAAATTAACCCTCAGAGCACCATTTAAAGTTGTTGGCCAACTATATTCTTATTTTTTAAAAAAATTTTGAGAAAATAAGGTTTGATGTTTCATATGAATAGTTAGCAAAACCATTCATATGAAATACATAGCTCCATGTACCTCTGATAATAAAAGTTCAGAAAGTCGTCTTCTGAAGTTATGACTGACACAGTCAGCTCTGCATTCATTGTTTGTTTGTGTTGAGGTTTTACGGCCCAGTCAACCCAATGGGGTCATTTCCAGCAAGGCCAGTTTACCTAACCACATGTTTACTGGGCAGGCTCTAAACAGCTAACCAGTATTGTGCACATTCTTTCGCCAGAAACTGACAACTGCCCTTCTTGAATCTTAAGGTAGAAAATATTTTATGATCAATCTCCACGAAAGAACGTTGCCAACCTCGGCGGGGGTTGAACCTGTAACCTCCTGGTCTCCAATCGGACGCACATCCAACTGAGGCACCGAGATCTACTCTGCATTCATTAGGGGCTACTTTAAAAGGAAAGGATTTTAAATACTAGGGAAGCTAATCCTTTTGAAAACTGATGGCAAAATCTTCAGTCACCTCAATCAGAAAATAATGAAAATATCAGGTTGATGTTTTAATCCTTACTCATCAGTGGTGATAAAGGTGACTGATAATAATAATGACTGCAGTTTACAGCTAGGAACTAGCAGGTACCTGACAAGATAATGATAATTACCCTAAATATTTAAAAATACTTACAAAGTTTAACAAGTCGGTTTGAATACCATATTTACCATAAGTATTTGAACAGTTTGGTAAGGGGTTAACCTTTCTCTTGCTGAACACAATATGCCCTGTCTTAGCAAACTGTATAGATCCAGATCAGTTGGCTTCTGAAGAAGCCAACTGATCTGGATCTGCACTGTTTGTTATTAAATACATGTGAATTTCTATCAGAAACCTGGATCAAGTACAAAATGTAATCTGACTGGCTGGAAATTAGAAGTGGGCATGGCATCTTAATTTATTCAGCATGACAAGGGTTAAGATTTCCAAATACTTTCGGTAAATAAGGCACCTAGTTATGCACTAACAAAAATGTGGTTCAGTAGACTCTTTTTATCTCGACTTCGCTTATCTGGAAGAGAAAATCTGGTCCCCATTTTAACATGAAAATCTAACACACAGATACAAAAACATTGTGGAAAAGATGAAATTGCTCCTAAGGATGCTCCTGAGGAGCAAATTCTCCTCTTGTCCACAATATCTTCATTATATCTCTAACTTTTCTTAATCAGATTACATATTCACCTGTTAAATGCAGTTGTTCAATTTATTTTTTCCTCAATACTGCAAATCTGATATATCGAGCTACAGATATTTCCAAGTATTTCAGAGAGTCTCTTGGACTTCGAGATAACTAGAATCGACTAAATATTAGTGAAATAATATGTTCTATTTGTATTTGTTACATGTATAAAAAAAAATAATATATCAATAAAATTTATATAGAAAAAAATGTTTTTATTACTTTAATTTTGAAATCCTCACTAGTTTACATGTAATTAGTGCAGTGTATGCCCCCAACTTCGAAGAAGTTGAAGGGGAATATTGCTTTTGGGTCGTTCCTTCGTCACGCTTAGAATATGGTCAAGAACATTTAGAGACAGGATCTTGAAATTTTATATGAAATGAGGATGGAAAATAAGCGGACTGGTATTTTTTTTGTATTTTTTTCATTGGACTTGTAGTTCCAGAATTATGCCCCTCTTTCGACTTAAGCACTGTAAGCCTTGCAGCTTGGTGAGCTTATTGGGGATGATAAGAATAATAAATTTGATGGAAAAAAATCCCATTTTGTCAGTTATGCCCCTTTCCAAATGGCATATTGTAACAACAGTCATATAGTTGGGAGCATAGTGTTACAAGTATCTTTCTTGTTTAATACCCATTTACACCAATTTATTTTTTGCTGGTTTTAAACCCAGTTTGGCTACTTTCATCCTGTGAAATAATTTCAGGAGCTGTTCACAGGAACATGATTTGTCACTGTCATAACACAGGTCAACAACACTGCTGTAAATAAAATTTATAAAGGTTGCTTTTTGAAACAAGCACTAAAAAAGAAAGAAAATTAGAGGCCCAGTTTTATTGAGCTCTTCATGACAGCATTGTGTTTTGTTCTGCAGGCCTGCATACATCACCTTGCACCAGCTTGAGTGGAACTCAAATTTCAGAATAGGAAATTTCAGATCCCTAATTGTTTCTGTTAAAGTAAGCACCAAGTGTGAAGTACAGTGAATTAAACAGCTTGCATTATTGCAATTTATTCTGTAAATCATGGTCACAAAAAAGGTCATCATTATGTCCTCATCATTGGTTTGTTGAAGTTTTACACCCCACTGGCCCAGTCAACCCATTAGAATCATGTTGAGCATGGTTGGTTAACCTGCTGTTCCTGGGCAGGCTTAGTCCTCTAAGTGGTTAATCAGTACTTGTGCACATACAATCGACTCTCGTTATCTCGAATTCCAAGGGACTCTCTGAAATACTGCGAGATATCCGTACCTCGACATATCAGATTTGCAGAATTGAGGAAAAAATAATTCAAACAACCACATTTAACAAATATATGTGTAAATGGACTCTTGGTGTTAGAGGTATATTGAAAATATTGTGGAAAAGAGGAGAAATTGCTCCCTTAGGAGCAATTTCTCCTCTTTTCCACAATATTTTTCTACCTGTTGTTAGATTTTCATGTTTAGGCAGGGACCAGATTTCCATTTTGAGATAAGCGGTTATTCGAGATAAGCGAGGTCGAGATAACGAGTCAACTGTACTTTCAATTTTAACTGACAACTCCCCCTGTTGAATCAGCAGGAGGGAGAAAATGGCATAGAAATTAGTTCATGATCAATCTCCACAAAAGTTTGTGGCTGAGCTAGGTTTCGAACCTGTGACCCCTGGATCTCCAGTCTGATGCACTTCATCAACAAAATTGGGATGTGCCTAAAGAACAAACTGGATACACTATTTTCTGAGGATGTTTAGCGTTTTTACTCTCCAGCTGACAGAGTTGTGAAATATTTTCCAGAAAACAGATGATCCTGATAAAAAGATACATATGTAACAGAATAATGAAGTGGTTTTCTTGACTTGGTAACAAAAAAAAAGACGTTCTTTTAAAACTTATCCCCAAGCTTTAGCATTAGGGATGTTGCGAATGCCTCCATCCATCCCTCACACGATCTCTTCATAAACCACTGGGCAGAATTTAACCAAACTTGCTATATGACTTCCCTTCATGGTAAGGGTGTGGGAGAGCAACATTTTTTTCCAGTTGTCCGTCATGCTATTAGCAACATTAACACAAAGCAGGGGACTTTGTGATGGCATGCCATCGACTGCACAATCTGTTTTTTTTTTTTTTTTTTTTTTTTATGCAATTTTCATCATGACAAGTTTTTCATATCAAGTAAACAATTTTGATCACCATAATAACCTCGATATAGACCAGCTTTAGCCAACAGTATAGCCCCAGATCAGATGCCAAGGAACATGGTGTCCGAGCAGGGTCTACACAAACTGTTGTTTAAAAGTGAAGATGGATGACACAGCTCCAGATATGGCACCATTTTCAACCAAAAAGTTGCACATCCCAGCAAGTGGTGGGTACGCTCACTCCCTGGTCCAGCAATTCTTTCGTGGAGATTGATCACGAAATAGTTTCTACGGACATTCTCTCCCTTCTGCTGATTCCTCAACTCAATCTTACCAACCAAAAAGTACCAATATTTTCCTTCTTTCTCCATGACAACATGTTTTAGATACAAGGACAGATAGTCAAATGGACTTGTACAAGTATGGCAAGGAAATAAGGGGTTCCAATATTTGGGTATAGACAATTTTCTTATTCATGGAAAGGAGTATAAAGGAAACAAGAAACAAGGCAGTATTTGTTTTCATCACATTTTTATTAACATGAGGCTCATAGGCCACACTCACCTGAGTAAAACAGACATGGAAAATTAATTAAAGATTTTATGTAATAATTTTCTGTATTACAACAGCAATTAAACAAATCAATATGTGGCTTTAAAACTACTAGAGAACCATTCAAGGAACACTTCTGCCAAGTTGGGATCAAAATACTTCAAAGTTTTAAAAGGTAACTTAACTAATTCATGTTATAACTCTATGGTAAATTTTGGTTGCCAAAGCTGGTCATGTACCTGGGGGGTCACTTTTTTTTTTCTTTTTTTTTTTTGTGAAATGTGAAATCAGGTAACTGTATTCTCATCTTTGAAAAAGAGCAGACAATTTAACAATATGGTCAAATGAAACATTTTTTAGGTACTATGTTTAGGTACTATGTACTCTAAAATTTCCCATCCAAGCACTGTGCTACTAAGTTTTGTGTTTAGAAAAGGTGCTGTTTAAAAGTGGAAATGGATGGTACAGCTCTAGATAACACACTTTTTTCAACCAAAAAGTACCAATATTTTCATTATTTCTCCATGAAAACGTGAGTAATCATTTGATAGAAGTGCCTCACTGAATATTTTTTTTTATTTCATGGAGAAATCAGAAAAATACTGGGATACCCCTTTTATCTGGAGTTATGAATTAACAGATGAAAAGTGATCACAAAAGCTCAAACTAAACAAAGTAAAGCTGAGCTAAAAATGTAACAGGTATTGTGAAGGAATCCATAATGATATATTTACAAAGGAATCCACAATGATATATTTACAATATGACATGAAAATGTTGATGTCTTGATGATCAATGTACAAAATTTTAGGAATACAAGAATTCTTACCTTGCAAAGCTGACTACATTTGGGTTTTCAAATAGTTGACTCGTTATCTCGAATTCCAAGGGACTCTTTGAAATACTTCGAGATATCCGTACCTCCACATATCAGATTTGCAGAACTGAGGAAAAAATAATTCGAACAACCACATTTATATTTAATTGGACTCTTGAAGTCAGAAATATATTGAAAATATTGTGGAAAAGAAGAGCAATTTCTCCTCTTTCCCACAATATTTTTTTTACCTGTTGTTAGATTTTCATGTTTAAGCAGGGACAAGATTTTCACTTCGAGATAAGCAAGGTCAACTGTATTTCACAATATTAGTGCCTTAAAGTAACATTCTTTAGGCAGATGACATTCTATTTTTTTTTTTTTTTTTTTTTTTTTTTTAATTTTTTTTTTTACGTTTCTTAGCTTTTGCAGAAAACAGGTTTGTAAACTCCAGTGAATCCTCCACTAAAGATGATCCACATGAAAATGTCAAGCCCTATTTTCTGTGAAAAATGAGACAACTATCAGCCGTCATATACAAAATTCAACTAAGCTGCAAAGAGTTAAAAAAGATTTAACCATAATCCTGCTGAACCTGGACACTCCCTGCCTTTGCAAACAGTGTAGATCCAGATCAGTTGGATTCTGAAGCCAACTGATCTGGATCTGCACTGTTTGTCAATTAGAATGTGAATTTGTATGAACAACCTAGATCAAGTAATCTGATTGGCAGAAAATTAGAAGTGGGAGTGACATCTTAATTTATTCAGCATGACAAGGGTAAACATTTCATCGAAATTCATCTGAAAATGTTTTTACCCAAGAGATACCTGGCAAGCAGCACCCGTCCCTAAGTCAACATTACCAATAAATCGCTCCTATACACTAAGCAGAAAGAGCTAGAAGCAGGATGTTTGTCATTCATAATACAGATATTCTTTCCCACAGAGCCCTGGGAAGAGATGGCACATGACTGAGCAAAGCCAGAGCACCACCATCTGGAGAATTTTCATCAGAGCTTACTTCTTCAATATGCAAAACAGTTCAGCGATCAAATTGGATTAATCGGTCATCAAAGAACACATGCAAAGCAATAGCTCAAAGTCAAAAATGACAGGAATCTCATTCTTATACCTAACAGGAACATAATTCTTTTATCAAAAAGAAGGCAAAGTGTGTGACTGTATTCAAAACCAAAGCTCCAAATCACATGTATCCAGGTTTGTTTTTTTTTATTATTTTTTTCTTAATAATCCATGAAAACGTATAGTCGAATCTCGTTATCTTGACTTGCTTATCTCGAATAACCATTTATCTCGGAGTGAAAATCTAGCCCCTATTTCAACATGAAAATCTAACAACAGGTAACAAAATATTGTGGAAAAGATGAGAAATTGCTCTATTCTCCTCTTTTCCACAATATTTTCAATATATCACTAACTTCAGGAGTCAAATTATATATTCATTTGTGAAATGTGGTTGTCTGATTTATTTTTTCATCAATTCAGCAAATCTGATGTCAGTGGAGGGATATCTCGAAGTATTTCAGTGAGTCCCTTGGACTTCGAGATAACAAGAGTCGACTGTATTGTGGGTACTCATTAGAAGTGCCTCTGCAAACAGCAATGGTTTTGGGCTTAAATAAGTGCTTTATGTGCTGTATGTTCATAGCTCCAGATAAGGGAAAATTTCAAGACAACGTACTTCATAATTTTGTTGGCAATAAAAAATGTATTATGTTCACCCATAATACATTTTTTATTGCCAACAAAATTAGGAAGTACGAGGGTCCTGCAAAAAGTTTTGTCACTGGGTTCGGATTACTTCAGTGCTACATTTTATCAAACATATTTTTATTACAAACCTTCAAAGTATTCCCCCTTTACTGAAACAGTTTTGTAACCTTTTTACCCAGTCGGGAAAAGCAGATAAATAGTCTTCTTTTGGTATCTATTGGAGACACTGATAAAGTGCAGTGAAGCATTTTAAAATATACCTGGGATAAAACTAAAGAAGCCTATTAGTGACAGAACTTTTTGCAGGACCCTCGCAATTGGGCTGGACCACAAGTTCTCTCAACATTATCTAGGGTCCTGTCCTGAGGGTAATGGGAGTTGTTGTTTATTTTGTTTGGTTTTTTTGCAATAATTAGAAAAAATATTCTAAATTATTACAATTATCTCCTTGTGTATGTTGATCAGAGCCTACATATAATTTGTGTGATAAGTTAAATTTTGCCTGTCACAGATATACAGTCTAATCTCAATGGCTCAACATCTTTGGGACCATGGAAATTTGTTGAGATATGGACAGTTCGAGCCTGAAAGTTAGTCATGGCCCCAGATCAGAAAGAAAATGTCAATAATTTAGGGGAAATCTTTTCTATCTTCTACACAATAATGGTATGTTGTGTGCACTCATTAGAATCACATCAATGAGGCAATTATAATGAGTACACACAACATACAATTTCAAGATAAAACAAGATTTCCCTAAATAAATATTTGTTTTCTTGAAGGACTCAAAAATGAGTTCTAATCATCCAAGGTAAATGAGCCATCAGTGTTTGAGTCATTGAGGTTTTACTGTATAATAAAAGAAACCAATAAAGCCTCTAAATCAAACAGCAGCCCCCGCATCAAAACATCAGGGCCCAGTTGTTCAAAGCATCATTAGCTTAAATGAGCTCTTTGGTGGTCAAAATGTTAACTGTTCTAGTAAGTACAATTTCTAATTCACAGGTATTTTTGCTGAAAAAATGTGAGTAGCTTTTGTAAAAGCAAAAGCTCCTCACATTTTTCCAGCAAAAATATAAACATATATGCCATATCTAATGATCAAAGTCTTAATGATACATTAATGACATCATTAGTTTTGAACTGGACCCAGATCTTGTGGTTTCTCTGTACAAGATAATTTTTTTATGAAAAAAAAAAAAAATCCTTAATCACCACAATCAATACATTTAACTGGAGATATCACAGTAATGACAGGTCTTAAAGATTTAATAATACCTGTCCATATAGCTTGACTAATTTCTCTTAACACCACATTGCTATAGATTGCATCACATGCAACCTTACTTGTTTTAGTAAAAACAATTTATTGTGTCTTAAATGAAAATCTGTCTGTTGAAAGAAAATCCATAATTAAATGGAACTGTTAGCATTCTCATTCACAAGCGTTATCCATCTAGCACAATCTTGCACACTTCCACTGCCAGCTGTCCATCACTGTACTCGTTTCCAAACTTTTAGCATGGCTGCTACAAGCTGTATACACACACTCAAGATATTTCTCTTCTGTGTATTTACAAAACTGGAAGTTTCATCTATAAAATGTACATATATTGGTACTATCATCCTGATAAATCATTTGAAGCAAATAAGTCCTGGTCATATTTTTCGGCCTGTACTATTCTTCCACCAAAATATCTGCCATTTAAAGATGCACATGCCTTTTCAACTTCTGAAAATATAAACAGGAGTTGTTAGAAGACAGAGAAAAACATCTTTCTATTGGATTCATTACTGAAGAGCACTCTTTCAGTACTGTATTCGACCTGTGTGCTAAGGTTTTTCAGACATACTGGGAAAACTTGTGGTAATGTATGTACCTACCTATACCAAGGGAACACTTTAAAAAAAAACATCAGAGAAGGGCTTATCATATGATGCTTATGCAATGTTTTTGTTTTTTTTTTCTTCTGATTTTCTTATTAGAAGCATATGTTGTGGGTACTCATTTGAATTACATCGACAAGTTGGTGCGATTCAAATGGGTACCCACAACATATGCCTTCATAAAGAAGTAGACAAAAAGTAAACTGGCTGTAATCTGAAGACTATAAAATTTCCTGACTGTGCTCTTATAGGGGTATGTGAGGAAATTAGGTCGAATACAGTATTTCCTATAAAAGCACCTATACAAAATATGATGAAACTCTTGTGTAAGTTATGAAGCAAAACCAAAATATACCAAAACAATCATAATTTTTCAAGGATTACATAGGGGAATAACTGTAGAAGTATTGACCCTGTGACCGCTTTTTTTCTATAAAAGCAGCATCCAATGAATGCTGACATATCAAATATGATGAAATTCCTGTGCAAGTTATGAAGCTAAAACCAACAACAGTACAGACGAATGGAGAATGTGAAAACAGTATAACAGCAGTATTCAGCAACACCCCTTCCCCTCCACCATCACTAAAAACTGTTTGCAGGGGGGTAAAATAACTACTATATGACACCTGCAAATGCGTCACCCTAATTAGTAATGTATTGCTACTTATCATGCTTAACATTCCTGAGAAGTAACAACTAGAACAGTTCCTGAGAAAACTTAGATGAAAATTTTCCTATATTGTACTGATAAAAAAATAGGAAGTATATAAACAGTATACCCAGCATTTTTTCAAAGCTGGGGTATAACAAGCCATACATGAAAATTAAAACAAGAACAGTGTTTTCAGGAAAAACAGATGACCCCTCCCCCACCCCACCACTGAATTTGCCTGTAGACGTACACCCCCCGCACTCCTCCCCCCCCCCCCCCCCCCTCCCCACACACACTGAATTTGCCTGTCTTAGAACTTACGTGCATACCAAACACAAAGTTTATGGCTCCATGCCATCAAAATAACCATTTTAGTTTGCAGGCAGACTAAAATCTGCCATCTCTATGTTTATTTTTATTTATTTATTTTTTTTCACAGAATTTTCAGTTTTGCTGTGACCTTGAAAATTAGGTCAAAGTCACCAAAATCCAACCAGTTCTTTGTTATGTTCCAATAATATATCCATGAAAATTTGGTAAGAATCCAATCACTGGTTCACAAGATATTGTGCAGAAAAGAAAGTGTCACATTGACACCAATGGGATCCGCACCAAAAACAGTATGTCCCCCTCCCCTTTGGTGGGGAAACATAATACAACAGACATACAATCAAGGACTGGATCTCTATAGAAAAAGCCCTGCAGTTATTTTTCTAAGCTAATTCGATCTCTATTTTCCAATACACATTTCCTCAGAGCTGACCATCAAAACCATCTGAGGGAGCAGCAGAGAGAAACTAATGAATATACAGCAGTGATTTTTTTACCTGCGAGTCCCGCTTCATATACTCATAATTTTTCTCCAGGACTCACAAATTTTATATACACTACAACCTCTTCATAATACGGTTCATTATAACACAGTTTTGGATATAACACGGTTTAAAGAATATCCCAAAAATGTATAGATTATATTGAAAAATGACCATAATGGTCATTTTTCAATATAATCTATACATTTTTGTTTGGATATAACACGGTTGTTTAACTAACAAGGTTTATGCTATGGACCCCAACAATAGTGTTATAAAGAGGTTGTGGTATATGCGAGTCCCTGTACTCACAGAAAAGAGTAGAAAATTGCTTGAAATAAGCCAGCAATATGGGACTCGATGAGTTTCAACTATGTGAATCCCTAAAACTCAATAGAACCAAACTGTAAATAAATCACTGTACAGTAGCACATACTGAAAGGATAGTATACAGATTGGCAGTTGCTCCGTCACCAAAGACAAGTAAAAATTCACCGAAGACAAGTAAAAATTAGGCTGGGCACCAAGAATAATCTCATGCTGTCACCCGCTTGATGATAAATTTCATCCCTAAGGCGGACATCAAGCATCTATATTGACAAGTGTAATTTACATTGAACTGAAGTCCATGTTTCCTCTAAATTGGAACTGTGTTTTAGGGACTGGTGTTTTAATGACGCTGCAGGGTTCTGTGCGACTTTCCATGGATTTTACCCTGTCTTGAGTTTAAAAAATAGCTGCATCCATGAGGAAGTCATATTATTTTGCTTCTTTCTTGCCACTGATCAAACTATCGGTATCTTACTGGCATTTCAAACCACCAGAAAAAAAAGAAGCAAACCAATTTTAATCAGACTGCTCTAAATCATTGTATAAGCATGAAGATGTTTTCCCATGTCATAAAAACATTTGACCTCATGCCTACAATTAACTATTGGTGGTGAACAAAGTAGGCATCCTTGATTCAAGGAGAGAAATTCTGCAACTCAATATGTGCCTGCCCTTACCCTAGAGCTGTAGACACCTCCTATTATGGCTTCTGCCCAGTCAAATGAAATTATTACATGAGCAAGACTACTGAAGTTCCAGAGGTATCAGCAACTGAAGGGTATGGGAAAGGCTATGGCTCTGATTCAGACTATGAGTCAAATCTGGATAAAGAGACTGTTTAAAAAGCTACTTGGTGATATGAGATCAGCGTAAATGTACTGATCTATGGTATTTTCAAATTAAATTCTGTTCCAAGTTTCAGTTTCACGTCTTGATGGATTCAAATTCTGGACACCTAAGTTTTGGGCTGGGCACTTAAAAATATTTTTAAGAGCAGAGCCCAGGTGGGCTCCTGAAAATCTTGGCCAGTTGTATCCCTGTACTGTTTTGACTATAAATATCCTGAATGCATTACCATACTTATCCTAAAATTTCAATGAGTCTATTTTACAATATCTGATATGTCTTTAAACTACTGGATGAGGCATGAAGTACAGACCCTGATTAATGTCTATATTGGTTATAATCGATCATCAGTCACTTTTGCTTCTTGTGACTGATGATCCAAAAGAGGAAAATTCTATTTTTTAGAAGCATTTTTCACACTTTTTATTTTTATAGGCAGGTTATAAAGAAATGAATTTCTAAGCTGTCTATTTGGGTCATTCTAGATTTGTGGTCACTAAAGATGAAAATTGATAAAATAGCCTTAAATAAGTCACTTGTTTCAACCGAAAGTACTGATATTTTTCTTATTTATCCATGAAAACATATGTTGTGGGTACTCATTACAAGTGCCTCGTGGGATGTGCTTCTAATGAGTACCCACAACATATGTTTTCATAGAGAAATAAGAAAAATGTTATCTGCATATACCTCTTATCGATCCGGAGCTTGGAGTTAGTACCTGGAAGAGAGCTATTTAAATTAAGAATGAATATATTTTCTATAAGTCCATTATTAGTTGATGATCCGTCGGTTTTACAAAACAGATGATCTACTATGAAATCCTGGCCAATTCCAAAGGCTAGTCTATATGTTAGAGTAATTAGGATAAATACAGCACCCAGCACCTTGAGGCAAGAGAAATCATCTTTCTCATAGATGATATTTATTTCTTACCTGACTGGTCATGGAACTCTACAAATATTTTGACAATAACTTCAGCATCATCTTCTTCACTCTGTTTCTCTTGGTAAATTATAACCCGATTTACAATACCAAACTTTCCACATTCATCTGTCACTTCTGCTTCTAGTTCATCATCCAAGTCCTCAGGACCTACCATGTTCTTAAGTACCATTACTCGACTCTGTAAATATAGACAAACTTTTTACACCTCATTAATAGTCATCCTAGACTAATAGGACTCAATATTTCCCCAGACATTATCAATACGAAATTAACATAAAGTGGTCAAAGTCCCTAAAAAGTTGTAAACACATCATCTCATCAACCTTATAGCCTATTAGTATGTGAGAAGTTCCATGTAAATATTCCATGGGGTTAAGAGCCTGGATATAAAATTTTGGCAAGTATAGATAACTCATAATGAAGAAGGCAGTAGTTCTATTTCTTGATCCTGACAAGTTTTGTATGTGTGTGAAGTTTCATGAAAATATTTCATAGCACTGAAGAGTTATAAGCCCATACACAAAGTTTATAGTTCTTTTTTTCAACTTCTTCGAGGGAAGAGAAATGGGAATTTACAATGTATGAGAAGTTTCAGCAAGGCGAGCCTTTTCAAAGTGCAAAATTGCAACCTACCTGTTGTTGTCTCATTAATTTCTGCATCACCATATGTCTTGCATTACTGCCACTAATTTTCATTGTCTCTTGTTGTTCTAATGTCTGTGGTAATTCCTCTTCTAATTTCTTCTCTCGCTCTTCTTTCTCCTTTTTACTCTTCTCTTTCTCAGATTTCTTATCCGCTGCCACACTTGCACTCACAGCTGCTGAGATGGCAGCCTTTAAATTATCTCTTGAAGAACTTGATACAGGTGGCATCATAGAGGACACTGAAACAGGTTTATAATATTTCAATCAGGCTCATTACAAAATTCAAAATTGCAAAACTGGTCCAAACTTCTTGTGCTTTTCCAAACACATTTATGGAGCCAAATACTTTCATAATTTCTCTAATGATCAGTAATTTCTGTATTGGAAGTACTATATTTATCCTAAGATTTCAGACAGGCAGGTTTGTTTGTTTGAGTTGGAGTTTAACGGCCAAGTCAACACTGTTAACCCTTGTCCTGCTGAACCCGGATATACCCTGTCTTTACAAACAGTGTAGCTCCAGATCAGATGGCTTCTGAAGAAGCCAACTGATCTGGATCTGCACTGTTTGCCATTAAGTATATGAATTTATATCAACAATCCAGATCAAGTAATCCTATTGGCTGAAAATTAGAAGTGAGCATGGCATCTTACATTTTTCAGCAGGACAAGGGATAAGGTCATGTTGAGCCGGTCAGATAATCTTCTCATACTTCTCCTGGGCAGGCTTAGTCCCATCAGGAGTTAACCAATACTTGTGCACAAACTTTTGTCGTTAACTAACAACTATCCTGCTTGAATTAGCTGAAGAGGTAGAATGACCGTAAAACTGATTTCATGATCAATCTCCATGAAAGTTATGTTGCCGAGCTGGAACGAACTTGCGACCTTTGGCTCTGCAGTCAGACCTGTTACCGACTGCACCATGGCACTAGTTAAGGCGCTTCTTTCAATCCATAAGTATTGATATTTTTCTTATTTCTCCACGAAAATATATGTTGTGGGTACTCATTAGAAGTGCCTCACTGAGGCACTTCTAATGAGTACCCATAACATGTTTTTGTGGAGAAATACGAAAAATATTTACCAGATACCCTCCCTTATCTAGAGCTATGCTGCACTATGGAGCCCGGCAACAGGTAGGTTTAAGCAAACAGTGTAAACCCAAATCAGGTGTTGTAGAATGCAGTATCTGATCAGGGTCTGCACTGTTTGCTACATATCCAGCAACTTTTTGATACATCAACAGGACCCCTTCAAATTTTAGGATACATGTGACAAGGAGTTAAGGTGTCCACAAATTTATGGCAGTATCTATTTTTGTTTACTTTACTTTTCTAAATGCAGGAGACAAAATTTTAGGATCATTAATTTCTATATAACAGAGACTACAAATTAGACCAGAGCTACTGGGCCTAACCTCTAGAAATTCTACATTTAGAAGAATAAATGCGACGTAAGTTTAGCTGTTCATCAAACACAACATGCATTGTGCCCTTACCTTTGAGATTTCCAAACAGCAAGATTTCTCAAAACAGTGTATACGAAAAATTTTTAAGGTGACTTGATAAACCTGGTAGATTTTTCACCATTTATAAAAGGGAACACAAAGCCCCTTCTAAAAGCAAATTCTTTCTTTTTAGAGTAGACCCCTTTTTCAGAAGAGGGCAGGAAATTTAAGAAAATTTATAGACAAATATTTAAATATGCTAACTGTACAAAAGTTTCTATCACAACATAAAGAAGTTTCAGCATTAAAGATGTGCAAGCTGACTTTATTAGAACTTTAAGTTTGAATCAACTAGGGGAAAGACATTCAATGACATTAGTTTAAATATATGTAACAGAATATAATACTGTTCAATGCACAAAATGCATTGTGTCAAAACAGTTTAGAAACCCCACAAGCATGTAAAAACATCAGACTCTGCATTTGTGAGAATTTTATTCTTAACCCTTGTCCTGCTGAACCCGGATATACCCTGCCTTTGCAAACAGTGTAGATCCAGATCAGTTGGCTTCTGAAGAAGCCAACTGATCTGGATCTGCACCATTTGCCATTAAGTATGTGAATTTATAGCAACAATCCGGATTAAGGAATCTGAATTGGCTGTAAAATTAGAAGTGGGAGTGGCATCGTAATTTATTCAGCAGGACAAGGGTTAATGGAACTGGACACACTTGCTAGATTTCCACAATTTTTAGTAGGGAGACAACTTTTGTGACTTCCTGTTTGCTTTCCTGGAAAGCCCTTTGAACCAGACATGTGTCCAAAATACACAAATGCCCCTGCCCTTTGCTCTTTGCCCATTTGGCAACAAAATCTGGCTGCATAAACTTCAACAACTACTTTACAAATGCTCAATCTGATCTGTTATACATTTTGACTCACTCATTAGCTTATTCTAAGCCCAACCCAATGGTCTCATCATTATCTGTTGTCATAGAAAATGAATTTTACATTATGAAAATATGCCTATTCAAATATATCGAAAAATTTTACAACCAAAAAAGGAAAATTTTGAAATAAAAAATTCTGATATTTTTTCATATTCCTACTCAAAACACAGACTGTCGGTACTCATTAGAACTGCCTTGGTGAGGCAGTTCTAATGAGTACCCACAATCTATGTTTTTTTAGCAAAATAAGAAAAATAATGTATACCTCTGTAAACCCCAGTTTTACTAAATAAAAGTGGGGTTTAAGGGGTCAAAATTATACAGGCATGTTTTCGTGATGATCTCAGTAACCATCAGGCTAAATCTTTACTCTCCAAACTTGAAAAGCTGAACCAGTCATAATTTAAACAACTATTTTTCAAATGCAAAATCTGAACTGTTACACATTATATGACTCCTAGCCCCACCTCAGGGCATGACACAGGGGCAACTCTAGTACAGAGTTAAAGGTTTAGGTTCTGGGTAAGTAGCATACCATATTTCAACTTCCTAGCATAAAAATTACCCAAGTTATGACCTCTATGACATACAAAAAGGGCATAAAAAGGGGCATAACTCTTAAGTACAAGTATGGTTTTTAAAAGAAATTCAGTGATTCTTCATGGCTGACCCACATATGCAATTTTAGAAGCCTAATTTGAACAGTTCTACATGTTTATAAACAATAAGTACATTAAGTGTGATGGACTTAGTGATGTACATTCAGATGGAAAATATAATAACAAAACAATTGTGTGCAGTCATCAGAGTCTGGGGTCTGCCGTTTATTGGTTTAGTCAATACATAATTCAGAAAAAAAAAGAGCAGTACCTTCTTAGTTCCAAACAAGAGGGGTTATCCACATAATAATTTTCTTATTTTTCCATGAAAACATATGTTGTGGGTACTCATTAGAAGTGCCTCAGAGAGGCACTTCTAATGAGTACCACAACATATGTTTTTGTGGAGAAATAAGAAAAATATCATTACTTTTAGGTTGATAAAAAGTGCCTTATATAGAGCTATGACCTTATATTCTACACTGCAGAATAACAGCACTTTAGTAAGAAAAACAACTCTTACCTTTAGGCAATGGTTTTGACATGGTGGCTGGTGCCTCCAGCAGTGTGGGTGGTGGTATAGCACTGCCACCTAGACCCAGATTTGTAGGCATCATCATTCCAGCACCTACAGGCTGTCCAAACTGTGATGTGCCACCAAGCTGTGTGGGTACTGCCACACCAGGAGGCTGAAAGAAGCATATCTAAGCTAAAGGCCATGAAAAATTATTCTCAAATCTGCAGGCAGGTCAGCAAGGATCATAGCATTAGATAAGATTTTTTTCCCAACATGGCAGGAAGAATCATTATTTTTTTTTTTTATTTCTCTTAGAAGTATAGTTTGTAGGTACCCATTAGAAGTGCCTCTGTGAGGCACTTCTAATGAGTACCAACATCACATGTTTTCCTGGAGAAGTAAAAAAATACTTATCCCATATTATCTAAAGCTATTAAGAATACAGGGCAGACTACATATGCCAAAATATAAGCATCATTTCCATACACCTATATCACTATGACTCCTGAAAGGACCAACTAAAACACTTTAGTGTGAAAATGCAAAGTTGAGGCAGGTAAAATCTTCAATTCTCTTAAATCTAAAAGTTTTACACGAGTGAGACTATAATACAGAGTGCTTTTAGTTAAAACACTTCTGCATTCCTGAGGATAGGTTCTCACTTTTAGGCCTGTCTAGAGTGCATTTTTCTTAACCCTTGTCCTGCTGAACCCGGATATACACTGTCTTTGCAAACAGTGTAGATCCAGATCAGTTGGAAGCCAACTGATCTGGATCTACACTGTTTGCCATTAAGTATTTGAATTTATATCAACAACCTTGATCAAGTAATCTGATTGGCTGGTGATTAGAAATGGGTGTGGCTTCATAATCTATTCAGCAGGACAAGGGTTAACTCTTCACATGCTATATAAAATTGTTACAGATGACCTTCTTAGATATTCTTTATTTATTTTTCAAAGAAAGACAAGCTTAATATTTCCTTTAAATACAATTCACAGGAATTATCAGGCCTTTCTTTTTCTGAACAATAAAACACACATACAAGAAATTAACCAAATGGCTATGTCGTGACTGAACTGCTGGTGGTGTTCAAGAAATGGAGCTAAATGCAGACTAAACACTGTTCAGCCAAGCAAGGAAATTAGGTCAAGGTCAGTAATGGTCAATAGCAGTGGGCAGGGTGCATCATGGCGGTTGTGTATATATTAAGTTTCATTAGCCTAGAAGCCGTGGTGTTAGGGAAACAGAGCGTAACGCGCACACTTAACATTGTTGATGACGACAATAACAACAATGCCAATGATGACACCTGAAAGTGATCCCTATATCACTCCTGCTTGCTACAGCAGTTGCGACAAAAATCAGAATGTTGTCTGCTGCTATTGCCATTGGCACTTTAATGGTTAACCCATAAAGCGCCAAGCAAAATTTGTAGCAGACGACATTGAAAAATGTTTTTTTTTATTTTTCAGAGAAAATAAGTCTTGATATTTCATGTGAATCATCTAGCAGACAATTCACATGAAATGTCAAGCCTTGTTTTCTCTGAAAAATAAAAAAAATAAGAAATTGTCCTCTGCTGCAGTTGTGATTGGCGCTTTAAAGGTTACTAGTAATAGATTTGTTGTTTCTCTGCTATTGGTCATGTCATCTTGGGTTGGAGATGGGCATGGTCCAGAACTATTTGCCACTGATTCTTCGAGCTCTCATCAAGACCTATGATTTGATATTAAACATGGCAGCTGACACCTATTGATTACTCTCATGATTATTACCATAAAGATGCATTAAAAAATTGCAGTACATGTATTCAGGTTAAATGCAGTAGTTCAAGACAAGAAAGATCTGTTTAACAATTGTTATATATGTTCCAGATTGCAAATGATGAGCTAAAGGTCTTTGTAAAACCACGATATTTAATGAACATTTAAAAGATATCAGGTGCTATTAAGAAGTTCTAGAATGAATAAATTTAAATGAAACCCCAATCAGTTGATAATTTTATCTTATTCAACATCTTTGGTAGAAAGAATAAAATTTCAAAGTACAGTCGAACTTCGCTGGCTCGAACTCGGTAGGCTCGAACACCACGTTTGGGTCGAACTGACTTTCCAGTCCCAGGAAAATCCCCATTCATTTTAACTAAACAAGCCACCCTTGGCTTGAACAACGATGGCTCGAATGCTCAAATCCCAAGACTGGTCCCTTGAGTGCATTTTGTATGTAAAATACCACCGATGGCTCGCACTAATTACCTTGTTAAAAATGCCATGTTTAATAAATCAAGTCACTCAGGCATGTGATCAGTATCATAAGACACTTTGATATTGACAAAGCATCTTCCCGAAACAGCTGTTTACATAACACAGGTGTACTTGATTGGCGCATGCTCAGTTAAAACCGCCCTTTGATCAATTGGTCAATCGATTAATGTTGAGAAGTTGTCAATTTAAGTTGATTGTAAAGCCTGATCTTATACCTAAACACCTATAATAACCCTGGGCTAATGATGCGGCATAAGGAAATTAAAGATAGTCAAATATTTTTCATAAATTAAAATTTCACACCGACATCGAGTAAAACCTGCCAAAATTACACTTTGCCTGTAAATATAGACCAAAAATATGGCTCATCATTCATTCCTGCAGTCATGTCAGAGAGTACATCAGCTTCCGAGCAATCTGGTGAAGGACCCGAAAATGGGGGGATACCCAGATCGGAGATTTCTGCTGGCATCACCGAGGAATCTAGCGAAGGACCTGGCAATGGGGGCATACCTACAGCGGCAACGGGAAAACAGGGACTAAAAAGAAAACTGGAACAGAAGACGCTTGAGGAAAAGTATGAAGCAAGTCTCGAGGTTGAGAAAGGTCAAAAGTCAAAGGCAGAGGTTGCCAGAATGTTTAATGTACCAAAGAATACCTTATCTGGGTGGTTGAAAAGGGCTGAGTCTATAAAAGAAGGTTACACAAAGTTCGGGCCGAAAAGAAGACTTATGCGCACTGGCAGTTTCGATGAGCTTGAAAATGCAAAGCTGAAGTGGTTTACTGCAATGCGGGACCGAAACATTCCACTGTCCGGGCCGGTCTTGCTCAAGAAGGCCAAGCAATTTACCGATCAGTTAGGAATAACCGATTTTAAGCAGTCGACTGGGTGGCTAGACCGGTTTAAGGAACGCCACGATATTGTGTTCAAAGCTGTCTGTGGAGAGGCAAAGTCTGTCGATTCGGATTCGTCAGACATAACTGGCTAGAAAGATCAGCTGTCCGTAATCCTGAAATCTTATCACGCAAATGACATTTACAATGCTGATGAGACGGGATTGTTTTTCAAGCTCATGCCAGATAAGATTCTTGAATTAAAAAATGTGCGGTGTCAGGGCGGCAAGCAAAGCAAAGAAAGACTGACTGGGCTTGTCTGTGCAAATATGACTGGGACTGACAAACTGCCATTACTGGTAATCGGCAAATACGCTCGCCCAAGTTGCTTTAAAAACATTAAGACTGCCTACTGACTATGAAAGCAACAAAAAAGCTTGGATGATCTCAGACATTTTCATAGGCTGGCTAATGAAACTTGACAAAAAGTTTCAGCGGCAGAATCGCAAAGTTGTTATGATTGTTGACAACTGCCCCCGCATCCGCCTGTAAGGGGTCTAAGGGCTATTGAGCTGGTGTTCCTGCCACCTAACACTACTAGCCATACTCAGCCAATGGATCAGGGCATAATAAAGAACCTGAAGACCTTCTATCGTAAACAGGTCATCATAAAACAGTTTCATGCTGCTGAAAATCAGTTCCAGCCTAATGTTCTTGATGCAATGCGCATGATCAAACAGTCATGGTCTATGGTGACTGCTCGAACGATTGCAAATTGCTACAGGCACTGTGGGTTCACTGAACTCCCACCTAACGTCAGCGATGATGAGAAGATGATGACAATATCCCACTGTCCCAACTCGCAACGTCTGCATAACGTTGTTATGGGTGCTTACGTCAACGTAGACAATGATTTGTTGACTTGTAATGAGTTGACTGACGGTGACATCATTGATGACTTGCTTATGGCGAGAAACCCAGTTCCTGAGGCAAATGCCAACAACTACGGTAGCGATGACAACGCAGCTAAGAAACACCACCGCCAACGGCCGCACAAGCTATGGAGGCTTGCGATGTGATGCCATGTTTTTTTTGAAACCATCAGTGAAAGTGATAATTCTTTGAATCTTGTGTGTTTTTTTAAATAAGGAACTGTTAAGATGTGATATGCAAAAACGTTGTGGTAAACAAACTTCAATCAGGGATTTTTTTAAGAAGTGAAATGAGATCGAACAGACTGCTGGACAGTTTTGTTTGATTTCGTGCTTATCAAATAATGTGCTCTAGTGACCTTAAAAAGTGTGCTAATCATGTCAAGTCTTATGGCGAGAAAACGTGCCTTTTGCCATTTGCAAACACCAAAGGAGTGGATCAGCCTATTCTAAGCAGTATAATCCGAACCTTCGTTGTTCCCTGCTTTGTCAGTATAGTGCATGTGGTTGTCAAGTTCCGCATTTCAGTACTCTAGCAGTTTTATAAGCTGAGCAAGCTGGTTTGGGTCTTAGCTAATGGAACTTTTCTCCTGACTAGACTAAATACAGATCGTATCTCTTTTACAAAGTTTGCTTGATGTCCATGCTTGTTATTTTAATCTTTTAATCTTGTAAATAAAATTAAAAGACAGAGTTATTACTATTGTCTTATTTTATCTCCCTGAAAGTGTGAAAGGTATAATAAGTGGTTTAAATTATGACCGATAAATATACAGGAAGTCACTGAAATTACCGTAGCTATGATAGAAAATCATAGTACACAAAGATGGATTTTGCCAAGTTGGTCTTCAATGGCTCGAACTACCGATCGGTCAAACTTTTTTCGGCGGTCCCGGCGAGTTCGAGCCATCAAAGTTTGACTGTAATTGATTTCAGGTGGACTTTGCTGCAAACAGGGGAAGGGTGTGTGAAACAGAAAATGGACAAAGTTGAAGACAAAACAGTCACAAAGTACTTCTGTAAGAAGTGCATGTCCCCAAAGGAAATTCATGACTCCAATAAAACCCTTAGGGATGAGTCTCCTTACAGCAAAGTGAAAAAATGGGCTGCTGAATTTAGGACAGACAGCAGAGCATGGAGGATTATGAACAGTCTTGTCGCCCTAAAGAGGCTATTACAGACAAAAACAATGAGCTTGTACACATTCTAATCATGTGTGACAGGAGAAGAAGCCTGTGTGATATAGCTAGTCAAATAGGCATAAGTTTTGGGGCAGTTCCGTCTATCTTGACCGATTTCTTAGGGATGTCCAAGGCCTCAGCTAGATTGGTCCCCAGAATGTTCACCAAAGATCAGAAAAAGAGAAGGCTTCATGTTTCTAAGTATCTCCTGTCTCTCTATGAAGATGACCCTGAGGAATTTATGCATCGAGTTGTGACCATAGATGAGACTTGGAGCCATCACCTTGATCCTGAGACCAATAACAGAGTATGCAATGGAAGCCCCTGACTCATCCCCTCCTAAGAAATTTAAGAGAGTTTCTTCAGCAGGGAAGGTGATGGCCTCTATCTTTTGAGATAGTCAGGGCATTATCCCGGTGGATTATCATGAGGAAGGTCACACAATAAATGGTGCAAATTATGCAGAAGAACTAAGGCAGCTACGTCAGGAGATTGTGAAGAAAAGAAGAAGAAAATTGACTCAAAGTGTTCTGCTCTTGCAAGATAATGCACCAGTCCACACCTCTCAAGTTGCTATGGCTGCTGCGAGTAAATGCAGCTTGGAGGGCCTTCCTCATCCCCTGTATTCTCCAGATTTAGCCCCTTTGGACTTCTATCTGTTTTCATATCTGAAAACTAACCTTCGTGGTAGGAACTTTGGAAGCAATGAAGGGGTCATAGAGGCTGTTGATGAGTACCTGTGGGACCAATAAGAAGGCTTCTATTTTGAAGGGATAAGCAAACTGGAACAGCGCTGGAGAAAGTGCATCGAGGGAAAGGTATATCATATTGAGAAAAAATAGCACAGTTTCTGCTCTTGGTCATTCCCAAAATACAGAGACAGAGAACTTTTTGATCCTCTCTTGTATGCTCAAAAAAGCAATCAAAACATTTTCAATATTTCTTTTATATATACAGTATAACCTCAATGGCTTGAAACCGGATGGCTCGTTTACCCTGGATGATTCAAACTCATTTTTCAGTCCCAACAAAATCCTTCCAATAGCTCAAGAAACAAATATTTAGGGATTTTTTTTCTTATTTTATCATGGAATTGTATGTTGTGTGTACTCATTAGAATTGCCTCATTGAGGCAATTCTAATGAGTACACTCAACATACAATCATTGTGTAGAAAATTGAAAATATTTCCCTAAATTATCGCTATTTGCTTCCTGACCTGGCGCCATGATTAACCTTCAGTGGCTCGAACTACTCATGTCTCGAATGAATTTCCATGGTCCCAAAGATGTTCGAGCCATAGAGGTTCGACTGTATACGGGAAATAATCCTGACTTTCCATGTGCAGCTACCTACATATATTAAACTTGAGCAAAAACAACATTCTGTCACCTATGAATCAGTTAGTTTATTTTCAATGAGAAGTGTGTATACACAAAGTTTAGAGCAATTAAACAAGGTTAAGTGTTAGAACTACCATGGTCTCGAACATAGCACTAGTTATGGTGCTTTTTTCAATCCAAAAGTATTGATATTTTTCTTATTTCTCCACGAAAACATATGTTGTGGGAACTCATTAGAAGCACCTTGCTGAGGCAATTCTAATGAGTACCCACAACATATGTTTTTGTGGAGAAATAAGAAAAATATTTACCGGATACCCTCCCTTATCTAGACCTATGCTCGAAGCAGGAGGAACAGAGATCTGTAATAAAATTCCTGCTTTTAGACTAAGGGTGAAAAACCTTGCAACATTTTTCAAAGGTTGCGGAATTTTTTTTCTAAAGCCTGCATATCTTTCAAGTGGCAATTGTTGTCTCACCCTCTGTATAGCCAAAACCTTAACCCCTGTGTCTTTTATTTTGTTTCCAGAAAAAAAAGTTTGCTGGAAACAAATATTAGATGAGGGCGGCTTTGATTTCAGCTGTAAATTGGTACCTCAGCAGTAGGTCTACTTCATGGTTTGCAGAGGGAATACAAAAGCTCCCATTAAGATGGCAAAAGTATATTGACAGAGATAGGGAATACTTTGAAAAAGAATAATGAGAATTTTTGAAAAATATTTCACATTTTTTGAGAAAGAGCAAAAAGTCTGCATATTTTCCGACCACCCATTATATATATATATGAAATTATAGGTCTGGGCCCAGTTGTTCAAAACTAACAATGTCGTTAGTTAACGATTCGTTAAAATTTTAATTGAGTGATACGCAAATACGCTGAAATTTTTTGCTGAAAAAATGTGAGTAGCTTTTGCAATGCAAAAGCTACTCACATTTTTTCAGCAAAAAATATCAGAATATTGTATATTGAATCCGCTAAAACAGTTAACGAAATGACCCTTAACGAGCTCGTTAAGCTAACGACGCTTTGAACAACTGGGCCCTGGTCTCAGTCAGGTGTTGTGACAGATTTGTATGTGAATGATCCAGGATCAGAGCGGTTCTACTGTATTTTTTATCATCAAGATCCCACTCTCCCCACACAAGAATTACCATTTTACTTAAGGAAACTATGTATCTCTAGATAGCTTACCAAGATTTGCTGTTGTGCATCCATGGCTGTTATCTTAGCTGTCACTGCTGCTGCTGCTACTGCTGCCGCTGTCGGCATACTACTGAGACCTGTTGCTGGCTGCATTAATAATACATCTGGTGGAGTGATTGCCTGCAGAAATATAAGAACCTGCCATTGCTTATAGCTCTAGGTAAGAGGAGTATTCTTTTCATTTTTCCAAGAAAACATATATTGTGGGTACTCATTAGAAGCACCTCAGTGAGATTAAGTTAAGAGTTTTTTTTAACCAAAACAAAGCATCAATGATTTTCCATTCAACCACAAAAACACATATTGTGGGTACTATTTAAAAATACCTCGGTTTAGATGATAAGAATAATTTACTTTAAAATTACATTTACTTTAGACGGTCGTAGGACAGTTGCCCTTTTTACTGTGCACTGTGACTGTAGCTTTTCCTCGGTAACTTTTTCTTAAGTTCACATTAAAGCTTAGCATGCTGGGTAACAGTAAGGTTTTCAGCGGACAATATTTTGAAACATTTTTCCCAGACAATAGGCTTTGATGTTTCATGCAAATTGTCTCCTTTTCTGGGAAAAATAAGAACAATATCATGATACGTGGTCTGCTGAATCCTTAAAGAGAGTGGCAAAGGCTAAAATTTAGATGTAAATTTAGGATCAGGGTATGTTTACAGGATAACAGTGCATTTCTTACCCTGCCCACTCTGAGATACTGTCCTCCTAGGTCAAACAGATTCATTGAGGATACCGCATCACTGGCTGCCTGGGAACTGTCATATTCAATAAAACCATAGCCCCTGAAATAAAAAGAAAATTGCTTTAAATTAACCTTCAATATTGTAAATTCAGAAAGTAGCAGGCTTAAAAAAATCATGTAAATTGTTCATTTTCCCCAGAGAATAATAGGAAGGCCCTATTTTCTATAAAAATAGAAAGAAAATGCTGATTTTTTTTTTTTTCTTGTGTTGATGTTCTATGGCCCAGTCAACCCATTAGGGTTATGTCATGTGCGGTCAGTTTACCTAACTACACTTTTTCCTGGGCATACTTAATCCTCTAAGCAGTTAACCAGTACCTCTGCACATTCTTTTGCCAGAAAGAAATATTGATTTGGAGTCTATTTTGCTAATCAATACATATTCAAGCATATCAGCTGTGCATCTGCCAAGTCTAATCAGTAGTCAATGTCTAACCCATTGTAGTCGGGATACCCGTAAAAGGGTAATTGGCAAACAGTGCAGACCCAGATCAGACACCGCAGAACCCGGCGTCTGATCAGGGTCTCCACTGTTTGCAAATAGTTTAGCCATTTTTCTCTAGGAATATGTAGGTCTCATAGCCGGATGTACCTAAAATTGAAATTGGACTCTTACAATATATTGTGTGGGAGAGTCTATTCAGTATACAATGGTCTAAGAGACGAAACTTTGGATACATGGGTTTCCTAAGAGCACCCAGCAAAGACAACAATCAAACATGCTGAGTTTTTTTCCTGGGGCTACATGTACGAAGATAAATTTTCTCATACCGAGGTTCAAATAACCCTAACAATCTCCCTGGCTTTAGGAAAAAGTTGATCAAAGTTGCTGCTTCTCCTACAACATTTAATTTTTATAACTGTCCTTGATATGCAATGTATTAACAATTAATAACAGCCCAAACATATTTTGAAAAGGGGGGTCCTTTGGAAGCAATGGACACACCACAGTCTGTTCATGACCACTATGTAATATGCAACACTGCCGACTAAGGCTGGCTAATCAGAGCTGAAAAGATAATTGATTATCAGTCCTGCCATTGTGATTGATAATCGATTAGTAATCACTGAAGATTTGGTCATAATTTTACTGGTCTGAGCATGATTCTTGCCATATGTTATATACTTTATCGTACATTTTCTGTCAGACAGGTCTGAGCAAACAGTGTAGTCCCTGATGAGACGCCACAAATGTGGCTTCTCATCAGGGTCTACACTGTTTGCCATTATGTCAGCTATTTTAGACACAACAGCTGGTAGTAAATTGTACTTGTTCAAAGTATGGCAAGGAGTTGAGGTGTCTGAATACTAAGGCTAAATACAGTAAAGTAACAAACACAGAAATCAAATGATCGATTATCAGCAAATGTGTAATGATAATCATTTTTTGTGGCATTTACAGTACAGCTCAGGTGGTTTTTCAAAATCCCCCCTGAGCCGGTGGGGAGTGGATTCGGGTGGAAAGGATTAAATTTTAGTATCCCACGGTGGTTTCACCCGGGCCGGTGGATCCGCTGCATTCCCGTGGTAAAAATCGCCTGATAAAATTACTTTCGAACAGGTAAAATTCGATGCGATTATGACAGGCAATTGAAACAGCCGCGGGGGCCACACGGTGTTTCCGCAATGAAGTGAGAAAGCTGTTTCCAAAGGGGCGTGGCTAAAGCCAGTCATACTTTTTCGGCATGCACGGTTGAATAGGACCAAACTGCCGACCTGATCAAATCAGCCTTTTCAACTCATTGTGTGACAGCAATTAACAAATTTTGATTGCAAGCATTCCTATTTACCATGAGCGTACAGAATTGTTGGTATTTGCGTACACAAAACGTACCACAAATTCGGTGCATAAATTGCAATATTCGTACGTCCTGCTTGAGTCAGTTTTCGCTCATCAGCATCCTTTTGATTATTAATTTTGATTATTAATAAAGCATCGAAACAGTGTGATTGCCGACAGACAATAACGAATGCGTATGGCCAATGCATAGATGAGTTTTCCAAATTGCCACTTTCCGATCCCCTAAAATTAGGTTTATACCCTTGTTCTCTTGAAATATTAACCAATGCTGCCCTGTTCCTTGAAATATATTTGGGTGTTACCTTGGTCCATAGAAAAACCCGGTAGCCCCATTCACTGTTCGAGCAGGTAACATGGGGCGCAACAAAGCTCCATATGAAAAAGTATCAGATTCTGTGGCTTAGTTTGGTCCGGCCAACAAGTGGGCACGGCATGGTCATTTTTACTTAATGTGCCGTAAAAAAAACAACACAAACACTCAAAAATCTCAAAGAGAATCAAACATCTGCCTCAAATCCACGAATTACGTATTTATGTTTGGTATTCCTGTAACTGCCTTTTCCCATGCAACAACCGCACGCGCTCAATAGAAATGACGTAATGTGGTAAAAGACCGGGAAATTCTCACTCGCGTGCAGCAACCGCACGTGTCAATATAAATTTACTTAAAGGGGCGCTTCTGCTATCAAAGAGACATTGATTCAATGAGACAGCCCAAGCAAAAATGGTGTCTGTCATACAAAAAACACACGTAACGAACAAGGGGCTGCAGACATTTCACCATGCCCCACCACTGCACTTACATCAAACAAGTACCATAGCTTTGTTAATAAATTAATTAAGTTTCAAGAAAATATCGCAAACAGTTTTCAAGTTACAGAGCGGACACAAATATATTACAGAAATCACTAAAATAGTTTCGGTGTTCAAAGGATCCATAACTCCAAAAGTAGGCTCTATCGTCAAAGTATATGAAAGAAAAGAAGGGCAGTTGTCAGTTTCTGCTGTAATAGCTTATGAATAAGCCCGCCCGTAAAAGTGTGCGGGCTCGATGAATAGTATTAACTGGGCAGTTTAACTCCAGTTCAAACAAAAATTACCTCGGTACAAAGTTCTCATGTCTGAAGTATGATTTACAATGTACGAACTTTGAACCGGATAAAACCTACAATACTACAATGTACGTGCGACCAGCAAAGACTCCGGTTAGTCTGTGCATCGACCCACTAGATAAAGCAAGCTTCTTGCTTACTGTATGATCAGTGAAGGTTCTGAACAGAATGTGCTATTGCAGTCGCACTGTTTATTCCGCTTTGGGCAGCCCGGCTATCGATGGTAAATACGATCAGCGAATGCTCTTATCAGAATGTGCAGGCGCGTACTGACCCGAGTATTCGCTCGTCGCACAAGACGTTTTGTTACACCCAGTAATCATAGGGGGTACTTACGATTAACGAAGGCTCTGATCAGACTACTGAGATCTGCTGATGTGCAGTCTCAGAGTGTGCAGGCTGATCCGTCTCTTCCTAAGGGTTTTATTGTAGGTTTTGCCATGCACAGACTCATGCGTGAGTTGTTTGTGCAAACCTTAACGCTAAGCACCCTGGGTACAATTTTCAGCAGACGACATTTTGAAATACTTTTCTCATTCTTCCAAGAGAACATTATTTGCACTTCATGCAAATTGTCTCCACTGCATGAAACGTCAAATCCTGTTTTCTTGAAAAGAAAAAAAAAAAAAAAAAAAAAAGAAAACGAATTCAATCTGTGGTCTGCTGAATTAGTCCAGAAGACGCTTTCCCGCCGATGCGCTAGGTTTATACATTGCGTCTCTTTTACTCGTTAAATAAATTACGGTCTTGGTTTTGCATATCGCATATATTGAAGCCACAAAAACAGAACATTTTACATGGAAACGAAAGTTCTGAAGATTGCTGTATAAGCCAATAAATATAATGTTATTAATGTATTATACTGTAAGAGAATAACGTAACATAGTAGTCATTTGTACCCTGATAAATGCTGGGTAAGGTACTCACACTGCAGGTTTTACTGATTTAAGGGAGCTAACTGTAACTGAATTACAAGGGAGTTAACTGCAATTGCTTTACGCATCTGATCTGTGCGAAATGGAATGTTTGTTGAGGTTTTACGGCCCAGTCAACCCAATGGGGTCATGTCGAGTGCGATCAGTTAACCTAACCACACGTTTACTGGGCAAGCTTAGTCCTCTAAGCGGTTAACCAGTATTGCGCACATTCTTTCGCAAGAAACTGACAATTGCCCTTCTTGAATCAGCGGAAGGGAGAGAATGACCGTAGACAATGTCTCCACGAAAAAATGTTGCCGACGTCGGCAAGGGTTGAACCCGCGGCCTCCTGGTCTCCAGTCGGACGGCGCATCTTACTGCGAAATGGAATGGGGAAGAGCATTTTTTATTAATCGCGCCAATACAGAGGGGGGCATGCTTTGTTTGTGTTGAGGTTTTATGGCCCAGTCAACCCAATGGGGTCATGTCAAGCGAGGTCAGTTTACCTAACCACACGTTTACTGGGCAGGCTTAGTTCTCTAAGCGGTTAACCAGTATTGTGCACATTCTTTCACCAGAAACTGACAACTGCCCTTCTTGAATCAGCGGAAGGGAGAGAATGACCGTAGAAAATATTTCATGATCAATCTCCACGAAAGAATGTTGCCGACCTCGGCGGGGGTTGAACCCGCGACCTCCTGGTCTCCAGTCGGACGGCGCATCCAACTGAGCCACAGAGGCCGGCTGAGGGGGGCATGCTTATACAATAAGTGGTAACTCCCTTCCGCCAGAAACTTGTAACTGCCAATCTTGAAGCAGTGGAAGGAGCGAATGACCGTAGCAAATACATGTGTTTCATGATAAATCGCTCAATCTGTGAGGATCGAATGCACGATCCTGACCATCGGAGATTAATGCATCCGCCTACGTGGCATTACTCGTATTTTTTTTTTTTTTTTTTGGAACGATGCTCGTTGGTCTCCAAATAAAAGCCTCTAAGATAGCAGAAGCGCCCCTTTAAGTACCCGGGTACAAGGTAAGAAATAAACAAACAGAAATACGTTATTTTTTATTTCTTGTTTTATTCATTAATTCTTCTTTTTTTTTTTTTTTTTTTTTTTTTTAATCTCTAAGTAGAAATATTTCTGCATTTATTCAGCGGCAAATCAGCCGAATTATGCGTAAGCAAAATAAAGGTTCCGATTTCCTCCCCCATGCAAACTCGGAAAAATTCGGAGCTGTCAATCATTCTGACGTCACTAATCTTTCATTGCGAGCTCGCCAGGATAAACTTTTGCCCACCGCGGATTACTACAGGTAAGTGGATGGTTTTGCGGAGGGAACTCGGCGGAAACGCGGTGGACGAAAAATCCGTCGCGGTGGGAATTGGAGTGGGGTATCATAAAGATCCGCGGTGGGCTAAAAAATCAACCCCATCGGTTCGGGGGGGATTTTGAAAAACCACATGAGCTGTACTGTATCTATCAATTAATCAATTATCCCATTAATCGTGTCAGTTTTACTGCCGACACTCTCTAGCACTGGCTTGAGCAGTACTCCAGTGTCAGAATGACTCAAAATGAGCTTGATAATCCAAAAGGCCCAGAAAATATCAATCATACCAATAAAGTGAAGTATGGAGAGACTTTTTATGTGCTGTAATTATAATCTCATTATAAAATAAGTCTATCAAAAGGTTTGGAATATATGAGCTCTTAAAAAACTTTAATCTTTTCAAATGCTGGACCAAAAATGACACTCATGATCATCACAGCTTAGGTTTCAACTACTGAAAACTACATAACCCTATATGATGAGTCTGTTTGTTTATGTTGAGTCAACCCAATGGGGTCATGTCAAGCGAGGTCAGTTACCTAACCACATGTTTACTGGGTAGGCTTAGTCCTCTAAGCGGTTTGCCAGTATTGTGCACATTCTTTCGCCAGAAACTGACAACTGCCCTTCTTGAATCAGCGGAAGGGAGAGAATGACCGTAGAAAATAGTTCATGATCAATCTCCATGAAAGAATGTTGCCGACCTCGGCGGGGGTCGAACCCGCAACCTCTTGGTCTCCAATTGGACGCGCATGCAACTGAGCCACCGAGGCCGACCTATATGATGAGTACAGCTAAGGATAAGCAGAAAAACATCACTCTACATAGCTTTAATAGCTAAACTGAAAAACAAAATATCCTTCTACAAGCATCACTTGAACATGGACATGGTACATAGATATAAAAAAATAAAAGTACTTACTTGTGTTTCTCAGGCTTTCCTCCATCCCCTACTAGTGTACAGCCGAGAATCTTGCCAAAGGCTTCAAAAACACTGTAAAACATTAAACAATATTAACAATACATATATGGACAATAGTTGTTTATTTTCTACACAGGTTAAGAAGTATTCAAAATTGTGTGGATTTTTCTCACTTTTATCAAACATTTAAATAGAAATGTGTCCATAGTATACAAAGGGCCCCATCCAGCACAATGCCAAGGAATACAAACCAGAAATTGTATTTTTTCTATATGAAGGGAACCAGTGATCAAGTTTCAGTTTCCAAAAATGGGGAAAGGTGGGTTCGGGTTCAAACGATAACTAGTAACAGTGTTTTCAGAGAAAACAGATGTCCCCTGACCATGAATTTTCAGTTTTTCTACTGCTGTGACCTTGAAAATTAGGTCAAGGTCACCCAAACCTAATCTGTTCTTTGTTATGTCCCCATTAGGGCAGCTGTTCTCCGAATCCAACCACTGGTTCACAAGATATTGTGCAGACAAGAAAGTATCACGCCAACGCCGATGGGATCTGCACCAAAATCAATATGTCCCCCTCCCCAGGGTATCTCTTTCAACATTACAGTCGAACCTCAACCATGGCTGATAATAAGTGCTAATCGCTTTGCCAACCTGATGCTTCAAGGAAAACAATAACTTCAAGCTTCTGTGTACTGCATAATGTTCATAAACTTGACTTCCCAGAAAATCAATTTATAGCTCTCTTGCTCTCAAACTGAAAAAGGCTGAAAGAAGTCTGTACCACAAACAGGAACAGCTAAGCTGCCACAGTAAATAATGTTGAGAGAATATGGTCCAACCAATTTGCTTCATAATTACTTTGGCAATAAATATGATTAAATTAAACTAAAGCACTACTGGTTAAAATGATCAACATTTAAACTTCTATACATTCCCTTGTCTAAAATCCAATTTCGACATTGCTTCTGTTCCAAAATTACCATAATAATCCTAAGTATTCGGACGGAAAGCCTGAGGAAACAAAGTACACCCACATCAGATGCTGCAGAAAGTGGCATCAGATGAGGGTCTACTTTGTTTGCCACACATCAAGCAATATTTTAGACATATTAATAGGTAGTGGAATTAACTTTATCACATTTAAGAATGGATATGGCAAAAAGTAATGGTGTCCCAATAGATTAAACACAGTAGATCTGGGCCCAGTTGTTCAAAACTAACGATGTTGTTAGTTAACGTATCGTTAAAATTTTGATCATTAAATATGGCATATATGCTAATATTTTTGCTGAAAAAATGCCAGTAGCACTTACTAGAACAGTTAACATTTTGACCATCAAACTAAGTATGTGTGCCAAGTTTCAATGAAAATATTTGAGAGCTTTAATGAGTTACAGCTCGGACATAAAGTGTAACAGAACCATAAACAAACAAACAAACAAATTAATGGAATTCTACAATTACCAATGTCACCTGCTTAACTAGCAACAGGGACAAATAAAATAGCTTCAAACCCATGTGTTTTTTTTTTTTTTTTTGTTTTCTGCATGTACCGTAATACTCAGAAAATGAGGGTGTCGCAGCATATAATAATTCTCCACATAACATATGTTGTAGGTACTCATTAGAAGCACCTTGCTCGCATGTTGCAAACTAAGAACTTTACAAGTTTGTCTGTGTTGAGGTTTTACGGCCCAGTCAACCCAATGGGGTCATGTCGAGCGTGGTCAATTTTCCTAACCACACATTTACTGGGCAGGCTTAGTCCTCTAAGCAGTTAACCAGTATTGTGCACATTCTTTCGCCAGAAACTGACAACTGCCCTTCTTGAAACAGCGGAAGGGAGAGAATGACCGTAGAAAATATTTCATGATCAATCTCCAAGAAAGAATGTTGCCTACCTCGGCAGGGTTGAACCCGCGACCTCCTGGTCTCCAGTCGGACGGCGCATCCAACTGAGCCACTGAGGCCGGTGAACTTTACAAGTATGTTGAGAAATGAGAAAAGAAATAATTTCAATACTTTTTTGTTATAAATAAAAGCCCCTTATATAAGGTATGCTAACTTAGACAAAGCCACTGATATGCATGGAAGCCTGAGGCCACTTCTGCTATCCTTACTGTATTTACCTGAAGTATTTAAACTGAAAGGCCTAAGCAAACAGTGCAGACCCAGATCAGATGCCACAAAATGCAACATCTGATCAGTGTTTCACTGTTTGCCAATAATCAAGTAATTTCTTGACACATCAACAAGTAGTAAGAGTTGCTCAAATCATAGGACAAATGTGGTGCCACAGAATGTGGTATCCCATCAGGGTCTACTCTGCTTGCCACTCAGCCAGCAATTTTTAAACTCAACATGTAGTAAATTGTAATTGCTAAAATATGAGAATAAGTGTGGTGAGGTGTCTGAATACTTTGGGTAAATATGGTACTGTACCTACATGTATTATCTATGGTCTTTGCATAGAAAAACTACTAACCTTTTGATATCGTTTTCTGTAAGATCACTATGTATTGATGCTATATAAATTCTGTTGTAATTTTTAGCTTCACTTGCCAACTGTTCAATTATTGGTTGTGCCTGTGGCATGTTGCTAGGACGACCAACCTGTAAACATTTATAAAAAGACTATCATTAGGAAGTTGTTATAAAACTTATTAATGAATAATAAGAAATAGTAAAAATTTATTATTAGAAATGTAATAGAAATTCAACGTCTTTAAAATAGCCAACCCTGGTAGGCATAAATCTGACTGTTGTAGGAGGTGTTGTTATAGAAATATTAAATACACAGTAAATACAGTGTATGTGGAATCAGAAAAGTGGCTGTTATGGGGGTGGGGGATGGGGTGGGGTGGGTGGGTGGTGGGGGGATGGGGAGGGGGGGAGTGAGTGTTAACATAATTTTACTGTATTCTTTTTATTATAAGTGAGTTTTTCTTACTTTCTTTCAGTAAGAATTCAAGTTATCATGACCCAGTCAGATCAAGAAGATAGAGTAGATAAGCCTTGTGATGGACAGACATGAAAAAGCAATAATTATGTCTCTCAACCTTTCACCCCTCAGTTTCTGAAGTAGAATATTCTATCTTTAAAATTGGGCATGCCCATTATTCTAAATAGGGGATTTATTCAAAATCATTAACAGGGTGGTGAACAGTGCAGATCCTGAGGAGACAGCTAACGAGCTGTCTCCTCAGGATCTACACTGTTTGCATAGCTATGTGTCTGTCTACTGGGCTGAAAGGGTTAAAGGGAAGGGATACACTTTTTGGGGAGGCAACTCTGTCAAAGTTGCTTCTACTCCCTTCTGTAAAGGGTTCTTTGGGAGCAGATTGTTTCCTTTTAGAGTAGATCCCTTCTGAGCTTGATGTACAGGAAAACAACCAGGAAGACACAAAAGTAATCTCCCTTGTGAAATTGGCAGAAAATCTACCAAGTGTATCCAGTCTCCTTAAGAATGGTGAGATTCAATTACCTTGATATTTCTTCCCCCTATCATGACACCATTCATCTGTTCAAGGGCGAGTTGAGCTGCCTCGGGGATGTCATATTCTATGAAGGCAAAGCCCTTGTGTTTGTTTGTGATAGGGTCCCAGGAAAGATTCACACTTTTGATGGGACCAAATGGCAGGAAGGCTTGTTTAATTGTGTCTTCTTTGATCTCAAAGTTGATACTGCCAATGTAGATCCTGAAATACAGTTGAATACGAAGTAAATACAAATATGTTTGGTGCATGATGTGTGAAAAGAGTCCTTATGCCAAACAGTTAAGATACAGATCAGCTTGCACACCTTTTCCTTGTTATAATCTTGATCATCCAAAGTGGGTAACAAAGACGCTATCCGTCTGCACAGATACACAGGTTGATATGGGCCTTTGTTACCCGCATATGGCATACAGTTCTGTTAAAACCATGAAATTGCCCGTTATCAATATTAACAATAATACATTAACAATAATACAACAGGGCCCAGTTGTTCAAAGCATGTTAGCTTAATAAGTTCGTTAATGGTCAAAATCTTAACTGTTCTAGTAAGTACAATATCAAATTCACAGGTATTTTTGCTGAAAAAATGTGAGTAGCTTTCGCAAATGCAAAAGCTACTCACATTTTTTTCAGCAAAAATATTAGCATATATGCCATATTTAAAGACTCCATATTCCTCAAAAATAGACATTTTTTTTATCCATGAAAGGTTAAATAAATTGATATACAGTATTAATACGATCAAACAAGAGGCCCACGGGCCACGGTTCGCTCACCTGAGTGACATAGTCCACCAAATATTAGCAGAGTTATGCCACTTTGAAAATTTCTGTAAACTTTTTGTTTCCGGCTAATTCCTCCTACATTTTACATCCAATCAAACTGAAATTTGATTTGTAGTTAGACCATGATGTGGAGCAGCTCATATTGTTTCAAGGTTACAGTCCACCAAATATTAGCAGTTACGCCCCTTTGAAAATTTCTATTAATTTTTCGTTTCTGGCTATATCCTACAGTTTACATCCCGTCAAGCTGAAACTTACAAATAGTTACACGATAATGTGGAGCAGTCCATATTATTTTGAGGTTACAGTGCCCCAAATATTGGCAGAGTTATGCCCCTTTGAAAATTTCTATAAACTTTTCGTTTCTAGCTAACTCCTCCTACAGTTTACATCCGATCAAGCTGAAACTTGATTTGTAGTTAGATCATGATGTGGAGCAGCGCATATTATTTCAAGGTTACAGTCCACCAAATATTAGCAGAGTTATACCCCTTTGAAAATTTCTATTAATTTTTCGTTTATGGCTAAATCCTTCTACAGTTTACATCCCATCAAGCTGAAACTTCATAAATAGTTACACGATGATGTGGAGCAGCGCATATCATTTCAAGGTTACAGTGCACCAAATATTGGCTGAGTTTTGCCCCTTTGAAAGTTTTTGTAAACTTTTCGCAGCAAATTGTTTAGAGGTAATAGTGTGCAAATTTTATTTTATAATAGGTATATTTTTTGCAAATAACTGAAGTTATGGCCATATGGGCAAGTTATTTATTTATTTATTTTTTTTACATCTTCTTTTATTAGATTTGCAAGGAAATGTTGCCATTATTAAATCTTTATAAATACATTTATTAAATGATATAAAATTAAGAAGCTTGACTATATCAAAACTTATGAACATAGTTCTTTTTGAATTTTTTTTTTTATCACTCTTCTGAGTTGGCTCCCTTGAAGAACAAAACTAAAAAAAATCAGTATAAAACAAGTTAAAGATTTAAAAAAATTTCTTGCAGCATTTTTTTTTTTTTTTTTTTTTTTTGGTTGTTTATTTTTGTTTTGTTATTGTTTGGTCCGATATTGAAGTATAGGAAAAACAAATCAGCCAAAGGCTCATATGAGCTTATAATATAGCCATGCTTCTGTTGTGTGTCCTCCGTCCGAAAGCACTTCTCCCTAGACGCAGCAAACTTCTTCATATTTTCTCAGGAGGGAGAAGTCACTTCTCCCTTAATTTCTGGGACAGCTTGGACCCTTAGGTTACAGTTCACCAAATATCAGCAGAGCTATGTATGCCCCAATGAAAGTTTTTTAATTTTTTTTTTTTTTTTTTTTTGTAATTCCACTTACAGTTTATATATGGAGCACTGAAATATACAGGAGCCAGTTTATGTGCTACATCTTATTACTTACCACAGGCGTATAATGCCCCGCTTGATGGAGCTCTTGTTTAAGACCTCATATTTTCCAGACTACACTGTACATGATAGATTTGGTTTATATTTGGTATGATGATAGATATAGGTCCAAAGTTTTATTCAGCAATACCACCAACCATGCCTATAACCTTAAGGTCAAAGTTACAGACTTAGAACTTTGTTAAAGTTTCACATTAAAGTTTCCAACAGCTCATATATTCCAGACTATTTGATAGATTTAAAGGTGTAGGAAAACCTGGGCCCAGTTGTTCGAAACTAACGATGTCGTTAGTTAACGTATCGTTAAAACTTTGATCATTAAAGGCTCCATATTCCTCAACAAGAATTCCGCGGAAGGCGTCATCGCACCTGCTGGCGCAAAAGTTACAGGAGCCACAATCAGAATGTGGTTATTAAATAAGTTTATTTCATTCTTAGCAGTGCTTACTTGGAAAAAAATGTAGACAAAGTGCCAACTGGGGCACATATATTCCAGGCCAGTCCCATTCCCTCTAATGGCTATATCTTCAGCACTGACTTTTCGTATCATACAGCCCAATGATAATGGAACATTGACGTAAAATGTGTAAAAGTCACTTGAGCATGAAATTTAGGTCAAGGTCACGGGTCAAGGTACCTGCTAATTCAGTACATCAAGGAGAAGCACAATGCAAGGTATGGTGGTTGTAGGCCTTATAGTTGAGGAGTTATCAAACATCAACGTAAAATTTGTCAAATATAGGTCAAGGTCACTGGGTCAAGGTACCTGCCAAGCCAGTGCAATGAGGTGAAGCACTATGCAAGGTTTAGTGGTTGTAGGTCTTATATTTGAGGAGATACCGAACATCAATATAAAATGTGTCAAAGTCACTGGAGTGCACAATATAGGTCAAGGTCACCAGGTCAAGGTATCTGTCGATGCAGTACATCAAGAAGAAGTGCTATATAAGATTTGGTGGTTGAAGGCCTTACATTTGAGGACATATGGAAGGGTGACGTACACGGTGTAAAAGTCAATGGAGCGTGAAATGTAGGTCAAGGTCACCCAGTCAAGGTACCTGCAGAGTCTGTACATTGAGGAGAAGCACTATGCAAGGTTTGATGGTTGTAGGCCTTATAGTTGAGGAGATATTGAACGTTGACGTAAAATGTGTAAAAGGCACTGGAGCGCAAAATATAGGTCAAGGTCACCGGGTCAAGATACTTGCCAAGTCAGTACATATTGGAGAAGCACTATGCAAGGTTTGGCAGCTAGAGGTCTTACACTTGAGGAGATCTGGAACGTTGACGTAAATTATGTTAAAGTCACTGCAGCCAAAATATAGGTCAAGGTCACTAGGTCAAGGTATCTGCTAAGTCAGTACATTGAGGAGAAGCACTTTGCAAGGTTTGACGGTTGTAGGCCTTATAGTTGAGGAGATATTGAATGTCGACGCAAAATATGTCGAAGTCACTGGAGCACAAAATATAGGTCAAGGTCACCGGGTCAAGGTACCTGCCAAGTCTGTACCTCTAGGAGAAGCACTATGCAAGGTTTGGTAGTTGTACGCCTTATAGTTGAGAAGATCTGGAACGTCAACGTAAATTGTGTCAAAGTCAATGGAGCGCAAAATATAGGTCAAGGTCACTGGGTCAACATATCTGCCAAGTCAGGAGGTCAGGGAGATGTGTCATGCAAGGTATGATGGTTGTTGTAGAATTGTAGTTGATTAGAATACTAACTTTGACGTAAATGTCGAACTTCGACATAACAGAACTGTTAAGAGACAGACGGACGGACGAACGGACAGACGAATGGAAAAGCGGGCACCTATGTTGCAAAGTCAGGAGGTCAGGGAGATATTTCATACAAGGTTTGATGGCTGTTTAGTCTTGTAGTTGATTAGAATACTAACTTTGACATAAATGTCGAACTTCGACATAACAGAACTGTTAAGAGACGGACGAACGGACGGACGGACAGACAGACGAACAGACAGACGAATGGAAAAGTGGGCACCTATGTCGCAAAGTCAGGAGGTCAGGGAGATGTTTCATGCAAGGTTTGATGGTTGTTTAGTCTTGTAGTTGATTAAAATACTAACTTTGACATAAATGTCGAACGTCGACATAAATGTTGACAGACGGACGGACGAATGGACAGACAAACGGAAAAGCGGACGCCTATGTTGCAAAGTCAGGAGGTCAGGGAGATGTTTCATGCAAGGTTTGATGGTTGTTTAGTCTTGTAGTTGATTAGAATACTAACTTTGACATAAATGTCGAACGTCGACATAAATGTTGACAGACTGACGGACGGACGGACGGACGGACGGAAAATCGGACGCCTATATCGCACCCTGCTACAAGCAGGTGCGATAAAAATAGACATTTCATTATCCAGGAAAGGTTTAATAAATTGATATATGGTATTAATACTTACATAAAATGTGGCACCTGAGAGCCTGTAAAATTTCAGTTAGTCTCTCATTCTTGAAATGAAATGATTTTTTATTGTATCTCTAAATTAATGTTGTCAACATTTTTAGCTCACCTGAGCTATGCTCAGGATGAGCTATTGTGATCACTTTTCGTCCGTCGTCCGTCCGTCTGTGCGTCCGTCCGTTAACATTTTCAAACAACTTCTCCTCTGAAGCCCCTGAGCCAATTTTGCTCAAATTTCATATGGAACCTCCTTAGGTTGGGGGAACGAAAAATTGCTAAAATGGTCGTGGTCCATTGACCAAGATGGCCGCCTTGCCCATATATGGTAAAAACCTTTAAAAATCTTCTTCTCCAGAACCGAGGATGCCTTGGGGCTGAATCTTTGCAGAAGTCATCGGGGACGGAAGGTCTACAAAAATTGCTAAAATAAATGCCGTATATTGACATTTGACCTTTTTACGGCAAGGTCAAGTTTGCTTCCCTATGCATTTGTATGGGAAAAGCCTTTAAACATCTTGTTCTCCAAAACCGAGGATGCCTTATGGCTGAACCTTTACATATATCATCAGAAACTGAAGGTCTACCAAAGTTGCTAAAATAATGGTCGTACATTGACATTTGACCTTTTTATGGTAAGGTCAATTTTGCTTCCTTATGCATTTGTATGGGAAAAATGTTCAGAATTTCAAATGACTTCTTCTCTGGAGCCCCTGAGCCAATTTTGCTCAAATTTCATGTGGAGCCTCCTTAGGTTGGGGGAACGAAAAATTGCTAAAATGGTCGCGGTTAGTTGACCAAGATGGCCGCCATGCCCATATATGGTAAAAACCTTTAAAAATCTTCTTCTCCAGAACCGAGGACGCCTTGGGGCTGAATCTTTGCATAAGTCATTGGGGACGGGAGGTCTATCAAAATTGCTAAAATAAATATTGTATATTGACATTTGACTTTTGTACGGCAAGGTCAAGTTTGCTTCCATATGCATTTGTATGGGAAAAAACCTTTAAAAATCTTGTTTTCCAAAACTGAGGATGCCTTGTGGCTGAATCTTTACATATATCATTGGAAACTGGAGGTCTACCAAAGTTACTAAAATAATGGTCGTACATTGACATTTGACCTTTTACCGTGAGGGCAATTTTGCTTCCTTATGCATTTGTATGGGAAAAATATTCAGAATTTCAAACAACTTCTCCTCTGGAGCCTCTGGGCCAATTTTGCAGAAATTTCATATGGAGCCTCCTTAGGTTGGGGGAATGAAAGATTGCCCTGCTCCACATCATGGTCTAACTATAAATGAAGTTTCAGCTTGATCAGATGTAAAATGTAGGAGGAGTTAACCAGAAATGAAAAGTTTACAGAAATTTTCAAATGGGCATAACTCTGCAAACATTTGGTGGACTGTTACCCCGAAATAATATGCGCTGCTCCACATCATGGTCTAACTATAAAGGAAGTTTCAGCCTGATTGGATGTAAACTGTAGGAGGAGTTAGCCGGAAATGAAAAGTTTACAGTAATTTTCAAAGGGGCATAACTCTGCTAATATTTGTGGACTGTAACCTCGAAACAATATGCCCTGCTACACATCATGGTCTAACTATAAATGAAGTTTCAGCTTGATCGGATGTAAAAGGTAGGAGGAGTTAACTGGAAATGAAAAGTTTACAGAAATTTTCAAAGGGGCATAACTCTGCAAACATTTGGTGGACTGTAACCCCGAAACAATATGCCCTGCATCACATCATGGTCTAACTATCTACCAAGTTTCAGCTTGATCTGATGTAAACTGTAGGAGTTAGCCGGAAACGAAAAAGTTTACGGACAGACGGACGCCATACTCCGTAACATAATACTTCCCGTTTTTCAAATGGGGGTATAAAAACTTTAACCTTGTATGGGCGCTGACTCTGATGCCAAGGGCAATGCAATAGCTCTTCCAGGACATTGTCCAGGCAAGCTTAAAAGTATAATCTGATTAATAAGATGCTAATTAGTAGGAAAAACTACCATTTTCTATAAAAAAAAAAAAACAAAAAAAAAAACTCAGAAAGTTGCACAACTCACTCACCTGAGTGAAATAGCCAATGCAGATATCCCATCGCAACTATTTCTCAATATTGCCACAGCAACTTGTGTGTGTGCGTGTGCATGTGTGTGCTTTAAAGCCTGGGGAATGAAATTTGCATTGTAACTGGTTTTGCTACTTCCATCACAGTCTGTTTCTTCTACAAGTCTTTTTACTACATGTAGACTTTGAAGGAATAACTTTCCAACATGCCAACATCTACCCCATAGAAATGTATGGGGAAGCAAATCTGACCTTGTCATAAGAAAGTCAGATGTGAATAAAGGATCATCATTTGAACAAACTTGGTAGACCTCCTAACTTTGATGTTCTATCCATGATTCAGCCTTAAAGCTTTATTAGTTTTGGAGAAAATTTTAAATTGCTTTTACCACATATGGGCATGGTAGCCATCTTGGTTAATGGAGTGTAACACACATAAAGCTTTTTTTCATAATGTAAAAGATTAAACCTGCACTCTCTTGTCAAATTCAGACACCACAAAACTGAGACCTTTTCTATTTTCCCCTAAAAGAAGAGTTTGATATAAAATGTCAAAAGCTATTTTCTGGAACAAAATAAGACGGAAAAAAAAATGCAACTTTTTTTTTTTTTTTTTTTTTTTTTTTACAAAGATTTTTATCCAGCATGCTCTATGTTTAACCCTTAAAGTGCCAAGCAAAATCTGTAGCAGATGACATTTTAAAATTTTCCATTTTTTATTTTTCAGAGAGAACAAGTCTTGACATTTCATGTGAATTGTCTGCCAAGCAGACAATTCACATGAAATGTCAAGACTTGTTTTCTTCTGGAAAAAAAAATAAAAAAAAAATATCAAAATTGTCGTCTGCTTTAATTGTGATTGGCGCTTAAAGGGTTAAATTATGTTTCATACTGTACCTGCACATTAAAGCCAATGCCTGCTGTCTCTGTACTGTGTTCTGGAAATTCTGCATTTGCTGAAAAAGATATAGGAGTTTGAGTCAATCTTTTGTTAAAGACTTTCATTCAAGTTCTCAAGAGGTATCTTTGAATGCACTGTTGAGGTAAATGATACTGGAACTGGTGTTAGATATACAGTGACCTTGAGGTCTGGGACACAGACTTATTTTTCATTTGATGAACAAATGTGAAGTTTGGCGAGCTTATGAGAGACCTTTTTTTATGTATGGGCTAGCACAAAATTCAGTATTATTGGACAGTTTACTCTACTTTGATTGACTGAGTTGAGATTTTACAGCACAGTCAACCCATTAGGGTCATGTCCAGCCAGTCACTTTACCTTACCACACTTTTCCTGGGCAGGTTTAGTCCCCTAAGCATTTAATCAGTATTTGTGCACATTCTTTTGACAGAAACTGACAACTGCTCTTTTTGAATCAGCAGAAAGGAGAGAATAACTGTAGAAAACATTTTCATCATCAATCTCTATGAAAGAATGGTGCTGGTGTCATATATTTCAACCCACCTAAAAATGGACTCGCAGGTCATGATGTTATGACCTGTGGGCTAATATATTACTTTATTGAAATATGCTTGCAGATCCGCCAGTCCTCAGGGAGATAATCAAGATGTACTTTAGTCCTACCAGAGACGAACTGATTACATTTCTTTGTTTCATTATATTTTTAACATTTGTAGTGATAGTTCTATGTTTGTGTTTGTCATGTTCTCTTCAGTCATAATTCTTTGTCAGGGATTGATACTGAATAAATTTTTGACTTTGACTTTTTGACTATATTACTGTCAATATATTGTGGTATAAAAGACTGACACCACCCCCTCAAAAAATCAGGCATCATGTGATTCTTTTAGGTTTGCATTGTATTATGATTGCCTGGTCAAAGCCAATGGCCAGTCAATATATTATGGTATAATATTTTGACCCCCCCCCACCCCACCACCACCACCACCCACACCCTCCCTGGATTTTGAACAGTTGAACAGGCAATCATAATGCAAGGAGATGAATAATAAGGAAGTGTTCCACTTATAATGTAAATCTGAAAAAAAAGAAAGGTCCCTTTTGAATTTTTTAGTTTTTTTTTTTTTTTTTTTGGGGGGGGGGGGGGGGGGGGTCAAAAATAGACCCGCCCCTGGCTTTGACCAGGCAATCATAACAGATTGATAGGAATAATGTGAAATGGTTACATTGAGGAGAGGTGGGGTCAAAATATTATACAGTTGAACTTCAATAGCTCGAACATCTCTGGGACCAAGGAAATTTGTTCGAGACATGGGTAGTTCGAGCCACTGAGGGTTAATCATAGCGCCAGGTCAGGAGGCAAATGGAAATAATTCAGGATTGTCTTTTCCAACTTTTATATAATGGTACGTTGTGTGTACTCATTTGAATTGCCTCCATGACTGCCTGTTCAACTGTTCAAAATCCAGGGAGGGTGGGGGGTGGGAGGGAGTCAATATATTGTGGTATAAAAGACTGACCCTACCCCCTAATACAATCAGGCATCATGTGATAAAAAATACTTTTTTTTTCAGGTTTACATTGTACTGATTGCCTGGTCATTGCCAATGGCCAGTCAATATATTATGGTATAATATTTTGACCCCCACCCCCCTCCTGCCCCCAACACCCTCCCTGGATTTTGAACGGTTGAACAGGCAATCATAATGCAAGAATATGAATAATAAGGAAGTGTTCCACTTACAATGTAAACCTGAAAAAAGGAGCATTATGAAATGACGTCCCCTTTAAATTTTTTAGTTGGAGGGGGTTGGGGGAGGGGGGGGGGGGCAGGTCAAAATATTATATCATAATAAATAGACCCGCCCCTGGCTTTAACCAAATGGTGAAAAGCTATAGTCTTTTTCACAATAACACTTATGCTACATAGTTCTGATGCTGATGACCTATAAATTTAATGTTTAGTTACCTGATGCTGAAGCTCTATAGTCTGCATCACAAGCTCTTATGATGCACAATTCTGATGCTAAAGAGCTGTAGTCTGTTTCACAATAATACTTTCGATTCATAGTTTGATGCTGATGGGCATAACAAGAACATTTTTATGTATAGTTACCTGATGCAGACAAGCTGTAGTCTGCATCACAAGAACACTTATGATGCACAGTTCTGATGCTGAAGAGCTATAGTCTGCTTCAAATTAGTACTTTTGATGCATAGGTCTGATGCTAAAGGGCTATAGTCTGTTTCACAAACTTAATGCACAGTTCTGATGCTGACAAGCTACATGTATACAAGAACAGTTTTGACGTATAGTTACCTGATGCTGATGAGCTATAGTCTGTTTCACAAGAACACTTTTGATGCTCACTTCCATCGCATACTTTTTGGCCGACTGTATAGCATCTTGCTGGGAAGATGAGAGTTTAGGTGGAGTGAAGGGTTTTTGGTCCTTTTTAGCCCCCGGGCCCTCGATAATGATGCCACTCTGTTCTTGTTGTGGGGACAAAGTCCCACCAGAAGGATCTGTAAATTTAGACATATATAAGAGTCTTGCTCGGAGTAGGAAGCCCAAGCTATTTCACTTGCAGAGGTACTTGATAAATTAAACATAATTTAGAGTATAATAAGAATAAAAAAAAACAACTTAATAGTTATTAAAAAGACGTAATTTCTGATGTATATATTAAACGTACATCTCTGCAAATACTTCTGACAGATACTTACCCTTTATAATAACAAATGATTACTGCAATGATTTAAGCTGTTTTTAAACAATTTCTGAACCTGCTAAAACATATTAGCCAGTAGGCTAGAACTGCCAGACACAAGAAGTTTTGACAAATGAGACTGTACCTTACCTCATTATGGAAATGAACCACAATCCTAGAACTGAACCTTATGGTATGTGTGCCCAAGAAAGTCTCCGATCAGCCTGTTCATCCATGTAGTCTGATCAGTATTTACTGTCTACCAGAGAGAAGCCTTGGATTATATGATAAGTACGGAGTACCAAACCCAGGCTCTGACTAGACTGTGCAGCTTTGAGTCTTTGCTGGGTTCACATTAATAAGGCATAGCTCTAGATAAGGTGCTTTTTCAACTAAAAATTGTTGATATTTTCTTACTTCTCCATGAAAGTGTATGTTGTGGTACTCAATAGAAGTGCCTTGTTGATTTTGTTTGTGTTGATGTTTTATGGCCCAGTCAACCCATTGGGGTCATGTCTAGCGTGGTCAGTTTACCTAATCACAAGTTTACTGAGCAGGCTTAGTCCTCTAAGCGGTTAACCAGTATTGTGCACATTCTTTTACCAGAAACTGACAACTGCCCTTCTTGAATCAGTGAAGGTAGAGGTTGACCATAGAAATATTTCATGATCAATCTCCATGAAAGAATGTTGCCGACCTCGGCGGGGGTACTCAAACCCCCGACCTCCTGGTCTCTAGTCGGACGCTCATCCAACTGAGCCAATGAGGCCGGCAGTGCCTTGTTGAGTACACACAACATATGTATTTGTGAAGAAATGATTAAATATATACCCGATACCTCCTCTTATCTGGAACTATGATAAGGTACATCTCATGCTTCGCCTCCGAACATGTCAACTGTGTAGATGAGACTGACCTGCAGATTCAGACAGGCCTTAACCCTTAAACTGACTATCACAACAATTGTCATCTTTGCCATCTGCTTGTGATTCTAAAAGTCATTTTTACAAACAGTGTGGACCCAGATCAGACTGCTCCTCTAGGAGCAGTCTGATCAGGGTCCACACCTTTGCCTGTATGCAAAAATAGGTTTGAAAAGTTTGCAAGAATATTCAGCAGACGACATAAACAGATGACATTTTCAGATGCAGTTTTCTTAATATTTCAAGGGTTAACCTTTCACTGCATAGATTCTCATACTCCAATTCTGTGCATGCATGACATAGACTGATCAGACCTATAGGATGAGTCATGTCAGCATATTTTCCATGCAAAATAAGGCTTCCTTTAAGGTTCCCTAAGTATAATGCCATTACCATAGACTAATACTGTGTGAAAGAATACACTGAGCTCTGCACATGAAGTATGTAACTCAGTATTCACACACCTCGATATGTTAACAGGCTGTTTCTCATTTTCAGTAGTCACAAACAGGTTAATAGCCTCTAGTCACAGTCAAACAGTTAGTAGAATATATTCATTTTTTTTCTGAGAAAACAATGCTCATTTATAGAATATCACTCAGCCACGAACTAGCAGGAATAAGCAGTGTTGCATGACACATTATTTTTCATGAACACTCAATAAAATGGCATCCGTTATTTTCAAATATCTGATGTGGTTTTGCTTCCAAAAGATGGCTGGTTTCAGTATAGACATTTCATGAAAATTGTCAGTGTAGCAGCAGTTGTCACACGAACTGTCAAGCTTTATTTTCTACGAAACCCCCAGTTGCACTTCACTTTTGAACAGCACAAAAGGGTTTAATAATTTAGCAACAGGGTAGATTATGTAATATCTGTAGATTCCAGAACAAGGATTATAATAATGATTCAGAGATCTCTGTGATACTAACCTGGATCCTTAACCCATTGTAGTCGGGAGACTCGTAAAAGGATAATTGGCATACAGTGCAGACCCAGATCAGAAACCATAGAACGCCGCGTCTGATCAGGGTCTCCACTGTTTGCAAATAGTTTAGCCATTTTTCTCTAGGAATATGTAAACCTCATAGCTGGACATACCTAAAATTGAAATTGGACTCTTCCAATATATAGTGTGGGAGAGTATTCAGTGTACAATGGGTTAAGGGCTGACATATTTGCACACTAAGCCAATGCATATTCTCAACAGCTGTGTTCATTTGTATATTTGGGTGAAGGCTCAACACCCCAGTCAACAATATTTCAGCCATTTGCGGAAGTCTTACCCAACTAAGTTGAAACTCCAGTCCAGCCTCAGGCCACTAGCATCACAGAGACCATCTATTACAGCATACCATATGAAAGACCAGCTTCTCATTAAGATTCAATACCTTGTTAACTGTGACTATTTCATGATGCATATCCATTTATTTCAGCAATTATCGCAAATAAAAACTTCCTGCTTCATTTGAATACACATACATACAAATAACCCAAACACAAATTATGAACCTAAGTGATAACTGAAAATGAGACGACAACTGTGACTAGAACACTTTTAGTGATAGCTTGGGCTTCTAAAAACAAAATATACAGTCAAGCTACAAAATTAAGAAAAGAAAAAAAAAAACATGTTCACATGAAACAATTTTTACCACTGATCCAAAGATGGGCCTATGATGTCATGTCACGCGGTAGACATATTCCACAGCTATGTAGGGTTCGAAATGTGCCAACATTTTCACTAGTACATAAAAATACAGAAAAGAAAGAGAACATATATTTGATATGTGTAGTAGGTAACACAGTGTTCTCCCCTAATAGTTCTAAACATTTCCTTGAGTAACCTGGCACATTTGTCATTCACTATTCCTACATTTAGTCTATTCAAATCATTGTTCTTAACGTCTAGATGTAAGGAATCATCACTGCATGCTGGGTAACATCAAACGACAATTTGAAACATTTTTTTTTTATTTTCTCAGTAAATAGGCTTTGACATTTCATGCAAATTGTCTCCTGAGGAGACAATTTGCATGAAATATCAAAGCCTATTTCTGAGAAAATTAAAAAAAATATCATCAATTAGGCATCTGCTGAATTAGTCCAAGAGCAGTAAAGGTTAAGAAACATGAGCTTCTCTCATAGCTACACAGAAATATTTTTACAGAAAAACATATGTTGAGGGTACTCTTTAGAAGCACCTCATAACATACATTTTAGTGGAGAAACAAGAGAGATGTCTTTAACTAGAGTGTGTTCTCTTCTCTGTGAAGATTATTTGCATTTCTAAATGTAGACTTACTCGTCAAACCCTATCTCAGGCGAAAAAAAACACAACAAAACGAGAAAAATACCACTGATCTGTTGGATTCACATCAAGTGGACAAAGAGTTAAGCACTTAGCAATTTGTGATTTTAATGAATAAGGATCAATTTCTGTCGACGCTAGTTGCTTCCAAAATGTTAGTCATCTGCTGCTATAGTAATGATAAGCTTTGCAAGATCTAGAAACTCTGTGTTCCTGCTTAAAATTCTATCCAAAACTATTGTAGTTGACCATCACATATATAAATTATTTTTAAGAGAGAATAAGGATTGACATTTCATGCAAATAGTCTGCCTGGCTAACAAGAAATTTCAAACTTTATTTGCTCTATAAAATAAAACAAAAACAGAATCTGTCTTCTGCTGGTGCTGTGACTGACATTTTAATGGTTAAGTTTGATTTTGAAAAAGGACAGAAACCTTACAACTCTAAACCTTGAGAACAGTTTGAATAGTTTTACACTCAGAATCCGATTCAACAACCACTATTATCTGTACAGTATTCATTTGGGGAAGCTAACAATCACATAACTGGCATATTTTAGATGTTTGTACACACATCTAAAATGCTATTAATAATATATAGTTACACCTCAGGGCCCAGTTGTTCAAAGCTAACATGTCGTTAGTTAACGATTCCTTAAAATTTACATCGAGTGATACGCAAATATGCTGAAATTTTTTGCTGAAAAAATGTGAGTAGCTTTTGCAGTGCAAAAGCTACTCACATTTTTTCAGCAAAAAATATCATAATATTGTATATTGAATCTGCTAAAACAGTTAATGAAATGACCCTTAACGAGCTCGTTAAGCTAATGACGCTTTGAACAACTGGGCCCTGATGTATAAAGAAGAAAGTAGTTAAATCCACAGTATCACTTTTTTTTTTATCTGACTAATGAGACTGTATGCAGTGATATTATGGTTTTTGTTCCTTTTTTTTTTTCCTCAGATAAAAGTGTATAATGCCTGAAAATAAGCAATTTATGTACATTTATGAAGATGTACTTACTAAATTCAATCAGTCAAACTAGTTAAAGAACAATCCTCAGAGTGCTGATGGTAATATTACGACATTTAAGCAATTACTAGGGCATTTTCAATTTTCAAGCAAAACAATGTAAAACAACAAATGTTGGAATGGGAATTATATGTAACGTACTAATTTTTTCTTATTCTAAAATCTGTAAATGGAAACAGTGCCTATAAAAATGAATAAGACTGGACCATTCTTAACATCTGTGAGAAACAGCATTCTCGAAATGAGAATTCCAATGAATTTACTTATACAAATACATATATTGATTTAATGGTCTAAAGAAAATATTCCACATGTTGTTACAGTCCAGACAAATATTTTCTTTTCAAATGAAGAATAATAAGAAATCTTAAGCTTTAACATGTATCTGATTGAATACAATTATTGGCTTTTACTGTGTGATCTGACCCTGACTATACTCTAGCATACTTAGATCTCATACAGACAAATCCAGAATTACTCTCACTTACTATCTACTTCTCTAATAACACGTCTGGACATTATACTTGCATGCCTTACCATACTACTCCGCACTATCTTACAGGTCAATGTTTAACCTTTAGAACACAGAATACATCAACTTTAAACCAGCACACTTTAAATTACGTCAGCCAATATTTAATTTTTCACAGAAAATAAAGCTCAAGATTTCATTCAACTTCCTTTGGAGAAGTTTGAATGAAATAGCAAGCCTAATTTTCAGGGCCCAGTTGTTCAAAACTAACGACGTCGTTAGTTAACGATTTGTTAAAATTTATATCGAGTGATACGCAAATATGCTGAAATTTTTTGCTGAAAAAATGTGAGTAGCTTTTGCATTGCAAAAGCTACTCACATTTTTTTAGCAAAAAATTTCAGAATATTGTATATTGAATCTGCTAAAACAGTTAACGAACAGTTAACGAGCTCGTTAAGCTAACGACACTTTGAACAACTGGACCCAGTATAAAATAAGAAGGCAATATAAATAAAACATTGTCTTATTTTCTATTTGAAAGAATACAAATATCAGTAATTTATTGTCAGCTGATTTAGCCAATCATTAAAGATTAATCAATAGCAGAAAACATTTATTTTTTCTTCTGAAATTGAGCAACATTTCAGACAAACCATTCAAAAGGCATGTCAAGTTTTTCATAAAAAAAGTCGCACCTTTTTTTCTCTACTAATTCTGACATCAGTGCACTAAAGGTGATGCCTCAGTTATCTTTAAATAATCTAATTTACCATACATACTGGGACACCATAACTACTTACTATACTTGACCTAAACTTGAACAATTCTATTTTACTGCCTGCCGACATGTCTAATAATTGCAAACAGTGTAGATCATCAGCAGATGCCGAGTTCTATGGGACTGCATCTGATCTATGTCTACGCTGTTTGCTCAGGCTATGTCCCAGTACTTAGGTTTAATATGAAGTTGTCTAAATATTCGGACCCATTAATACTTATCGTAAATTCTTGATACCATTTGTTTACCAGGGTCCAGTTGTTCAAAGCATCGTTAGTTTAACGAGCTCGTTAGTGGTCAAAATGTTAACTGTTTTAGTAAGTACAATATCAAATTCACAGGTATTTTTGCTGAAAAATGTACTCACATTTTTTCAGCAAAAATATTAGCGTATATGCCATATTTAATGATCAGTTTTAACGATTCGTTAACTAACGGCATCATTAGTTTTGAACAACTGGGCCCAGGTAATTCGTGTAAATTTTGAAGTACTGGTGGAACAGAAACTGCTGCAGATTCTGACATGACTGCTCTGGAAATGTTTGCTTATTCTGTCCGAATATTTAACCCTTCTCTTGCTGAACACGACATGCCCTGTTTTAGCTAACAGTGCAGATCCAGATCAGTCGGTTTCTGAAGAAGCCAACTGATCTGGATCTGCCATTAAATATGTGAATTTCAAACAAAAACCCGAATCAAGTAATCTGATTGGGTGGAAATTAGAAGTGGGCATCGCATCTTAATTTATTCAGCATGACAAGGGATAAAAATAACAACACTATTTTTACTGGTCTTTCATAGCTCCAGACAAGACTTTTTTTTTTTTTTCCCAAACAAAAATTATTGATAAATTTTCTACACGAAAATATATGCTGTGGGTACTCACTAGAAGCATCTAGACAAGGCCCCAAGCCTACCCATAAGGTTTTCACGGAGATATGATAAACTATTTCTGTTGACATTTTATCTGGAGCTATAGTGCCTATATCTGCATGACACTTAAAATGCCTGAAGTGAATCTACATTTTAAATATCTGTGCTTTATTGGTTACTTTTGCATAAATTGAACAGATTTCTATTTTTTTCTAAAACTGAACAATCTGAAGAATAACCTCACAGCTAAAAAATGCCATTCTCAGAACATGTACATTATGTTAAACTACGTAAAATGAAGACAGGAAACACAGAAATTCCACACACAAAAAAACAACAAAAACAAAAACCCCATTTTCTCAAGCATCTTGACCTATTCCACATTACTACATGTACCAAGTATCATTCAAATGATTCCAAGATGTATTCAAATACAACTGAAAGACAAAAATTGTCAAATATAAATAAGTGGAGTTAACTGGGAAAGCAAGAGCGGTAGAATAGTCATTCTTATAGGAGACATAATGTCTTGATCTACTTTAAAATTCTATCAAGTATCAAGTTGTTCTAAAGGGTATTCAAATTACTTTCCACCTATAAAAAGAATATGAACATCAAAGCCCAATTTCAGCTCCCTTCTGAAGAGATACATCTCTACATATTTTGTACCTTTATCCAAGCCTATAATTAAATATAAATGGAAATATGTGTCAGGTTGCCTTGAGGACAAATATATGAGGTCAAAGTTCAGTCTCAGCTATGAAATCTATACAATTCATTACTATTAATTTTACATTGCTAATGCAAGAAAAAATGGTCAAAAAATGAAAGTTGTGCCAGAATCAAAATGTTTGTGTTTTTGTGATGAGAAGTGACTTAAGTTTCAGGATTGGTTTTGATTTGTGGTTATTATATCTAAATTAGTTTGTGTTGAGGTTTTACAGCCATTTCAACCCATTGGGGTCATGTCAGACATGGTCAGTTTACCTAACGTTCTCTAGGCGGTTAACAAGTATTGTGCATAGTTTTTCAACAGAAACTGACATCTGCCTTTCTTGAATCAACGGAGAATATTTCATGATCAATCTCCATGAAAGAATGTTGCAGACCTGGCAGGGGTCGAACCTGCAACCTCCTGATCACCAGTCGGACATGCATCCTACTGTGCCAACTGAGCCACCGAGAATGGCATTAGCGCTCACATTTGATAAAATGTGCAAAAATATGCCATTTTCAACATTTCTGGTGACTTTCAACACTTGGCTGATATACAGCACACCTGAATACCAAAACAATATTGATATACAGTAAAACTTCAATGACTCGAACCCCGATGGCTCGTTTACCATGGAGGAGTCGAACACGTTGAGTCCGCAGGAATTTCCTCCAAATACGATATATGGATAATTTAGGGAGATTTTCTTCTTTTATCCTGCAAATGTATGTTGTGTATACTCATAAGAATCGCCTCATGATATGTTTATAATATAGAACACCAAAATGATATCCCACAATTATCTCCATTATGCCTCCTGGTATGGCACTAATAGTAACCCTCCGTGACTCGAACTACCAATGTCTCGAACAAATTTTCATGGTCCCAAAGGGGTTTGAGCCATCGAAGTTCGACTGTATGATGTAGATCTTGTCACAGGCTACAACATATTTCAATATCTTTTTGGTATCCAGGTGTGCTCTATACTAGCCAACAGTTGCAAGTTGCTGAAAATGCTGAAAATGCCATTTTTGCAGCTGTTTCCCAAAATTTAATGTTTATTTTTAGCTCAGAAAAGTCATTCACCAAAAAAGGGTACCCAAACCTTAAACTACAACCATTTCAATAAATAATTACAGGAAAAGGCAAGTGACTAACAGACTTTGTTCAGAAAATTTTTATCCTCCTTAATGCATGTGGTCCTTCCTCGCGAATTAGAGGCCGATGCAAAAGTAAGACACTTTGTCATTCTCTGATGTGTCATACCATCTCAACTTATTCTAAAATAATCCTACCAAGTTACAGTACTGTCAAAAGATTCTAAAGCCTATTCAAATTACAAACCAACCATGAAATCTGAACATTTATTAAGGGTAGATAACTGGTCAAATAAGGCTGACAGAGTTGTCACTTTTGTATGCAACATACATGTAGAATCTTGCCCTATTTTACATTACTTCCAAGCATCATCAAAATTTTAGAAAACTATACAAATTGTAGTCCAAACAGAATTTGCCACCAAGAAAGATAACCGAAAAGAAGGTTTGGTATAGTCATCATTCGTGTATGATACAAAGCAATTCTATTCTATAATCCATAGAAGTAAAATCAAAATATTGAGCTATCCAACCGTGTAATGGAAAGACCTATAATATTTTCTACAGTATACTAGCTCACCATTTGTTGTAAAGAAATGGTGTCAGAACATCTAAAAAGAAAACCAAAAGTTCTTTTAGTTCATACAAGTATTATCTGAGCAAGAATGATGTGTGAAATTTAATTTACTATAATCACTGGGTGTTTGCTTTTTGGTCTCAATTTTGAATGATTTTTTCTGACTTTAATGAGCAAGATTTTTTCCTATTTTTTTTTTTTTTTTTGCAATTCCTATTTAACCATGGTCTAAAAGGTATTACTTTTTTTAACCATGGTCTAAAAGGTATTACTTTTATAAAAATGTTTATTGCTAAACAGATGACACAACATTTTATGCATACAAATGCAAATACACACTTTTTCAAAATGAAATTCCTCTAATGATGTCATAAATGATTGTAGGAAAAAAAAAATCAGTCCAAATTCCTGGAAAAAGTGCAGGAAAATAAAATCCTGTGCCCAAGTAGGAAAAAATCATTTCCTATCAGGACCTATAGTCTATAAACAGAAAGGTAAAAAAAAAAAAAAAAAAACTTTTTATATCAGGACCAAGCAAATACCCAGTGATAATGATCAGCCAAAGTAATGTATTAATTTCCAAACAACAAGGGAATACATCTGCACCTCTGTGGCAGTCAAGGTATGTAAACAGACATTGGAATCCTGTTCTAGCTGATCTTAAGCATTTGGACACACAAGCTGAGCAGAAAGTGTAGACTCATAGATGCTGCAGAATGCAGAGTCTGAACAGTATCTTTACTGTTTGTCACTCATCCAGCAGCTTTAAGCCACATTACAGATAGCTATAGGGACATTAAAATTTAACGTAAGTATGGTAAGAAGTAAAGGTATCAAAATTTTTAGGGTACATACAGTAATCTGGGCCCAAGGTTATAAAACTTTTTTCATGCTTAGCTCAGCTGAGCATGAAGTTTGTTCTGCTAATAAATCTCAAATTACTAACAATTGCAAATTCTTTCTTGCTAAACATTGCTATGCATGAAAATTTCCCAGCTAATAAATATGAAAATGCTAACTATTGTTGGCATTTTCATATTTATTAGCAGAGAAAATTTCATGCTCAGCTGAGTTGAGCATGAAAAAAGTTTTATGGCCTCGGGACTTGACCATGAAATGTGAGTGAACACATCTTTTCTATGGGCTAGCCTAACTTTTAACACTCTCTGGGCAAAATGCACTAACTGATTTTTCTTCTTAATATAGGGTTTGACATTTCATAAGAATGGTCTATCGAAGGTCAAGTTCTACATTTCCAAGTGAAAATAAGACTTCACCTTTCATAGTAACTGACTCTATTGATATGAAATGTCAAACCCGATTCTGTAGGAAAAAGAATATTTTAAAATGCTGTACGCTGCTATTTTAGTCCAGCACAAAAGCAGCACTGGAAAATGAGACAATTGTTTTGACTGCAAAACAGATTACAATATGCTGTCCGAGTTTATTTCAGTGGATAGACTATACTGTCAGTGACAATTCTAAGAAATGGGTAGTATACACACTGCTCATGACTTTGTTCTGAGGCTTCAAGAAGGAACTATTATAGTGATTTAAGACCTCTAACAAACCAAAATTTATGCACTTGTTTTTATCATTTTGATTTCAATGATCTGATTTCAAAAGTATTTCAATCAATCATTTGTGCTCAAATTACATGCAACAGGCACACATCAATCAGGTATGTCCATATGTAGACTAGCGCTGAGACATCTGAAATATCATAATGTTAGCATCCAATGAAATCTATGAAAATTATAAGAAAAGCTACATTAACAGAACACCACTTAGATTAAAAATTATCCCCACAGCAGCCCTTCTTAACACATGAAGACCCTGAGAAGTCTTTTCTCCCAACATTAGCGGCATTTATGCTCATTTGTTCCAACAATTTCATTGCATCTGGCAATTTCTATATCTGGAAATAGATAAATGAGAAAAACAAGGTTTTCTTTATGTTCAATAAATAGCTCACCTGTGTACATGATTGATTTTGTGACTTCTATGTAATCATCAAGTTTATAAATTTAAGATTTAATAAAAGACATTTTGAAATGTATGCCTTTAATCAATACCCCTTTAAGAATCTATTTAAAAAGTTACTGCAAAAATATTAAGAGAAAATGACTGTATTAATTTATGAACCTGTCCTTTAAATCCTCAAAACCTAAGGCTTTACAAGAGCTGTCACAAGATAGTGTAGCTCTCCTAATGGCTGTTTGTGTGTCAATGGTACACTCATAGTTGAACAAAAGGTTAAATGTAAAATTTCACTAAGACTATGGCCTTAATCTCAATGAAACTTGGTTAGAGGGGTTACTTGTAAGTTGAATATAACTTTGGAACAGTATCAGACACCAGTCCGAGTACTGATTGAATTATATCAAGGCACTCAGGATACTGGTATTCAGATAACCATAACCAAACACTTCAACCTAAAATTTCCAAGTTGGATTTGTAGTTTTACGGCCCAGTCAACATATTAATGGTCATGTTGAGCTGGTCAGTGGACGTATTCACTCTTTCCCAGGTAGTTTTAGTCTAACCCAGTTAACCAGTACATTGTGTTCATACTTTTGCCAGTAAATGACAACTGCCCTTCTTGAATTTGTGGAAGGGGAGAATGACAAATGATTTCATGATCACTCCACAAAAGTTAAGTGGCTGAGCTGGGATTGAGACTTGCCACCCTGGACCTGCTGTCAGAAAAACTACTGACTGGTATTTCTAAGCCCAGTTCTTGACTTCAAGGTCACTGTGGGAGGTGAAGGTTGTGCTGGATAAAATTTTGGACTGATACTTAAACCTGTCCACACACAACTAGATATTCAGGAGATACAGCTATATGCTCTTCATATAAACATTAAACAAAATAGAATAGGAATTTTTACACCTGAAAATTTTGAAATTTTGCCAATTTCTGAGAACTTTTTGCAGACATGAATTTGTTTCCCTACTACGTAAATCCTTTCAAAACTGGCAGGTTTATTTCCCCTGAAGGTATATGCATTGCCCCCTGCATGTGCAAGTGACATAGCTCCACTTTTTTCAACCAAAAAGTTTTCTATTGCACCTGCATATCTAACGCAACTTCTGATTGGATAACATTAAAAATTTGCAATGGTATGTTCTATGATATAGTCTGAAACCTGAAGTCATCATGTTAACATTGCTTTTCATTGACTTGCATTTGATTTCACGCAGCTCAAAGTGCTTGTGCAAATAGTGCACTTTTTAAACAAAACAAATAAATAAATGCATTAAAATGGGTATAGAAGTGCATTAGAATTGGGATAACCATAATGAAAATTTTCATTTGGGATGGTATGTTGTCGGTTTTACAGTCGGGAATTTTGTTTTACAGCTCTAATAGTTAACAGATAGTTAACAGACTTGAGGAGTAACAGTCATCTCTGCACGAATACAACTCATGATGTCGCCCTTGTCATTCAAAAATAAAAAAAAGTCTGCTTTTGTTAAAATACATCTTTTTTGTGGGAAAATCAGTAAATTAAGAGAACTTGATACAACACAGGTAGTGTTAGTAATTCTCTCAGTGAAGTAAATAATGCATCAAAGCCTGCAGCACTACTAGGTTCCTGTTACCCCTGTAAAGTTCCTTATTTCTTCACTGAAAAACACAAAGAAAAATATGATCTATATAAAATCAATGTACCACACAAAATCAATTTAACAGTGCCTCAGTTTTTTCTAAATTTAAATTTTAAAACATATTTCTTATAATGCTTTCAAATCAAACATTATTTGATTAAATTTTAAAGTCAATTTAACAGTGGTAAATAGAATTTGCAATAAATCATACCTAAGTTCTAACAATACTGTCATGAGAACAGTAAACAATAAATGAATTTTGACAGTACAATACTGTGAAAAACATGCCCAACGTAAAATAAAAAGTAAGAATTTCGCTGATGAAGACGTCGCACCTGCTTGTCAGTATATAACCGAGTTAAACACTTAAAGTGTTTTAGTCCCTACTAGGGAGCAGGGATATTCCTAGCCCAAAGTTACTATGGGCCCTTGAAACGGGTAAAGGTCCCATGTCCCATTCAAATACATATAAAATTTAGAATTTTGATGGGCCTTCCGGAAATTTTGACGTGCCTAAGAATCCATAATTCCAACCTGAGAACAAAATAAACCTTGGATTGGAATAGCTTGTATAGGGGCCCACCCAAAATTAAATTCAGTTTAAGTCTAATATAAACAATTTTCATATGAAATGGATCTGGCTCATCCCAGGAATATCCTTCCAGCTTTAAAAAACTGTAGTTTACACTACAGCCTCTTTATAACACGGTTCGTTATAACACGGTTTTGGATATAACACGGTTCAAAGATGGATCCCAAAAATGTATAGATTATATTGAAAAATGACCATAAATGGTCATTTTTCAATATAATCTATACATTTTTTGTTTGGATATAACACGGTTGCTTAACTAACACGGTTTATGCTATGGACCCCAACAATAGTGTTATAAAGAGGTTGTTGTTGTATATGGTTGATCAGATATAACTAAATACTAAGGTTGACGTAAAAAAAAAAACAAAAAAAGAACGATGAGGCATGAGACCATTAATATAGGTCAGTGTCATAAAATAATACTGCACTAGCTGAGTTTCTGTTAGGAAGTGTATATCAGGGCCCAGTTGTTCAAAGCTAACGATGTCGTTAATAAACGATTCGTTAAAATTTACAACGTGTGATACGCAAATATGCTGAAATTTTTTGCTGAAAAAATGTGAGTAGCTTTTGCAGTGCAAAAGCTACTCACATTTTTTCAGCAAAAAATATCAGAATATTGTATACTGAATCCGCTAAAACAGTTAACGAAATGATCCTTAACAAGCTCGTTAAGCTAACGACGCTTTGAACAACTGGGCCCAGGTTTGATGACTGTAGATCATACAGTTAATCAGATATGATGCTAAATGCTGTGGTTGACATATACAATGTCAGTCATTCAACTGTGAAATACAGGTCTTTAGGTCATGAAACAAAGGCATGGGTCTTCTGTCTTGTTGTTCATTCTTGTTTAATGACATATCAACACCTTGTAGGTCATTTTGCCTCATCATCCAGTAAAAAAAGGAGAACAGGGACAGAAGGGCTACTTGACCTCGAGACCTGGATGCTATACACCAAGATTCAGTCCCAAAGCTTTCTTGGTTCTGGAGAAGATTTTTAAGTGTTTTTACCATATAGGGGCATTGTGGCCAACTGAATTAATGGACTATGACTATTTGCACAAATTTTCAATCCCACTTTAACAGAAGGCTCCACTTGAAGTTCTAAGAAAATCTGCCCAGGGGTTTCAGAGAAGTTGTTCAAAGGTGTGGACGGACTACAGACAGCAAGTGATCGGTCAGTGATCACAATAACTCATCCTGAGCCAAACATCCTGAGGATTTGGCTCGGGTGTGGTAAAAAAAAAACAACAAACTACCATGCCCTTCTCCTCCACCTGCTGCATGCAAGTACAGCAGATCTTTACCCCCACCCACAGATCCAAGTCTTAAAGTGTTACCATACTGTCTGAGTCCATGTCTAAAAAGGGTATACCAGATTTGATGACAGTATGTCTTATAATTAATCAGAAATGGAACTAAACACCAGGGCTGATGAACGTATGATTGGATGACAACCAGACCCCATATTGCAACTGCTTTCTAAGGCAGGCACAATAATAAATGAGCATTTACATCAGGTTCTTAGTATAACTGAAATACCAGTCTTCTAATTAATTTTAAAACCAACTAAAATGTAGAATGTATAGCTCCAGAAGCCATTTTTTTTATCTGAAAAAGCACTGCTATATTTCTTCTTTCACCACAAAAACATATGTTGAGGTACTCATTAGAAGTGCCTCATCAAAGTAGTTCTAATGAGTACACATAACATACAGACGAACCTCGTTATCTCAAACTCGCTTATTTCGAATTACCGCTTATCTCGAAGTGAAAATCTGGTCCCTGTTTTAACATGAAACTATGACGACAGGTAACAAAATAATGTGGAAAAGAGGAGAAATTGCTCCTAAGGAGCAATTTCTCCTCTTTTCCACATTATTTTACCGGTTATATATATATTTCTAACTTCAGGAGTCAAATTACATATTGATTTGTTAAATGTGGCTGTTCAATTTATTGTTTTCCTCACTCTCTCAACTCTGATATGTCGAGGTATGGATATCTCAAAGTGTTTCAGTGAGTCCCTTGGAATTTGAGATAACGAGAGTCGACTGTATATGTTTTCATGGAGAAATAAGAAATTCATTATGATACCCCTTTCTATCTGGAGATATGAGAATAATGAGATAAAATAGGTACATATTTAGTGGCTCCCTATCATAATTCATATACAAGACAGGGGATATAATAAAACCTAACAATGTCGTAATGAACGCCCCTACAAGGAATATTTCAGACAGCATCTTGTGGTCTCTCTCGGTGGAACAGTGGTGATGCTCCGCTTCTAGGCACCTGGCACAATGACTGTTTCTTTCTTGATATACCTCTCAATGATACAAACAGAGAGAAAAGAAAATATTTAGTTGTGTCACATAACATCTACAGAAAACAAAACAATAAACTTTCATAGGAAAATATCACAAAGCTTGTTCAGTTCCTAAATCTGGAAAGAACATCACTTCTTGATATTTCCCTCATACTTTTATATACATTCTCTCTCTTTCATTCAAACACTTAACTGCTAACATGCAACTCTGACACTATTACAACTAATTTAAATGTGTGTCCTCTGGCATACATGTACTTTATAAAACAGTCCAGCTAGAAGAAGAAGAACTAAGCAACGTCCGCACCCACTAGTGTTCTCATCTGAATGTGTCCCCGATTTAATTTCCTTTCTGTATTAGAAACTATCATTTGTTCTGACAATTTCAAACTTTAAATCCCTATTTCTGTCAAATAGGTATCTGCTTAGATCCTACTTACCTCCCTTAACTTTATTTTTCTGAAATTTCCTACTCATCGGTAGGAATATCAAAGGTTGTGGTTATATCTGTCAAATAGGTATCTGCTTAGATCCTACTTACCTCCCTTAACTTTATTTTTCTGAAATTTCCTACTCATCGGTAGGAATATCAAAGGTTGTGGTTATATCCTATATAACAGCTATCATTAGGTTGTCATAAAATCACAGGAACACAAGTGACAATGAGCTTAATAAGAAACTATCTGTCATATGACATGAGCAGCACCTGGGTTAAACCATAGCTCCAGGTTCTTTAGAAGCCAACTGATCTGTTTGTAAAGACAGGGTATATCCAGGTTTAGCAGGACTAGGGTTAAATATTGCTGGATGAATGGCAATGTAGACCCTGGTCCTATGCTGCATTTTGTGATATATGATTTGGATCTGCAATCTCTGCTCAGACCTGTCTGTCCAAATACTTTACGTAAATAGGTTAACATTTTTTTCTCAATAGTCCTAGGCCCAGTTGTTCAAAGCGCCGTTAGCCTAACGAGCTCGTTAAGGGTCATTTCGTTAACTGTTTTAGTGGATTCAATATACAATATTCTGATATTTTTTGCTGAAAAAATGTGAGTAGCTTTTGCATTGCAAAAGCTACTCACATTTTTTCAGCAAAAAATTTCAGCATATTTGCGTATCACTCGATTTAAATTTTAACGAATCGTTAACTAACGACGTCGTTAGCTTTGAACAACTGGGCCCTGGACAATATGCTGTACTCATTAGAAATCCCTTGGGGAGGTGTTTGTGATGAATGCAACAACATACAGTCCGCAATTAATCTCCATCATGGTATTCCATCTACTGTTGAGTGCTGGGCAATAAGATTTTCAGAAAATTACAGTAATTTCTTGCTCTCTTCCATTTTTCTTGACCCAAAGACTGGATTTTTCCACTGTTTTCTAAAGTTTAGTTGTGCCTGTGCCTGACATGCTAAAGAAATCTTCTTGCATCAAGGATACAGTTTTGCTTTTTCTCTGACAAGAGCTGCCATTTTTCAAGGAAAATGGTACTTTCTTAGTGCATGTGCATAAGAATAGTCCACATCCATGAACCACAGTGAAAATTAGCAGTTACTTGTGTGTACAGGAAAATTTACAATTAAAACTGATGAGCAAAAACAAGTCAAAGAAATACTATACAGCTCAAAATTACTTGGACAGCACACACTGTAGAATCAGAAAAAGGCTAGAACTCGCATTTTTCAATGTTTATTTCAGGCAGAAGAAATTAATACAGGAAGTTCACCAAAAGCATATGCATTTTCACATATGATGCGTGAATAGTTGCATTCAAAAGGTATCCCCACACTTTCATATAATCTGCAGTAAGAAAATGACAAAGCTAAAGTGGAAAAATGACAAAAATAAATTTAAAAATTATGTCCAAACCACATGCACTTCTGCAGACCCAGGAGAAAAAGACTGGTATAAAATTGTATGAGGAGTTGCAATCACAAGGTACCAACTGTCTATACATCTGAGGTCAGAAAATGACAAAGTTCACAAAGTAGAAAAAAGTGGCAAAAATTAATGCAAGGATTATATCAAAAGCACATGCACATCTTAGACTATGGAGAAAACATGTGCTAAGTTTCAAAAATGATTGGTATAAAAAAAAGGGGAGTTGTGCTCATGAGGTACTGTCTATATATTGAGGGTAAAAAATGGCTAAGTTCACAATGTGGAAAAAGTTACAAAAATGATCTAACAATTATATCCAAACCACATGAACATCCCAGGGGTCATCCTACAGCTTTCAGAAATGGCAAAGTTTTGTGACAATTTCAGGATTTCAGGGAGAAGTTTTGGCCAAAATTTTGAATTTCCCTATACATTCTATACATTTTCACTTCCTCCTCAGCTCAAGATAGAGAGAGGTCAGCCAGCTTAAGGAGACTTTTTCTCCCAAATCGCCCTCTAGGATGATCTTTGCATCCTCATACCTTAAAGAAAGCACATGCAAAGTTTCAAAACGATCAGTACAAAACTGTACAAGGAGTTGCACTCACTAGAGCTACCCACTGTCTATATATTGAGGGTGAAAAATGACTAAGTTCATAATGCAGAAAAAGTAAAAAAATGATCTAACAATTATATCCAAGCCACATGCACATCCTTATACCATGGAGAAAACACATGGAAAGTTTCAAAACCATCTGTACAAAACTGTAAGAGGAGTTGTGCTAACAAGTGCTACTCACTGTATATATACTAAGGATGAAAAGTGACTAAGTTCACAATTATTTATGGAAAAACAGGGTACCCACTGCATTTTGAAACTGATGGTAAATCTGCTGTTTTCTTAGTTTTGTACCCCTAATGTACAGAAGTTTATAGAGACTGTCTTCAATTTTAGGGGTACAAGACAGATTTTGGGGGTAAAAAATCCTCTGCAGAGGGTAAATGGGAATGCTGGAAAAGTGAAAAAAAAAAAAAAAAAATCTAACAATTACACCCACTAAACCACATGCACATCCTCATACCATGAAGAAAACGCATGCAAAGTTTCAAAATGATTGACACAAAACTGTAAGAGGATTTGCGCTCTCAAGACACCTAGGGTAAATGTTGACAGATGGACGAACAGACGGATGGATGGATGAACGAGCGGAAACTTGCGTGCCTAAGTTTCCCTGCTCAAGCAGATGCAACAAAAAGCACCCAAGAGGCCTAGACTGAAACATGATATATTATCTGGTCATTCAAAAATCAGTTTGCTAATTTTACAATTACTTTGTCTCAAAGACCGACAAAAAGTGCCTTGAGCTATGATTTTGCTAGGGACGTTATTCAGTTTTACAAGAGCTGAAATGAAAGGTCTGCAATGACAAGGATAAACCCAGGTAAGACTGTAGAGTCACACAAAAAGAAATCTAAGCCAGAACTTATAAAAGCTTTATTTTGCAGCTACTCATCTCTGACAATGGTTTCTCATATACAGCTCATTGCCTCATAGCTGGGTACTTACCTTCTAACTTCATCTGTTTGGCTAAGGAAACGGAATCTAATGTTGCCACTCCAGGGCCTGGTATCTAAAAACAGAAAACAAATTATTTATGCACATTCCTAATGAAATGAATTGACCATAGTCAACGTTCTCAGAAATGCGTAAATTTGTGTTTTTTGTTGGTTTTTTTTCTTCACAACTGCAGGGCAAGAGATAATGGGAATATGCGAGTAAAATGCCCATATGTTTTGAGCAAATACTCAATTATTTTCAAAAACTTGGGTATTGATACCCAATGTATTTGACAGAGTACCCAATTATTTCCGGATTCAAGGGTGAAAATTAAAGTTTCATGGCCAGAAAAGTATACAATTATTATTTTATATCATGATTACTGCACATTATAGGTGTTTTTTATAATGAAATGCCATGTTTTAAATACCAAAATCAGGCTTCATTGGGCTCTTAGGGGTGGTCTTACAGTTGGGCAAGGTCTGCTATCCTTGTAGAAGGTAAGGGTATAGGGAGATTTTTTTTCTTCTGTTTCTTCACTTTCAATCCTGTTCCTCTTTCTTCTCTGTCCCTCTCTTTCATCTCCTCTACTATCTCTTCTATCTCTTTTCTCCCTTTCTCTGGGAGATGACACAAAATGACCCCCAAGGGTTGACTGTAGTTAAACCCCAACTCATTCAAAATCACTGGGTTCTTTCTCTCATTTTGTTTTACCCAATTTATTTTAATTAAGTTTTACCAAATTAATTTTCAATTTGTGGGGTATCTTTACTCAAACCAAAAAAGGAAAATATGATTTTACCCAATTGATTAAATTTTGATGGGTTAAATACCCAAATGCCCCCAAAATTATCTGTGGCTCTGACAACTTAAAGACCAAAAGATGCATAAACATGTCATCCTGCCATATGCATATCTTTTCTATCTCAAAATCCTAAGAATTAAAGATGCATATACTGACTGCCAGTATTTCTTTTATATACTGTAAAAAGTAAAAAATAAATAAATATTTTAGGTGCCCCAATACTTATGTCCTACGACTTAAAAGGGCTCCTATCATAAAAAAAAAAAACGTGTCATATTTGTGTTCACTAGTTTGCACCTTATTGGTCCATTATTTCGTAAATTTAACCTAATGTTAATAAATGCATAAACAGATTACCACCCATTGTTTTGTTTTCATAATAACCCCCTGGTTTATCTATCACGTGTTGAAACTGTCCAAGAGAGAACAAGAGCTGTCGTAGGACAGCGAGCTCGCCTGCTGGGTACATTTTATATTGTAACATTTTTATCGTTAAGCCATATAATATAGGTCACACTGACCTAGATGTATTTGTATGTAAATCATTTTGTCACATAGATATAATAATCCCAGGTGTGACAATTCTCCATGAAATAATAATAAAAATAAAAGGCAAAATCACTGAAGCATGAAATATAGGTCACAATGACCTAGATATAGTAAGTGGTCATTCACTGGGTCACATGGAAGTAATATCCCAGGTGTGACATTCATCCAACAAATAGTATTCAAGATATACGACAAAATCACTGAACCATGAAATATAGGTCACACCAACAGAGATAATTTTGACGTCAATAATCCGGTCACAAGGAACTAACATCCCAGGTGTGACATTTATCCAACAAATAGTATTCAAGATATAAGGCAAAATCACTGAACCATGAAATATAGGTCACAATGACCTAGATATAGTAAGTGGTCATTCATTGGGTCACATGGAAGTAATATCCCAGGTGTGACATTTATCCAACAAATAGTATTCAAGATATAAGGCAAAATCACTGAACCATGAAATATAGGTCACACCAACAGAGATATATTTTGACGTCAATAATTGGGTCACAAGGAAGTAATATCCCAGGTGTGACATTTATCCAACAAATAGTATTCAAGATATAAGGCAAAATCACTGAACCATGAAATATAGGTCACACCAACAGAGATATATTTTGACGTCAATAATCGGGTCACAAGGAACTAATATCCCAGGTGTGACATTTATCCAACAAATAGTATTCAAGATATAAGGCAAAATCACTGAACCATGAAATATAGGTCACAATGACCTAGATATAGTAAGTGGTCATTCATTGGGTCACATGGAACAAATATCCCAGGTGTGACATTTATCCAACAAATAGTATTCAAGATATAAGGCAAAATCACTGAACCATGAAGTATAGGTCACACCAACAGAGATATATTTTGACGTCAATAATCCGGTCACAAGGAACTAACATCCCAGGTGTGACATTTATCCAACAAATAGTATTCAATATATTAGGCAAAATCACTGAACCATGAAATATAGGTCACAATGACCTAGATATAGTAAGTGGTCATTCATTGGGTCACATGGAAGTAATATCCCAGGCGTGACATTTATCCAACAAATAGTATTCAAGATATAAGGCAAAATCACTGAACCATGAAATATAGGTCACATCAAAAGAGATATATTTTGACGTCAATAATCGGGTCACAAGGAACTAATATCCCAGGTGTGACATTTATCCAACAAATAGTATTCAAGATATAAGGCAAAATCACTGAACCATGAAATATAGGTCACACCAACAGAGATATATTTTGACGTCAATAATCGGGTCACAAGGAACTAATGTCCCAGGTGTGACATTTACCCAACAAATAGTATTCAAGATATAAGGCAAAATCACTGAACCATGAAATATAGGTCACAATGACCTAGATATAGTAAGTGGTCATTCATTGGGTCACATGGAAGTAATATCCCAGGTGTGACATTTATCCAACAAATAGTATTCAAGATATACGGCAAAATCACTGAACCATGAAATATAGGTCACACCAACAGAGATAATTTTGACGTCAATAATCGGGTCACAAGGAACTAATATCCCAGGTGTGACATTTATCCAACAAATAGTATTCAAGATATAAGGCAAAATCACTGAACCATGAAATATAGGTCACAATGACCTAGACATAGTAAGTGGTCATTCATTGGGTCACATGGAAGTAATATCCCAGGTGTGACATTTATCCAACAAATAGTATTCAAGATATAAGACAAAATCACTGGACCGTGAAATCTAGGTGACCTTGACCGTAAAATGTAGGTCACCATGACCTTCACTCTCTTACACTTAAACAGATGTCACATAGTTACCTGATGTATAACCAGTTGTGTCTAAAACCTGTAGGCATATAAGATTTTACAAATGTGACCTAGATTTTGACCCCTAGCCCCACTCCAAGGCCCACCCTAAGGTATGAACCCAGGGGTATGTTCTTTTGGAATCTCAGAAGACTCCTCCAGGTACCCAAATTCTAAATATGAATGCTCTATGAGGAGTGAAAGTCAAGATATAAGAATTTGAAAAACTTTAACACAGTATTACAAAGGTGTCCTAGATTCTGACCCCTAGCCCCACCCAGGGGCATGAACCCAGGGGTTTATTCTTTTGGAATCTCAGAAGACCCTCCAAGGTACCTAAGTTCCAAATTTGATGCCTCTGTGAGGAGTGACTGTTGAGATATAAGCATTTGAAAAACTTTAACGCAGTGTGACGGGAACGGGAACGCAAACGCAAACGTGGACGACCGGGGTGACTACAATAGCTCTCCTAGTACTTCGTACAGGCGAGCTAAAAATAAATCAAATACTGCTTTCCCCTTTTGTTGGTCATTTGCGCAGAACTGATATCACAACTGCAGGTAACAATCTACATTCTACAAATACCACCAGGCGCGTGATAACATTATAATTGGGGTTTGTCTCATCGGCCTTTTGGGGTTTATCTCAATGGCATTATTGGTGAACAATGCTATTGTATTTCATTTTAATAATCTTACTTATTTATAGTTTTTTTTTTTTTTGTTATTTTTTGTTTACCGTCATTCTGTTTGTCGCGCTCAAGTTGCAAACAAAATCAGCTCTTAAAGAATGTGCCTGTCATATGACAACAACCTGCGGTAATTTTAAAACAGCAACGCACTCAGGCTAATGCAACTGTGTGCACGAAATTGCAGCTTTCTTGAAGAATTTTTGGATTAATATTCTTAAAAGTAGGTTTTATTTATTTATTTTCTACTCTTTAACAAGACTGCTGTAAGAAACCTTTCTTGTGTCCATAGATGGAGAAAATACGTGTAAAGTTGCTGCAAACAAAACATGGAGGAAAAATATTTCATGCTGGTTAAAAAGATTTTTTTCCCTAATATTTCATTTTTCCCAAATATACTGCCCCATGGTTAAAATAAAATGTGAAATGATAAAACCCTGCCATTATCATGTCAAGGGCAGATAACTCTGTCAAAAATTGATGCAATTTGCCAATGAGCAATACCATGGCAGATCTCAACAATATCAATGCGCTTATCCAATTTAGTGAAACTCCATTGCGATTTACTCAAGTTATTGTCAGGAAAGTAAAATACAGATATATTGCGGGCAGATAACTCAGTCAAAAATGGATGAAATTTGCCCATTAGTAATTCCAAAGCAGATCTTCACAATATCAGTGCACATACCAAGTTTGGTGAAAATACATTGACATTTGCTAAAGTTATCGTCCAGAAATGAAAATACGGACACATATCGCAGGCAGATAACTTTGTCAGAAATAGACTAAATTTGCCCAAGAGCAATCCAAAACCAGATCTCCACAATATCTATGCACACACCAAGTTTGGTGAAATCCATTGATATAAATTTACTAAAGTTATCATCCAGATATGAAAATAAGGACTATCTCAGGCAGATAACTCCGTCAAAATTTGACGAAATTTGCCAATTAAAAATCCCAAACCAGATCTCCATAATATCAATGCAATCACCAAGTTTAGTGTAAATCCATTGATATTTACTCGAGTCATCATCCCAAAACGAAAATATGGACATACAACAGACGGACATACCAACATTTCAGGATTAGTGGCTACCTCAGTGTTTAATTGCAATAGAGGTTTGGGGGCTTTTTTTTTGGCAGATTAGGGCTAGTAATGCATTTTTAACAGAATAATCCTGGATAGATTAGGATGTTGGGCCAGAAAATGGGGTATGAGATTTCACCCAGTCAAATGCAATATAATGCAGATAACTAGGAAAACAACAAATAGAGGGTACTGTCCTCAAAAATGTGGATTCCATTAAATACCTAGGAGTAGCAATCACACGACCTGAAATGGAATACACATATCAGCAACATGTGTACTAAGGCAACTAGAACTCTTAGTTTCCCCCGAGACGAAATCTTTATCAATGTCCTCAGGATGTAAAAGAGCAGAATATAGGGGGACTTGTTTGCCCTATTTTGGAATATGGCAGCTGTGTTTGGGATCCACAAGCCTGGTTCTTCAACAAATCGAAAAAGTTAACTTTTAAGAATAGGGCTGCTAGGTTTGTTAAGTACTAGCAATTACTGTTTTGAAACTGGGAGTATGACTGGAATACTGGAAAAACTAAAATGTGAGTATCTCAAGAAAAAGAGGTGATACTGGAAAAACTAAAATGTGAGTATCTCAAGAAAAAGAGGTGAGACGGAGAGACATTTGACTGCTTCTTTTGTACAAAGGTCTAAAAGGTGCTGCCTGCATTCCAACAGATATCCTCCCCTCCCCCCATCCCCCGCCTCCTCACCAAGTAGGCACAGTAGAAATCATCACTCATTGATTTTTCAGACCCTCACTGCAAGAACTGACATTTACATGGGTTCATTCTTCCCTCAAACAATCAGAGATTGGAATGCCCTTCCAGATTTATCATTACCTCTGATGAAGGTGCAGAGGATAGTGTGGCTAGGTTTACCTCTCTGGTGAGAGCTAGGGACTAACTTCCCGTATCACAGGTCCTGTTGAATTAATGTCATTAGACGTATTCTGATATAAGCCGAACGTCATTAGACGTATTCTGATATGTGCCGAGTTGACCCGGCACCTCAATTATCACTGAGCTAGCCATGCCGACATTTTTTTTTCATTTTTAGGCGCCTACCTGACATCCTTCTGCCCTCAAATCCTGGCTGGAGCACTGGGATGGTGCGGAGAATTTGTTACCATTTTAAATCATTTTGGTCTGACGTCCTCTTATGAGGTTAAGATGTAGGGATATTTGTCTGGGGAAATATCCAAAGGTCACCAAAACGTGTCGGTCTTCATTAGCTGTGGATTCTGTAAGGTTTTGATTATTTTCGATAATCATGCTAAAGCTGCGGTATAAATCATAAGAATAGAATAATGGACATCATGTAAACATGGGCCTATTATATTTTTCCGTAATTACCCCGTTAAAATTTAGTGGTTCTTGTTTCACGCCGACAAATCCTAAAGACGCCATTTTCCTTCAAGTTCAAGGATGCGCTCGATTCTGAAGGGTCGCAGCTCGATTGTGGGTGATTATAAAAGCCGGGAGTAAAGGTCGGAAGTCGGGACCAGTGGTCGAAGTAAATTTGGACAATCAAATTATAACACTAAACTTGCACCTATCGGGATGAAATTTGGAACATAAGTAGAATATAGACTCTTCTTTAAAATGCGTATAAGATTTTATATTGTTATCAAATGTTATTCACGTTATAGTATGAAATATACCATTACGTCGCTTATTTTGGGGTCGGGACCAACTTTTGCGGTATTGACGATGTCAAGCATTTTGCAAATTATAGTCAGTCTGGGGATTCCACACGAATTATTTTATACATTATCAATTAAAAACATGTCACAGATCAGAAACATGTAAAAATAAAGTTATTTCATCGCACCGTCTAGTAATTAATTGACCCGGGAGTAGGCCGGAACTAAATTTCAGGTTTGCGGTATTGAAGATGTCAAGCGTTTTGCAAAGTATGGTCAGCTGCGGGTTGCCACGAGAATTATTTTGTGCAATTTCATTTTAAAAACATGTCACAAATCAGAAAAATATAAAAAAAATAAAGTTATTTCATTGCACTGTGTAGTAAATAATTGACCCGGGGAAAACAATGTATGTGACATTAGCAAGAAGGCAAATCTGAGTCGATAAATTTACCCCTGACAGAATATATAAAGTGTTTTTGTCTCTGGTTTTCTACAAATGCAGAATGATAACGACAGTTCAGTCAAGAACATGTTTGATTTTGACATGTCGCCTTTTCAGTTAAATTACTATATTATGTGTAGGTAGGGAACGGAAATAGCATTCTGCGACCTCATTTGTTGCGCATTATATGCTTCCTATTTTGAGCTGAGGGAAAAATTTCTATGCACAGCATATATAGGGAAATCCAAATTTGGGTCCAAAACTTCTCCCTGAAAGCCTGAAAATGTCAAAAAGCTTCTCCCTATCTGAACGTCCTAGCGAACCGCTGATTGGCTATTGCATAGAGGCAATATTCGTTCGCTTGTAGTGCATTATAGTCGCCAATTTTATAGGGCTTAATTTCTTTGTCTGGATACTGCCTGCCACACACCCTCACCGACATTTTAAACAGATGCGCTAGCCTGAGTTACAAGAAAAGCAATATAAAAGATAAAAGCAAGATGATAGTTGCAACTTACGAATGACAGCTGTGCGGATTAAAGATGATAGATTAAAATCTAAGATAAGATTTATTTGAGTACATATAAGTCATACATATCGATCATCACATACTCACACAATTACATAATATAAAAATAGGCTTAGCCTAAATGTGAGCACAGGACAGACCTATCTGTAGTTTCTTCAAAAGTCCTTCACAGCATTATTAAAAAATGACTATCAGTATAAAAAATATATGTAAATCAATAATAAATAATAAAAATAATCAGCAATATGTGTTCGTGACACTTAATGACACTCGTTTCTTGTCGCTTCGTGACGCTTATTAATATCAAATCCGCTCCAGTCCTGTCAACTTCCGGTGACAACTTCCGGGAAGAAAATTGGTCAGAGCGATTTCTGCTGAAAGTATATACCGTTGTATGTTACTTTACTTTGATCATATTCCCTACGGTAGAGCTCACATTGTTGGCTTAGCCTAAATGTAAGCACAGCACAGACCTATCTGTAGTCTCTTCAAAAGTCCTTCGCAGCATCATTAAAGAATGGATATCAGTATATAAAAATATATGTAAATCAATAATAAATAATAAAAAATAATCAGCAAAATATGTTCGTGACACGTATTGACACTTGTTCCTTGTCACTTCGTGATGCTTATTAGTGAGACCTAAATTTTGTGAAGAGCGGTACCCAGTCACTTCTGCCAACTTCCAGTGACAACTTCCAGGAAGAAAAAGATAGAAAATTGGTCAGAGCGATTTCTGCTGAAAGTATGGTCGTTATATGTTACTTTTCCTTGATCATATTCTCTACCGTAGAGCTCACTTCGTCGAACCATGCTCGCTATAAATTAAAAACATTAAAATTTAAGATCCATTTACCATTAAAAATAATATGACAAGCACATTTGGAAAGTTTATGATATCACACATTTAAAATTAGCACAAATCAAATATCCAGTTCACTTTTGACTAAGAATGCACTATTCATATGATTAAAATGATAAGATTTAGACTAAATGTACACAGGGTAGCCCACAAAGTTGTAGCAACTTATTTCCTATGGGGCCCTGTTAACTGAACTGGTGGTGGGCCAAGCTCAAGAGTAAGGGGAAAAAAAGACAGAAATATCACATATAGTACTTAGTTTCTGACATTAAAGCTCTATCTAGGGCCACAATCACTAAAATAGTGCATTTATTAAACCTGAGAATAATAAAAAAGTATCAGATATAAATCATTAATACAACATGACCAGCAGTTTGTGATTGTGGCACTCCCTGGACTTTTCTCTTACCTTTTTTTTTCTACAACCTATTCCTGCCATTAAACAGTCCATACAGAATTATCATTGTCTTCATGCTGCAGTATAAAAAAAAAGTTTTTAAATTCTTTCTTAAATCTCGGCTTATCTGGGAGTCCAGAAGGGACATGGAGTTTAATCACATCACTCAAAGTGCCAGGTCGTGAGGGTGACCATCTCTAAGAGACCAATAAATAATCTGTAACATTTGCACGGACAGGTCCTGGAGGTGGTCACCAGTGCTACGTGCCTGTGGGTGGACATCTCTAATGGCCTGTCTTGGAACTCCCACATAGACAAAATAACAGGAAATGCTAACCGGACCGTGGGATTCCTCAGAAGGAACATAAAAACAAAACTACCTAAGATGACATCGAGAGACTGCTTATAACATGACAGCCCAGACAGCATGACAACGTTGGCCCAACGTTGGCATTGCTTTGTATCGTTGGCTGATGGTTATCCGTTGGCTGTCCAATGTTGGCCCGACGTTGAGCCGACTATGATATCAGTCTAATGAAATATTTTAAAGTCAGTGAAATAATGTTATAGTTGGCACAATAATGGACCAACGTTATGCAAAATACTGGAAATAGACAGTTTTTTTATATGTGGTATAAGGTTGGCCCAACGTTACCAAAAATATGCAAATCATGCACTCCTTTGTATGATGTTTGGCCAACGTTGGACCAACGTCAGCAATTGGTTTATTGCTGATTCTGCTAAAGTGACAAAAATGTTGCAAAAATGTGATTTCATAATTATATCAACCGGTATGCATAATTTAGATTTTCTTGTTTTAAATCCAAATTAAGTTGCTAGTGTGGATCAAAAACTAAGGCTGTAAATCCAAGGAGTTAAACGTTAGATCAACGTTATGGCAACGTTGGCCATATTTGTATCCTAAAAAATCATATATAAAAATTATTTTATCAAACAAACTGCAGGTCAGTTAATATAAGATACCAATTTAATTAGCATATTAATGTACCATATTGCCTAAAGCAAAAAAAAAAAAAAAAAAAAAAAAAAAAAAAAAAAAACAGCATGAAGTAATCTTTATACTGGCTTCCTGGTCCAGCGCCAAGGTGAAGAATAAAACTTGCTTGCCATATTAATTAGTAACCCAATACCTTGGAGTAATTTTGTTCATTACTGTTACCATCTACCAAAGGTTTTATTACTCTTTAGACTACACATAAAGCTAGCTTTTATACCACTTGAATTCTGACTCTCTGATTGAAAGCACCAATAAAGGTCTCAAGATGTGATTTAAAGAAGAAGGATTAAGATTTTCAAACATATGAGTATAATTATATTTTATATTTGTTTATAATTTAGGCAAAAATGATGAACTGCATGCGACGGATATGAATACCTCTAATCAGACTGCGCAGTTGTGTAGACTGATCTGAGTTTTTGTTTGATGCTCATGTGACATTGTAGGCTTTGCTGTACTCTGGCTCATTTGTGATTTTGACATTATTACAGCACAAACATTGTTTTACTAGAGTAATGGGTCCAAAACACGCTCACGGAAAACAGTGTAGATCCATATCAGACTCCTACTCCTCCTAGAGGACTCGGGAGGGGAAAAAGCTATGCCAGTTTATAAAATGTGTATTTTATTGTAAAACCATCCCTTTTTAGTGAAATGCTGTTTTACATTCATAAAAATATAGGACTATGTAAGAATGTCTAAATCACGAGTGAGCCAGAGCACATAAAATATAGTACTGTGCTGTAAGAGTGTCAAAATCACAAGTGAGCCAGAGCACATAAAATACAGTACTGTGCTGTAAGAATGTCAAACTCACAAGTAAGCCTGAGCACAGCAAAACTACAATGTTACATTTGCAAGCAGCAAAGACTCAGATCAGCATAACTGCACAGTGATAAGAGGCTTTCATATCCGCCCCATGCAGTTCATAATTGCTGCCTAAATTAGAAACGAATATATAATATAATTATACTTACATGTTGATTCGCTGTCGGAGCAGCCCCTTTTCACTGGCAAAAAATCGGTTGGCATCATACATAATTTCTACATTTGCCCAACGTTAAAATTGCGCAGGTCTAACGTTGGCCCAACGTTGTAATGAACATTGACATACGTTGATCCAACGTAATGTCTACACGTTGGCCCAACGAGCAGACACGTTGGGCCAACGTTGACTGTCTACGTCGGGCCAACGAAATGGACAACCATTATTTAACGTTGGCCCAACGTTAGCATGCCGTCTGGGAGTGACGAGCAGATGCACGTCTCTGCTTGTTCTATCGCATTGTCTATGGACTTGTGGCAATCCCTGTGCCAGAATATATCCAGCCCAGCACCGGTGTGTCCAGTTATTGCCACTCCATGGCCTTGCGTCAAGTCAAGCACACATCAAAGAACTTTTATAAGTGCTCTTTTCCACCTGCAATAGTTCAGTGGAATGCGCTTTCCGAGTCGGTTGTGTGCTTGCCAACCCTTGATGCGTTCAAGGAAGAAATTGGTAAGCTGCACCATTCAAGGCCCTGGATCCAGTATGGTGCTTTTAGATTGTTTTTCAACCTTCTTCTCACCTACTTTTAACTTTTTTTTTCTTTGCTTATCTCACTATCCCATCTTGCACTACGTCGTCTCATTTCTTCATACTTTTTTTTCTGCACAGACGGCGCACACCTGTCAAGAATGCCTGGTGACAGGATAGATAGATAGATAGATAGATAGATAGATAGATAGATAGATAGATAGATAGATAGATGAAATTAAAGTCAGGTTAAAACAAGCTACTAAGGGTATAAGGTGTGGAGTGCTGCAGCCTGCTAACTGCAGCATTGAAATCTTCAAGACTGGACAGGCACACAACAACTTCTGGCAGGACGTTCCACTGGACAACTGCAAGCAACTTGTGATAATTTCTGGTTGTCTGCAGTTGTCGATAGGTCTTTCAATGACAGTATCTAGAGACAAGGGTAGTCGGTCCAACTTGCTTGGATGTAATCAGGGAGAGGGACTGCGACCATACCACATACTATCCTGTAGAATAGGCAGTGTACACTAAACTACACTACCCTAAAGTTGCAATCATGTCCAATAAACTTGCCAAGAAACACATCTCACAGCTCTTCGCTGCACTTTTTCTACCTGTTGCACCTAGTCTTTCGTATGGGGATCCCATACAGCCGCAGTATATTCCAATTGCAGCATGACAAGTGTATTATAGGCCTGTATCTTTAGTCTTAATATTTCTTCGGATAAAACCAGTTTTGTTGGCATGTACGGTAATCTTGTCTACATGGGAGTCCAGGACAAGCCAATAGAGAATATCAACCCCCAGATACTTGGCGCAGGTAAGAGTTTCCAAGATCTGCCCATGGAGCCCGTATTTTATATTAATTTGTTCCTTGGACCCTGTTACTTGCACCACCTGACACTTCGAGGGTTAAACTCCATGTCCCAATCCAGCTCACACGTAGACAGTTTGTCAAGGTCCTGTTGTAGCATTGCGCTGTCTTCCTCGCCTTCGATGGTTAGATAAAGGGTCAAGTCATCAGCAACCAGGCGTACTATCAGATAAATCGGAACTAAATCGGACCAAGGATATAGCCCTGGGTACACCAGATGTGACCGGTACCGACTCCGACTTCTCCTAGGGTAGTTGTATTTGACGGGAAAAAAACGGAACCGAAGTTTGATCACCCAGGAAAAGCCTTTATCTTTCACGGAACCAATGATTTTTGGCAAGCATATACTTATAGAGTCTTCTTCAAAATGCATATCAAGATTTTCAAATGTTTTCTTTAATTGAGGAAATATTGCCAATTGAATAGGCTCATGTCGGCCGGAGAAAAGAAGGGACCAAATTTTCGCGCAAATGACCATGTCCTAAGTTTCTGCAAGTATCGCCAAAATAGTGAATGACTCGTAGTTTTCATGGTATATGCTAACCAAAATCGTTCTAGGGAAATCAAACTGCCAAATTCTGAAAGTTTGTGCATCAGTTTTCGAAATAATATGCCCGGGACAAGGCCAGGACCAACGTAATTTGCTGCACGTCTGTATCTATCTATCTCTTTATTCGGCTATCCTTAACTTTATTACCCTTAACTGAGTATTATGAGCCGGTGTCCCGCAACATGCATAAAAGTAAGAAGTTGAAACAAAGCGGGACAGAAAGGAATGAGTTAACGTGCTTAGTGTTAATACATTATACAGACTGAATTTCAAAGGTGAAAATAAAAACAGTGTAGTGGACCATCTGACTGATAGCATGATTGAAGCTGTCATGGTCTGTCAATGTGGCAATAACCATAAACAATCTTACAGAACATGTCTTGAATCAGCACGCCACTGCTCGATGATACGCCGGCCCAGTTTCCTGAGCATGTCTGTGACACTGGAATATGGTGAGTAATCACAATAGTACCAACGAGCTGCCCTTCTCTGTACTATTTCAATCTTATTTATGTCGTCCTGGGCATAGGGGTTCCAGACTGGAGCAGCGTACTCTAGCTGTGGACGAACAATGCTGTTAGCTCTTTCCCTGAGATCGGGATTTTTAGTTTTCAGATTTCCCTGGGACTTTGTGGCTGTGCTTGTGATTCGGGAGATATGGGGCTTCCAGGAAATGTCATTTGATATGTCAACCCCTAAATATCGGGCACAGGGCACGAACTCAAGTGTTTAGTCATAGAGTGTGTATGTTGTAGGTAAGCGAGACCTGGATCTGGTTACATGTATTGCCTGACATTTTGATGGATTAAATTCCATGTCTCATTCGAGCTCCCAGTATTGGTGAATACTGAGATCAGCTTGGTTGCCAAGATTCAGCAAGATATAGCAAGGTAGGCCGCTGTATCGTCGGCAATTAGTCTTACCTGGTGTTTGACTCTACCTGGCAGGTCGTTAATATATTTATTTTATTTATTTATTTTCCAATAATGCTTAACCAATTACTGGGACCATTAGCGTGTGTACATTGTACTATCGGATGTAGACCAGGAAGAGGATTGGCCATGGGACAGAGCCCTGAGTGACACCTTATATGTAACTAGTACTTCCTCGGAACAACCGCACCCCCCCCCCCCCTCCGCCCGCCCAGACCACAGTCTGCGACCTACCATCAAGGAATGCCTTGATCCATGCGAGGTTGTTGTCTCTGATGCCGTATCCATATAACTTGTAGATAAGCTTTTCATGGTTGACTTTGTCAAACGCTTACCCGTCTGCTATTAACTATTATTGATTAGGTGCAGTTGTCGTAAAATGGTTAAGTTAAAAAAAAACAAAAAAAAAAAAAAAAAAAAAACGCCATTTTGTTAAAAAGTATTTTTCAGCATCAAGCTCCTACATGCACATCTTCACTATGTCTGTAATACAAGTGTTAAGTTTTGAAAAGATCCAACAAAACTGTAAGAGGATTTGATTTCACAAAGTATGCACTATAACATATAGATTGGTACCCGTTAGAACCGCCTTGTTTTTGAGCAGAAATAAGAAAAATATCAGAATTTTTATCTGAAAACTTTCAGTTTTTGGTGGTGAAATTTTCAATATATTTGAATAGGCGTGTTTTCGAAATGAGCTAGTCTGGCCCAGAAAACTTGACACTTCAGCCGTTTTCAGTTTTGTATGTGTGTTCATTGCTCTCAAGGGTCATTCCTTTTAAAATAAATTGCACGGCTTATTTCACGCATTTTCATTGGTCGAGTGCAAATTCAAAACAGCATTTAAACTTCGATAACTCGATGTAGTAAAAAATCTTGAAACAAGTTATTTGCGTAGATTTCAAAATTAAGCTCTTTTAACAATGTCGTCAACGTAAACATGTCCGAGTTGGAATGATACGAAATGGTCATTCTTTTTTTGCGGATTTTGTAAACGTAAAGACCTTCGAGCTTTATTCATTTTATAATTGATTAGCTGGCGTTTACATATCGAAAAAATCCACAAAAAAATCATTTCTATAATGAAAAGGGACAAAAGGGTATGCAGGGACGGAGAGTGGCTCTGTTTGTGCATATGTCGTCCATGAAAATAATGCGATGCCAATGTATGCAAGCACACACAACGCCAACTCGTTGTAAAGGCCGGCCGTAAATCCACAACACCATCAGACGTTAAACCACCACTTCAACTCATGTCTGGTGGAATTACAGAAGAACCTTCCTACTTTCTACGCGAGCGTAAAATCAAACATTCTGTGTTCTAGTTTAATGCCTTATTTAACCCATCAAGCGTCAAACAAAATTGTAGCAGACGACATTCTATTTATTATTATTAATTCTGAGAAAGTACGACGACATTTCATGTGATCGTCTGCTAGCAGACGGTTCATATGAAATAACAAGATTTCAATAAAACAAACTCAAAATGTCGTCTGCTGCATTTGTGACTTAAACCCATAATGCCACTGGCCACGTTCTGCTTCACGTGAACATCATTTAACCTTTACCACTCTCATGGCTAATTCAGCAGACGACAAAGATATTTTTTTTTATTTTTCCCAGAAAAGAGGATTTGATATTTCATGCAATTGGAGACAATTTGCGTGAACTGTCAAATCTTGTTTTCTGGGGAAAAAATAAGAAAAAAAAATCAATATATTGTCTGCTGAAAATTTTACCCATAGTGCTAAGTGTTAAAACAGAGTAATGATGCACGTAGTGGGCGTCTGATCTGTATAAACGTAAAAACAAAAATAAATAAAGACGGTGCCCGCCCACATTTCAATTGTTTCATGAAGGTTGTACATTTTCTGGTTTAACCACATTGATCAATATTTACGAGATGATGCTACTATCATAGAAGTACCGTATCTGTCCTAAGCATTAGGATAGATAGGCCTGAGCAAACAGTGTAGATCTAAATCAGACACCATAGCACAGTGTCTGATCAGGCTTCACACTGTATGCCATTCAACCCCCAGTTTTAAGAAGCATACATAATTCAGCGGCATCAATCACTATTTTCGCTGAAAACACACACACACGCACGCACGCGCGCTCGCACGCACAGACAAACACACACATGTATATGTGCTATGCATGTGTCATAAGCGGACAAAGAATACCTGCGCACTGGTGCAGTCTGAACCGGGCCTTCTCATTTGCATATTACATAAAGGCCCTTTTCCTGAGTTTGGCGTCATTAAATGTACTCTTTGGGTTTTGATAAAAACATCACAAGATAATTTTACTTGAATTGTAAAAAAATTATTTCAGCAGACGAAATTTTGAAATATTTTTCTTATTTTTTTCCGAGAAAATAGGCTTTAACAATTACATGAAATGGCCGCCTATTTTCGGTGGAAAATAAAATAATGTCTTCAATTTATCGTCTTCTAGATTCTCGAACTGGAGTCCTACGGTTTTCTAGTGTCACAGAATGAAATTGCTGTCACTATTTCTGTATGACAGCGAGTGATCACCGTGGCAAACTTAGTGGTGTTTTACAAGTGCAAGGATCCACAATACCCAGTAAGCAGTCCTTATAAATCTATAACTGGCCGTAGCTGACGGGCCGATAACAGTCCACTATAGATTTATAAAGAATGCTAGCCATATTTGTTTTCGGCACTCGACGTGATATAAGTGAATCAGACAGATCCTAGATGCGGACCTTTTCCATAACCATTCAGATACCCTATGTTCGGCGCATTTCTGTTCAGAAACAAACAAACAAACAAACAAACAATCAAATAATGATAACTAGAGCTGGTGTTTATGAAACACTATGCCCCCAATTTCTTGAACCTAACACTGCTTGCCCCTAATAATTTTAGATATCTTGCTAACAAGGTTTAAATGCTGTAAGTACCATAAGTCAAGAAAAATCAGATTTTTTTTTAAAAAAGTCAATCAGGTCATCTACTCATCATCCCCTATCAGCCTATCAAGTTTCAATGCAACCGCCTAAATAGTTGTTGAGATATCTTGCTTACAAGGTTAAAATGCCGACATTTTCAAAGGGTCACAGCTGAAGGAAAAAATCGGTATTTTCTGAGAAGTTAAATACACGTAGGTCATTTACTCATCATCCTGTACCAGCCTTTCAAATTTCAAGGCAATAGCTTAAGATATCTTGCTTACAATTATAAAATGCTGAAATTTCCAAGGACAATAACTCAAGAAAAAAATCAGAACTTTTTAAAACGTTAATCAGGTCATCTATTCATCATGCCCTATCAGCCTATCAAGTTTCAAGGCAATAGCTTCAAAAGTTTTTTTTAGATATCTTGCTTACAAGGTTAAAATGCCGAATTTTTCAAAGGGCCATAACTCACAAAAACAAATAGATTTTTTTTTCAGAAGTTAATAAGGTCATCTACTAATCAGATCCTATCAGCATATTAAGGTTCCATAAAATAGCTTAGCTAGTTTTTGAGATGTCTTGCTTGCAAGATATCACTGATTTTTTTTCAAAGAGGCATAATTCAAGAAAGGAACATAACCCTGATAAGAAAAAATACAGGTCAATTATTTTTTCATGGGGAATTCATATATGAAATTTCAAAAACCTAGCATGGGCAGTTCAAAAGTTATGCTATGCACAAAAAAAAGGGTGGCTAACGGACGGGCGAACGAACGGACAAGCCCAAAGCAACATGCCTACCAACTTCTTTGAAGGTTGGGACATTATAATAATAATAAAAATAATAACTGCACGCCTTGTACAGTCCAAAGTCCAAAGTTCAAACTCAAGTCCTCTGGTAACATTGTCTGACAGTTAACTGTAATGAAAGTACACTTGACATTTTAGCATGCCGGAGACGTTAGGCCAATGTCTACATACTACAAGGAACTTTAGAACACGTATACTTTAATTTAGACCTGTTGCCATGAAGTTTTCTTGAATTATAAAAGCTGGGATACGCACCAGGTTGCTATTTCAATGATGTTTAAACGATAGTATGCAACTCACATTACGGACTTCACGTGGCAGGTAATTCCACTCACGAATTGCTGATGTAAGGAAAGAATTGAAATAAATTGCGTATTTGCACGAACTGTTTGTGAATATTCTCGGATTTGCGGAGATTATCAGCAGATGCTTTTCTAACTAGATTTGGAAGAAGTGAACTGAGGTATTCAGGACATAAATCATTTTTCATTTTATATAACATCATTAATTTATGTTTGTTTCTTCCAGCTGCTAATGTTTTCCCAGCAGGTTTCACGTTGGAGTGTGAATGAATTGATACTAATTTAGATGTTCCTGTTACAATACGGACATCTCAGTTTGATTTTTGTTTTGTAATTCGTTCGCCTCATATCGGGTGCAGTTATTCCAGACTATATCGGCGTGTTCGAGAATGGGGCGAATGCAGGAGAAGTTGATATTTTTTAATGATTTCCGATCGTCTGAATTTTAGACGTCACATAGCGTTAATGTGAGTCCATGCTTTTTTCCTAAATAAACTCTATATGGTCATGCCAAGTACTGTCACTTGAAACATATAGTCAAATATGTTTGTGATGAAGTGCTTCGGTCACTGTCTGGTTATTCATAAGTAAAGCTGGATGACTGGGCCTGTTAATTTTCCTAGTGATGAGAAATGCTTCTGTTTGAGATGGATAAATGTAAGAAGTCATCAGAATTGAACTGCTCGGCTGCAGTATTTGGGTTGTCAACAATGATATACAAACTGGTGTCATCAGCAAATTATCTAATATTAGAGCCAATATTTACAACAATATCGTTGATGAAGGCTAGAAAAATCAATGGACCTAGGATGGATCCCTGTGGCACACTCTTATAGTGGACCAGTTTGACGGTGCCTCAGGCAATACTACTCTTTGTTGTCTGTTGCTGAGATAGTTTTTAAACCAGTTTAAAAGAGTAACAGTAATATCAACATTATGTAGTTTATAAATTAGACCTTTGTGCCACACTACTCTATCGAAGGCTTTGCTGATGCATACAATCATTTTCTGCTGGGCATTAAACCCTGCGATTTTCAAAATGTTTTCATCTGCAAAAACAGAGAACTACCCTTTTTGCGTTTGAAGTAGTGTACCATTCATTATGGACTCGGCATTCCAAAATGGTCTGACCTTCCAAGTAGTTAGATGGTTCATGTTTCAAAACATGCATTAGATAGGGAGGAATTTTCATCCGTGTTCACTCCAGCAGGAAAAATGTTACCTGGATACTTTTTTGTTGAGTATACGTTTTTAAGACTTTAAACATACAGTGAGGTTTTAAATTCAGACATAAACTGTATTTGATATGAATATGCCAGTCAGATGTATATTCATTTTTAAACTGGGTAAAGTTGCTTGTCAAAAATGAAAACTGCAATTCATTTTTAACTCTTATACAGTGTTTTCGTAAAAAGCAAAGTCCAATCATTCTATACCTGAAAATTCAACTGTATGTCTGTCTGGTCAAGGTACAATGACTCTTTTAAGAGCTTCCCCACCTTGGAACTCTGAGTAAAATCTTCACCTACACTCATATATCTGTGGATTCCTACCAAAAAAACTATAATTCCATGTGCACGGGTGCGGTACGTCATACGCCGCTCAGAGTATATATTTTTTTACTTAACGCTTAGCACTTTGGGTAAAAAATTCAACAGACGACACTTTAAAACATTTTCTTATTTTCCCCGAAATCAGGTTTTGACATTCCATGCAAATTGTCTCCATTGGAGACAATTTGCATGAAATGTCAAAACCTGTTTTCTGGGGAAAAATACGAAAAAAATATCATCAATTCGTCGTCTGCTAAATAAGCCAAGAGAGAAGAGATACAGGTTAATATAGGTTGACAAAAGAGGCCCATTACGAAAACATGCATATTCAAATATACTGAAAATTTTACCACCAAAAGATGAAATTTTCAGATAAAAAAACCCTGATATTTTTCATATTTCTGCTCAAAAAATAGATTGTGGTTACTCATTACAACCGCCTCGGAATCTATGTTTTTGAGCAGAAATAAGAAAAATAATGTATACCCCTGGAAACCCCAGTTTTACTATATAAAAGTGGGGTTTTAGGGTGTCAAAATTATATAGGTATGTTTTCGTGATGGGTGTCTGGATGTGTTTGATACCGTACTATTGGATGGCAAAACTGGCGCCTTTTTTATGCTTCAACGCCGATGCTGATGATGTACGTATTTTGAGTACACTTTGTTGAATGTAGGGATATAAAGATTTTCCTCTTTAACTTGGTGTATAAGTTTTGCTTGGTTCGACACCGGTGTTTTAGGTAAATATGGCGGACTGCCTACTTTGTGCTGTAACTTTACTGGTCAGGAAATTTCTGAAAGTGCACACTCTGATTGTCAGAGTGTGTCAGAACATAGTTTAGCGTTACCGTATTTACCATAAGTATTTGGACAGTTTAACTCCTTAACGCACCCAGCGGACAAAAGGCGTTGGGACAACGTCGCATGAACGTCGATGCAACCTAATGACGTTGCATCGACGTTGATGCGACGTTGTACAGACAACCTCTTTATACCGACACTCGATACAACGACAAAATTCGTTAGAATGACAATTTGACTGTCACGAAACTTTTGATTAAGAGGAAATAAGTAGTCACAAATTATGCAAGAATATTGTATTTAAAACTTTGAAGAAACATATATTTTGGATATTTGTTAGAATCGCATTGGAGAGACGATTCTAACAAATATCCAAAACATATGTTCTATGGGGAAATATGAACAAAACAAGCCCTTTCTTACATATCAATCTGCTCATTAAGTATTCTCTACAACAGCAAATTCATTATAATGGCAGCGTCTTTGAGAACAAATGCTGTCGTTGTAACGAGGGTTCACTGTATAAACGTTGCATGCCCGCTGGGACTTATCACGAAATTTCTACAACTCCATTATACTACCTAATGATGCCCAGAAAAAGGATTATAAAATATTTTAGGCTATTTGCTCGCTATAATCAAAGCACTGACAGCACTGAGTGTAAGCTGAGAAAATGGTCCTGAACGGAGACATACGATTGTCTCATTTAACCCTTAACTTCCTGCAGTTTAAGCAAATAGTGCAGACCCTGATCAGATGCCGCGTTCTGTGGCGCCTGATCTGGGTCTGCACTGTTTGCAAATGTCCCATTCCAGGTTTTACAGATAGCACTCTGACGTGACAGCGACAAGAATAGCGCGGCTATAAATAACCGTTTCCTTGATTTCGTCTAACGCGCGGTTTGATTACATTGGTCAATGATGATTACGTGGACAACTACCTTAAGGAAATTTTGGCGTTTGTATACTATAGCCCGATTGTAAACAAGCGACCCAAAAACTGACGTGTTGATGAATATGTAACCCGCCCCCCAACAAAACATCTAGTAATATACTCTAAAGAAATAAGAATTCTTTACCCATATAGTTATAACTAATGTACATGTTTTTTTAAACGAATACCTTCAGGATTGTTTGCTTCAAAAACAGAGCTACATCTTTTTAGGTTAGATTTATTACTCTAGAGAAACTACCTTATGTGATGACCAGGCAAATATCAATGTTGATGAGTGTGCTTGGGTGACCCTTTTTTGTACTAGTTTGCATGAAATGCATGCTTGCTAGCTATTGTACATAAGCAGCTGCACATGACTACAACCAAAGGATTGATGTAAATAGAATGCAGACAAGATGTTTGGCTATTACATTTAATGTGATTACTCCGCATTTTAATTTTGAAATACTGGAGTGAAATAATACAGGCAAACATTGTAAGTTTTATTTCATACAATTCAGCAACTTTACAACAAAACACCAATTTTTATCGCAGACAGACTATGCTTTTCATCCAGCAACCTGATAATTAACCTTTACCATTCTATTGGTAATTCAGCAAACTACAAAATGATCAAAACTATCTTTCCATTATGAAAACACGCCTATTCAAATATACTGAAAATTTTACCACAAAAAAAAAAAAAAAAAAAATGAAAATTTTCAGACAAAAAATTCTGATATTTTTCATATTTCTGCTCAAAACATAGATTGTGGGTACTCGTTAGAACCGCCTCGGCGAGGCGGTTCTAACGAGTACCCACAATCTATGTTTTTGAGCAGAAATAAGAAAAATAATGTATACCACTGTAAACCCCAGTTTTACTATATAAAAGTGGGGTTTAAGGGTGTCAGTATTATATAGGCGTGTTTTCGTGATGTTTTCCAAGAAGATAGGCTTTGACATTTCGGAGACGATTTGCATAAAAAACATCTAAGCATATTTTCTTAATAAAAGAATAAGAAAATTACTTCAAAATGCCGTCTGCTGAATTTGTACCCAGCATGCTATGCGTTAAATCGCTGACAGTTGAAAAGGTTAAATACCATGTTGCATAACAAAGCCCGTACCTTGAAGTAGCTCATCATCTGTTTTCCTGTCAAACGTCTTATAGTAATACACAACGTGAGGGTAAGGCCCTTACGCCATTTGTGATTAGTGAAGATATCTGCACGCTTGCTCCTCGGATTTTATCGCACAGTTTTAAACATTCAACGTTTATAGGTATTTAATTCCAACACCTCATCTTTATTCACATTTCACGCGATTTGATTGGTTGAAGAAGTTTCATACTTCAATAAATCCCAAACCAGGAACCCGTCGGATCTATTTTTCTTCCGCCGTCTCAAAAGATTTTGGCCGCATTTGTAACATTTTGATAACAAAGTTGTAATAAATGGAATGAATTATTTTTGTGAATATTGTCGATGTGTGAACTCCGGCAAAAACTCACAAACGGTTGCCTGAAAAACCTTCTTTTCAGTATCAAAAGTCATATGAAAATTGTAATTTCATATTTAGAAAAGTTCGATACCCGACAGCCCCTTTTCGGCGGAAAGGGTTCTTTTCGGCGTTTAGTAGGACCGCGGCTCGAGTTACACTTTTTACCCAATGATGTATACATTTGGCATGCGTTTTACTGGAGCATTCATATTCGTCCGCCGATATCGTACCTATAATTAAACTCTTATTTTTTCAACAGTTTGTAGTTTTCTTTCGGCTAGGACACAATAAAGTAGGGATGAACATAAAAAGCTGTAATCAAACCAGATAAGAATAAGTTTTAAACTGCTGGATCCGCAACTGAATAACCTTCATGTACATATATAGTTTTGGGTATCTCAACCATCTGACTTGGAGAAAACTAGCTAGATGTGCTGAAAAACAAAGGCATGTTTTGCGCGTTATGCTGTCGCAAGATTTTTTTCTTAATTTTTCAAAGTTGACATTTTCAATATGTACTGCCAAGTGGGAAAAATAAACTTTTGTGATATGATGATATACCTCCCCTAAATTCTGCAGTTTACAGATTAAAAATTGGTGCAATATCACTTGAGATATGCCAGATAAAGTAGATGCTGTCATTCGTTATGCTTTTTCAATTTTTGAGGTTCCCACAATTAGAAGCATTTTAAGCATAGTATAAGGTATTTCAACAGTGTTTATGTTATTCTGCAAATGAATTTAGATACAAAAGTCTAAAAAATGCTCTTTATACTTCTAAACAGCACAAATATTACATGTCGAGCACCTGGAAAAAAGCCCTTTTTTCGTAGAGTCTGAGTCCATATTTTTTTTCATTAATCATAGCATCATCATGTTAGCCTTGATTCCAACAAAGCTTTCATTTTCCATTGAATGGCAGCAGGCCTAGCTGACATACCAAAGGGATTCAAGCTGTCCTAATGTGCAGCTTAGATAGCTTAGATACGACTGAGAAAATGCTGTCCGTAGCCCTGCAGAGTCCGTAGCCCCATGTTTTCTGTAATGCATAAAATGATTTTATTCCATAGAACCTTTGTTAAACTTTCCTTTGTACATTACTTCTAAGCAAAGGTTAAAAAAGAAGTATCATTTTGGAAAATAATGATTCTTATAAATAGTGCCTAGGATGATAATGACACAAATAAGACCAAGTTACATAGTAAAAGTGAATTTTGTAGACAACTGAATATATTGGTTTAGGTGATTTTGATAGTTTTGGAGAGATAATTTAATGTACAAAACAGTTTTTAAAACAAAACATTGAATGCTTTCAGAATAAATGATTTTTTGGTTTTAATTCTAATGAGGTAGCAAGGGGCTACGGACTCTACTACAAATGTGTCTTTCAATGAAATGCCTATACTGAAACTCTTGTTTTCAGGCTAAAGTGCTTAAAACATAAATAATGTTTGCAACCACCATAGAACTGGACACATGTGCGGCCACCGTTGATCCCCAACATACTTTTGTAGCAACCGTTGATCCCCAGACATACATACGCAGTCACAGTTGATTGCCGACATACATGCGCAGCCACTGTTGATCCGCACAATTATGCCCGGCCACCGTTGATCTCCGACATACATGTGTCCACCGTTGATCCCCAACATTCATGTGCGGCTACCTTGGACATGTGCGACCACCATTGATCCTCGATATACATGAAGGGCCAACGTTGATCCCCAGCATATATGTGGGAACATCGTTGATCCCAGCATTCATGTGTGGTCAGTCACCATTGATACCTAGCATACATGTGCAGTCACTCTTAATCCTAGATATACATGTTTGGCCACCTTTGGTCTCCAACATATATACACGACCATGGTTCATCACCTACATATATGCGTGGCCAACGTTGATCTCCGACATACATGTGCAGCCACCATTGATCCCCGATATATATATATATATACATGTATGTATGGTCACCGCTGATCCACGACATATATGCGCAACCACCGTTGATCCCTGGCATTCATGTTCCCTGATATACATGTGCAGTCACTGTTGATCCCATATATAATAATTTGCAGTCACCGCTGATCCCGGACATCCATTTGCAGCCACCGTTGATCCCCAAGATACATACGCAGACATTGTTAATACCTGACATCTATGCCCTGCCACCGTTGATCTCCACTATAAATGAGTGGCCACCATTGATTCCCGACATACATGCGTGGCCATCAATGATCCCCGACATATATGTGTGGCCGTCATCGATTCCCAATATACATTTGCAGCCGCCGTTGATCCCCGATGTACTTTTGCTGTTGATCATCTACATACATGTACATGTGTGGCCACCTTTGATCTCAAACATAAATGTGTGTCTACCGTCAATACTCTACGCGCATTTTCTGCCACCATTGATGTTCCAGCATAGATGTTTGTCCACATTTGATCCCAACATACATGTGCTTTCAAGGTTATGTCCAACATACATGTGCTGCTACTGCTGATCCCCAAAATGCGTGTGTGGCAACCGTTAATCCCTATCATACATGGGCAGCCACCATTGATCTACAACAAACACGTGCAGCCAACGTTGATCCCCAACATATATGTACAGCCACCCTTGATCCTAGACAAACATTTGTGGTCACCGTTCAACTCCGACGTATATGTGCAGCCATTGTTGATCCCCAACATACGTTTGCAGCCACCGTTAATCACCAAAACAGATGTGTAGCCACCGCTGATCCCCAAAATACATTTGCGGCAATATATAGTTGATCCCTGACATACATGTGCGGCCAACGTTGAACCCCAACATACATGCATAGACAGTTGATCCCCAGTACATGTGCAGCCATCGTTTACATGTGAGGCTAAGGTTGATTCCAGACATGTGCGGTAACCATTGACACCAACATACATGTGCGGCCATCATTGATCACAGGCTACATTTGCGACCACCGTTATTCCATGACACACACATGTGCGACCACCGCTGATCCCACTGTCTGTCATGTTAAATGAGTCCAAATACTATAGCTTCATAGAATAACCATCTGAATGCAGCCTCGTTTGCTTACTTATTCAGTTAAGTCTCTATATAGCACTCAAAAGCTTTACTGATGTATACCACTGACACTTTGATATCAGCCCAAAAAATTTTGAAGTTACTTTTTGACATTTTTATGTCAGCAATTGTGTTAAACTTTTGCTTCAAATATTATTTATGTAATAATTTTGAACCATTATCTCTAATAATAACAAAGTTTTCATCTGCAGGGTGCAGATACTTTCAGCAGACATCGATCGGAATTCAACCATTCAATCTGTAGAGTCCGTAGCCCCTGACTGACCAAGTAAGTGCTATGCTACTAGGTGTTATAATCAGGGATATGTCTTGTCAACTTCAAAACTTATTAACTTCAAAACATTTTTCATTCAATATTCTTCATGAACAAGTTGATAATACATTTTCTAGGTTTTAGAAAGGCTGATTTCATACAATTAGTTTTTTGTATTTGTTCGAATTCCTTCTAAACCTGAAGAAAAGTGCAACATGTGCATTAAAATGTGCATTGTTGTAACTTTACAGGCTATAGGAAACCACCTGACATCAGATGAATATAGTTTTCTCAAAGTAGATACCTCTTTTAACCTCTGTTAATGTAACTGTAGAGTCCATAGCCCCAGAGCTGTCACATACATGTTCCATTACAAGATGGTTTTAGGAAATCCAGCCGTGATGTTTTGTTTCAGTTTACAATATCTTATTATTCTTCACTTACAAATCTTGTTAAACTACAATTCTGTTGATTTGAAAGAAACAAAAAAAAGTAAAATAACACCCTTCAGAGATTTTAAATCTATACCAAAGTACGTGGAGATCTACAAAATCACATTTTTGCTGTGTGAATTAGGTTTTATGTAATCATGTCAAGTCTCAGCAAACCACTGATACAATAATGTCATTTGACTCAGTTGGAGTATACTTCATAACAATGGCTTTGTCAATAATGTGAAAATGTATAGTCCGTAGGCCCATTTCAGTACCTCAAGTTACAGGGAAAATGGCCAAAGTTAACACAACTGAACAACAGAAAAGTTAACAAAACTGAACAACAGAAAAAAATCAATTGCCAGAAGAAATGCATCAAACAAGCATATTATGGGATAGACATGTTAATCAACCTCCTACATTTTTTTGTAACTGAATTTAGAAACAATGACATTTTTCAGGCAATTACCCCCTTAGCCTTCAGGGTCTCTGAAAGTAGTTGCGGTCATGGTACCAAAGCCGTAAGGATGAAAAAATGGGTGACTTGTTCTTTGTTTGGACAGAAATAGGTTGGAAGTCTTGTCTGACAAAAAAACAGCAGAAGAGAGGACTTTTAAAAGATTAAAAATGAAAGCGTTATGCTTCACCTAGTAGAGTCCGTAGCCCCCATAGGGTGGGTATGAGTATCAACCTACATCATAAAAACTACTTACTGCAAAAACAAAACCCCTTCAGGACAATGTACGTGGATGTTGGAGGGACCTAATTTTGTATCGTTCCTCACAAGTTCATTTTTGGTCATTCTTGCAACGTGTTATCCCTACTTTATTGTGTCTTAGGCCGTTAAATGTTATTATTATTATTCGCTGTTTATAAGCATCAGAGTGTATTAGGCTTATATGTTTGAGTAATGAAGTTAGCGTTATCAGCGTAAGGAGGGGAACTATTTTTTAGGTAGTTACTAGGTTGGTATTAACAGGAAAACGGATTGTCGAAATGAGGTATGACAGATCTGGTGGTGGTTTGGCAACCGACACCAAAAACTCATTCCTATAATTTCACTGCGCATTACATAAAAGTCACTTTGCCTCTGGCGTTATTGTTCAAAGCTCATGACGAAAACTTACTTGTATCGTACGTAGACTGGATACACTTGACAGGTTTTCTGCTATTTTTTCAAGGAATAAACTTTTGTGACTTCCTGTTTGCTTCGTGCATACCCGCCATCTAATGAAAAGGAACCTACTCTGAAAAGAAACAATTTGCCCCCTTTATGAAAGAAGCTGTTCCCAAGGTGTGCAAATTCTTTCCTTTTAGAGTAGACCACTTTCAAACCCATTGGATCCCTTGAACATATATTCTTTCTCCTTAAAGAATATGTGCGTTATAATCACCTTATCATTTTATACACGATATGTTTGCAATATACTTAACGCTTCGGTTGGTATTAATAGGAAAACGGATTGTTGAAATGACGTAGCTTCCCTTCTCGGATTATTTGACACATGGGAACTCAGTAGCATGGGAACATGGAGTAGTGAGTGGAGTAGACTCCTATTCATAAAAGACTGGTGTGCAAAAACGCAAACAGGAAGTCATCCCAGTAAGCATTCTAGAATGCTAGCTGGGATAAAATACTGTACCCATACCCGTTAATAATTTCAAGGCAGTGTGACTCGTGACGAGGTACGATACACCAAATTTTCTCCTTTAGAGGTAAATGTGTTTCACTCAAAATGATCGCACAGTCTGGTCAGGCAAGTCTTTGTTTGCCAGCAATTTTACACTAACTCAAGATTCAGTAAGCTGAATCGTCGTTAATCGCATATATACGTTTATCGACCTTTTTTTTCACATGAACCGAACCAGCAGCTGATGATGAAAACGTTTGTCTGAATCACGGTTAACCATTACCACTCGCTGGGCAGATTCAGCAGACGACAAATTGATTATATATTTATCTTATTTTTCCCGGAAAAAGACATTGACATTTCATGCAAATTGTCAAATGTCGAAGTTATTTTCTAGGAAAAATTATTTAAAAAATGTCGTTTGCTGTAATGTTTACCCAGCATGCTAAGCGTTAATCAGCATGGATATTAATAGACTGGTAATGTTATAGCAGCAAATACGTGGGTGTGTAGGTGTAGAAGACGCGTCAGCGGATGTTATGTGGGAGGACGCTACTTCGGGCTGTCATTATCAAGGAAGAGGAAAAGAAAATTAGATGGAATCCAACAGCGAATATGTTGTTTTTCAGCAGCGAAATTTCATAGTTTCAGATTAACAAAGAAGAGGATGAGGCACTGAGGCATTACAATGAATTGCACGAGATCCGCAGAAAAGTCGATCGACTGTAAAGTCGACTTTCGGAGTGTACCCTTTAGTCGACTTGTAAGTCCACCCGTCCGTTCTGGCGTCCGTCCGTGGTCAGTTAGCGAAAATGGGCAGAACTCTTGAACCGTTAGGAAGGCTTTGAAAATTTTGCATACATGTAGACTGATACAGATTAGATCTATATATAGTCAATGAGCTTGCTATGCTTTCCTCTTAGAGAAACAAAGTGCAAAAATCTTGCAGGAATGAACTTTCAAAGGTTTTGAATTATGATCCGGAAATGAAATTCTGTCGAAGACAAACGGAAGATTTCGGAAACTATATGCTCATCCGAATTTTATTAGGAAGCAGAGAACTTACAAAAAAGATGATGATGACTTTTACATGCGAAACTCACATTTCTTTTTACTAATAAATTGGGTGCATGCAGAACGATCATATGGTTTTCATATATTTTGTTTCTCGTCAATTATTTTTCAAGACATCTGTGTAGATAGAGGTAATAAGAACTCAACCAAACATTTTTTTTTCTCTTTCTGGCTCGATCGTCCCTCCTGTTGAGAACTTCTAGATTATGAAAATTCATCTGACATTCCACAGTCCGCATTATGTTAACCTTTACCACTCTCTGGGCATTTTCAGCAGACGACAGATTGATGATATTTTTCTTATTTTTCCCAGAAAACAGGATTTGACATTTCATGCAAATTGCATGAAATGTCAAATCCTGTTTTCTGGGAAAATATGAAAACTATTTCAAAATGTCGTCTGCTGAAAATTTTACCCAGTGTGCTAAGCGTTAAAACGTCTATTTAATGTGTACCCCCATATTTCCCACTATTTATAGTGTAATATTATCAGGGGCATGTTAGGTCTACATCATTAAGGGGATTTTTCAGACTTTTGCAGTTTTAAACCAGCTTTTCATTTTGATTTCTTTTTTCTTCTGCCGACTTTTGTTCTGTGCATAAAACTCTTCCTCATTTCTCATATTATGTGATGAAAATGCCATAGCTTATAGAAAGGAACGGTTTCTTCATAGTCGGTCCCCTTATCGGGGCTTTTAGAAACAAACCCTATCACTCTCTTAAGCGGCAAAATATGGGAAATGCCAGAATCATGAAGCCCAGCACGCCCTGAGGAACCAAAAGAAGGAGAGATGTGGACCATATAAGACGCACAAAGAACTTGAACAGAAGAACCGCAGGGGAACAGTCAGTAGAAAAAGTACTGGGGTGCCATTACGAAAACACGCCTATTCAAAAATATTGAAAATTTCACCACCAAAAAAAAACTGAAAATTTTTAGATAAAAATTCTGATATTTTTCATATTTCTGCTAAAAACATAGATTGTGGGTACTCGTTAGAACCGCCTCAGCGAGGCGGTTCTAACGAGTACCCACAATCTATGTTTTTGAGCAGAAATAAGAAAAAAAATGTATACCCCTATAAACCCCAGATTTACTATATAAAAGGGGGGTTTAAGGGGGGTCAAAATTATATAGGCATGTTTTCGTGATGGATGGGATGGGATGGGGGCGGTGGGGTGGGGGGGTAGGGCGGGGGCGTTGGGGGATCTGGAACAAGTTTTACTCGGGCGAAACCTCACCCTTAATTCTGATGCAGCTCCAAATTACAAATATATGTTCGGTCTGCATACACACCTGGTAATCTCATAAGGGGTAGCCGCCTAACCGGTGGTTATGCACTCAAAATCTTTATGCGAACTTCTGGCCATGACCTTCGAGACATCCAAATGTCAAGAAACGAGTAAGTTCTACTGATTTATTGATTTCATAGACATATACTGAAATATCGGACAACCCTGTTCCCAGCTTTCAGCCTCGGAAAAGATAGGCGTGGGCTTGAAAAAACAAACGGCTAATTTTTAATTTAATTTCACCTAGAGAAAGGTAGTCCGATATTCTTGTTTCGACTTTTTCCAGTGCAAAATGAAGGTATTTTCAGCTATCAGGGCTATGAAATACTTATTTAACATATCAAATAAGACGTACTGCAACCTACGTCTACGTTGATATGCTAAATTTCCCGAGCATTTGTTCCGGAGACTGAAATACTTTTGCCGAATATGACTAACGAGGCCCGATTACCCCTTACGTGGTCATTAACCCTTACGGGGATAAGAAAGCCAACTGTCAAGTGTCTGATAACAAGGCCTGATTATTCCTTACTGGAACATTAGCCATTATAAGAATGCCCCGCATTTAAAAACTGGCGGATCTGATACCAAACCAGTTTCAAAATAGTCCATTTACATACAAACAATCAAACACCATGAAATGTGTTGCAAATGAGACAACATATGTCAACAGAGTTTTAATAGATCGGTCGGCAGAGGAACTCTTCAGTCAAAAGAAACCATACACAGTTTTCTACAGCGCCATCTAACGCCCAATAATGGGGATACTAGCCTCTGTCTTTTTCGTTGGCAGCTTACCACTTTTCGGTTGAACCGACATCAATATCCGATTTTTCTCTGAAAAAAAAAAAAAAAAAAAAAATCCATTGAACCACTTCTCGCGCTGATTATGTAATTCAATAGAATGTAATTATTTATTAGTTTTCTCCGCTTGCTTTAGCGATTTTTTTCATTGAAAAATGATTAAAACATAACGATAAAAACCGAAACATGTACCGCCGAAAAATCAATGGCGAATCCCTCACAATTTTTGCTGACGTCAGCTCGTTTGTCCCTATTTGGCAAGTTTGCATATATTTAAGCACTCAATCTTGAATGAACCTTCGAAATTGGAGAGTTTGCTTCAAACAGCTGCATACCATATATGACATTTACACCTGGTTTACACACTGATCAATGTGTATTTATTGGCAACATCTTTGACTTTATATGATTGTTTAAATGCAAATCCAATATTTTGAAATAGGGTTTGTTTGGAAAAAGGTAAGAGTGACTGCATCCACCGGATCCAATATAAGGGCCTTAAACTACTTTTTTCTGCGTTGGAGTTTTACGGCCCAGTCAACACTATTTAGATCATATCGAGCCGGTCAGCTTACCTAACCACACTTTTCCTGGACAGGCTTTTATATTCCGTGCTCCTTGTATCAGGCCATAACATGGACTTTGGCTGTGCCACCTCAAAGTAGATACCGCCCTCAACTTTAGCATGGATCTCAATTGTTTCATGATTTTCAACTGAATAGTGTCAGCATAGAAAAAATGAATTATGATGCCGGAGCCACAAAATTTAATACCATGTCTTGTATTACAAATTTGAGTGTCGCTTAATTTGAAAATCGTCAGTAGGTCCATAGGATTAAACCAGTTATCTCGAATTAGTTGTTATTCCCTGGGAGAGCCTCGGTAGTCATCGGCCATTCGCCAGATTCATTTTATTAGCCGCCTCATAAGGATTTCATCTACAGGAATCTCCTAAGTAAATATGAGGAGCCGATAGGCAACCAGAACTGATGCATACAATAATACATTTCTAAAGTTAGAAACGACTATACATGTCACCAAATATTTATAGCTATACAAAAAAAAACAAAAAAAAACGGGGTTGCACTATCATTGGCAAATTTCGTTCCTCGTTGGTATATATACGAAGGTAGCAAGTGCACGTCTGTAGATATTGCATCTCGGAGCAATATCCACAATATCAGTGCGGTACTTACTTAATTTGAAATACGGCATCACGTACACTGAATTAGCTGATATATTTGTCGATTGAGATCAGCTAATCTAAGATATTATACGGTATGTTAGACCAAGTTTCTATGGTCGTGACTTCAGTTGCCTGCGTTACTATTTTTTGCTGCTGGTTAAACTGGAATATATTTGCATACCGCTATAGAAACGTAATTTGCCTTTATTTTAAACAAAATCAAAACTCTTGGAACGATCAAAGTGGAACTATGTATTACTGACCAGCACCAAATCTGGATAAAATCAACGCCCAGAAACGGAATACCATTGAAAACGTATTAATTTTGGCAAACGCTGGAAGTTAGCAGCTTTCATCCGAGTCAAATAACGCTATGAAGGAAACTTTTTGTCTGCGTCTAGATTATTAATGAAAGCCTTTTCCCATCTGCAAATTAATTTAGTTCGGAGGTCCACTATTGTTTATATGTTCGCCATCTACACGTCTTAAATTTAGCGTTTCGTACAAAAACTTTCCGAAAAAAAAAAAAAAAAAAAAATAAATAAATAAATAAATAAAAAAAAAATAAACTCAAACAAATAACAATAGAAGAGGGCAAGTAATTCAGATTCTTAGTGTTTTGATTTTTTATGTTTTTTATTAAGATGACTTGTACGAGCTTCCACAATGCTCACAAACGTAAGGGTTTCCTCCATGGATCTACGTTCGTGCAACCTGGCTGCTCGCTTAGTAGTGAAACAAGAATCATATTGAGAGCAGCAGTGTTGTTCTTTGTCGTCGTCCGACTTCTCGCATTGACCCTTGTGTTCTTTTAGTAACTGTAAGTATGCGAATGTGGCATTACATCTATCACAATTTAGCTTAAGAGAGTTAAAGTGGTGCCTTTTGTGGCTGACAAGAAATGCTGCGCGTTTGAATCCTTTTTCGCAGTGGTCACACTTGTTGTAAGGTCTGTCCCCTATATGAATAACAACCTCGTGCTCCCTCATGCTCCCTTTTTTGCCCCTGTTGTGTTTTTTTTTTGTGCAGAAGCTGCAACATGTAGGCGTTGGTGTTCATGCACCCCCATGAAAATTCACGATGTGGAATCTCAGTTTTGTCTTCCTGCAGAATGATTTGCTGCATCGATCGCATACAAATCTTGGTCTTACTACCGGCCTGAAAATAAGCATCAGCTGTTACTACTAGTACTAACTCGGTTAGACCCCATCATCTCAAGCTGGGACAATGGCAAACAGTGTAGTTCCTAATCTGACGCTCAAAATAGTTGCGTCTGATTAGGGTCTGTATTATTTCCATAGTGTTTAGAAACCTTTGTAGGATTTGACAAACATCAAATCAATCAGACACCTCTTAAATTGGAGCTAGATAAGCAGACGGCATTTTCGAAGTGCATTTTTGTCATTTTTCAGTGGAAATAAGGCTTGACATTACATGTGAAGCGTCTTTCAAACATCAAATCAATCAGACATCTTTTAAATTGGGGTTAGATAACTTTTCCTGCTCCTATTTGCTCTCCTGTAAAAGTACCTCTGAAAAATGGATCTACTCTTTATAAAAGGAAAGAATATGCGTCTAGTGATTTTTTTTTGCGCTTATAGCAGACCATCATTGATAAAGGAGAGACAAACAGTTGAACGTCAATGGCTCAAACACTTTTGGGAGCATGGAAATTCGTTTTAGACAGGGGTGGTTCGAGCCACTGAAGGTTAATCATAGCGCCATGTCAGGAGGTATACTAGGGCTATCATTTCGATATTCTTTGAAATAAATGTATGTTTTGTGTACTCATTAGAATCGCCTCATCGAGGCGATTCTAGTGATTACACAAAACATAAATTTTGAAAATAATAAATTTAATCAAATCTATTAATATCTGCAGTTGTGTAGATTTTTCCTAGGTACCCAAGAACGAGTTTGAAACAGCCATGGTAAACGAGCCATCCAGGTTTCACTCTATCTTGAAAGAAATGATTTTGCTGCCTCTGACACATTAATAACAAGCCCAATGTAAAGAATGTAAATAATAAACCCAACTGAATGAGGCGGTTCTAGGGAGCATCTACAATCTGTTTGAAGCAGAATTAATAAAAAATCAGTAATTTTCATTAGAAAATTCCTCTTAAACTATTATCCTGCCTGAACCAGAATATGCACTATCTTTGCAAACAGTGTATATACAGAAGCCATCTGATCAGTATCTACACTGTTTAACATTAAGGTCCTGTATTTGTAGGCACAAATTACATCAAGTAATCTGATTGGTTGAAAGTCAGAAATGGGCGTGGCTAAATTAATTTATTCAGCAGGACAGCAATTAAAAGGAGACAAAAAGCCACACATGCATCACATGGATGTGTTATCCATATGTCTTAATAATGAGGGAAAAGTTTGCTGCACTTAACAATTGTGAAGAGGTACTTTTCTTTTTGCTGGCTAATGTCTATTCTAGTTTTGGCAGCCGCACTTCTGACGTCAGTAAATATTTTGTCCCCGTCAAAACATGTTGAGGGGAATGAATATTTCTGGCACATTTTCAGCATTCCTTCGCAGGGAGACAACTTTCTGGTCATCCTGTTCAATTTTCCATATACTGAACCCCCTCTGAAAAATAAGTCTACTTAGGAGCAAATTCTTTCCTAAAAGCATTTTGTACAGAATGGATATACAGCATTTCAAAATCAGGGGTGTCAGGTTCGGATATTTTTAGAAATTTATTTAAAAAAATGGTTGAACTTTCTGCAAACAGTGAATGCCCTGATCAGACGCCGCGTTTTGCGGCGTCTGATCTGGGCCTACACTGTTTGCCAGTTACCCGTTTTGAGGTTTCCTGTACAAAAGCTGTTAAGAGTAGAACCTATTGATAAGGGCGACAAAAATATTGTTGAAAGAGTTGCCTCCCCGGAAGATGTATCCATTCTCCGACTATTATTTTTGCAGTCATATTCTTTAAACCAGTCCTCAAAGCAGAGCATCATGACTGTAAAATTAATAACTCTGTCTTTTGGTTTGCTTGACCAGAAAGTAGAGATCGAATGTTTCGATCAGCCTCATAATTCACGTAAATATTCAGACTCCATCTAATAAACTGTTAACAGGTGGTACCAACAAGCTATTTTCTCTTTAGCATTCTGGCCCCTGTTGTTCAAAGCGTCGTTAGCTTAACGAGCTCGTTAAGGGTCATTTCGTTAACTGTTTTAGCTGATTCAATAAACAATATTCTGATATTTTTTGCTGAAAAAATGTGAGCAGCTTTTGCACTGAGTATGAATTTATCCTGCACATAAATATTAAAAAAAGGCAACATTGGTTGGCAGCAGCCACACAGACTAATCAACGTCTTAGCGGTTCGCATGAGCCGTCAAAAACCTCTGGGCTATACAAAGAGCAACAAGCAAAGACAGGCCTGATGTACAGGCTGATCTAAGTTTTTGTTGGTCGCACATGTCGTCTGATAGGTTCTGCCATGCTCTGTCTCCTACATGTTATGCTCTTACTGAGCATAACTGAAGAGGATTCGATTCAATAAAGACTCACCTGAAACAGAAGTAGGTTGCAGTACGTCTTATTTAATATGTTTAATAAGTATTTCAAAGTCCAGATAGCTGAAAATACCTTCAATTTTGCACTGAAAAAAATTCGAAACAGGAATATCGGACTACCTTTTCGGTGAAATTAAACCAAAAATTAGCCGCTTGTTTTTTTTTTTTTTTTTGTTTGTTTTTTTTTTTTTTTTTTTTTTTTTTTCAAGCCCACACCTATTTTTTTTCCGACGCAGAAAAATGCAAGTTGTTGGGAATAGCTTTGTCCGATTTTTTTTTCAAAATATGACTATGAAATGGATTATAAATCAATAAATCAGAACTTACCCTTTTGTTGACATTTGGATGTCTCACAAGTCATGGCCGGAAGTTCGCGTGAAAATTTTGAGTGCATAACCACCGGCTATCCCTAACGAGATACCAGGTTTAGCACAGGGAATCCCGGATCCTCTACCTCATCTGTGAAACATCACAATGACAGTGAAACACATATGTACGCATTTGGCGTAAACAGTGTGTTCTCAGCAAATTGTAATGAAAACTAATTTAGGTCATTTTGGTTATTAACCTTTCTGACCAATTTTCGATACAAAAAGCGATGTAACCACAACGTACCAAAACTTGAATACATTTTGATGTGCCTAACACACGATAATGTATGGATGGAAACCAGTACATAAAAAGGTTGAAGTCCACAGAAAATAAAAATTGAATTGTTCAGCTTAAATCAAATAAACTACTAATTACTTTTATTTGGTTGTGACATCGATCCGTTCTGCTTGTTCAGTGATGTTAAAACAGCAATGTTACCAGATAGAGCAATAACTGCTAATTTCATCTTAACTGTTAGGTGTATTACGTATCGTCTTGCATATGCAAGCCATTGTAACATATACAGTCACGTCACCCTTTCCGGGTCATCCGCGTATACGGGTCGTTTTGTCTTTGGTAGATTATCCTGAAAGTTAGACAGATACTAAGCATCAAACTTACCCTCAGATATTTTCCTTATTTATTCCTAATTTTAATCTTATAAATTTGAATTCGAATGGATATCGGTATTATTGATCAGCCGTATTATTTTAGATTCTGGTATTCCTTTATTCTAAATGTTTCGGCTGCATATTTTCACAAAGTTTACTCCTGGGACGCGAGAGGCAGTGTTAATTTTTTATTGTCGGCTCGAGGTTTAGGCAAAGATTAGTGTGCACCAAAGAGGAGAAATCAAAATCAGGAACGGTATGTACTTTTATGTCAGGTCAAACATTTTGGAGCCAAAAGAGGATCGCCTGCTTTTTATGTTTTTCATTTGAACAGTTTATGCAACATTGAGCTTCCAGAGACCTAGAGGAAATGCAATGTAAACATAGTAATTCTGATTTTTGCTTCTTGATAATATCAGTAATCTTATGGTCTGTTGGTTATATTTTCATTAACTCAGTACTAAACGACCGGCAAAGTTGTTTTCAATTCAAATGCAGACGTACAGTAAAACCTGTGTAAGACAGCCACCTTTGAAATTGACCTTAGTGGTTGATGTGGAAAGGTGGTTGTCTTATAAAGGTACATGTCATGTAATTTTGCTAGCAAAATTACATGACATGTACCTTTATAAGACAGACAACTTTTTCCACATCAACCACTATTTAAAGTCAGTCTCGAAGGTGGCTCTCTTACACAGGTTTTACTGTACTCTTCTATTGGCAGTTGGTAATGTTTAATGATATCTGACATTCCTCTACATTTTCCCCCGAATGGTTATGTGAAAATACAAATGTATTTTGCCAGAAAAATGACACGAGTATTATTTCATCTCCAATGTCAGACAATGTCTGCGATTGCCTTGTCTCTTGGGATGCGTCAGTTGATGTGTGCTCGGAGGCGGATGTGCTTCGCTTGCCGAGTCTTGCATATCACCTGTTTTGTTTTCCAACTTTGAAGTTTAGCGACACTGAGGAGGATAAAATCAGAAACGCGCGTCTGTTGAACTAAATTTGGATATTCAAACCAGAGGGTCGATATCTCAGCCGGTGGATGATTCGTTCGTGTCCGAGGGTATCATCAGCTTAGTAATCAATGTGTCATTGCTGATGCTGATACTTTGGTGTTGATGTCAATAGTTAAGTACTGATTTAAAATTAACTTTTATACCATTGAATGTTCAGTATTTGAATTCCAAAATTGTTCAAAACTAAGACTGACTTGTCACTGTGACATGAATCTTAGCGGATTTGGTTCTATGTTTAAGGCTTATTTTATTTTTGTAAGCTCGCGATGTGTTTTAGACATCTTTCCTGATGGCCGGGACTGCCATGTTGAATTGGTCATGGTGGCTGAGGTGGCTCGGTGGGCGACGCCTATAAGTCCATGGGTAGGCGTTTCTTACCTGATTTCTGCGGTTGCCCTGTCTCTTGGAACTGCGTCAGTTGATGTGTTCGGAGAGGGGTGGGTGGGGTGGAGTGAGCTTCGCTTGCCGAGTCTTGCCAATCACCTGTTTTGTTTTCCAACATTTAGGGTTTAGCGACACTGTGGAAGATAAAATCAGAAATGCGCATCTGTCGCACTAAATTTCGTATACAGTATAACCTCAATGGCTCGAACTCGGATGGCTCGTTTACTGTGGATGATTCGAACTCTTTTTTCAGTTCCTACAAAATTCTTCCAATAGCTCAAGAAAACAAATACTTAATGATTTTTTTCTTATTTTATCATGCAATTGTATGTTGTGTGTACTCATTAGAATCGCCTCATCGAGGCGATTCTAATGAGTACATACAACATACAATCATGTGTAGAACATCGAAAAGATTTCCATAAATTATCGCTATTTGCTTCCTGAACTGGTGCCATGAATACCCTCAGTGGCTCGAACTACCCATGTCTCGAACGAATTTCCATGGTCCCGAAGATGTCCGAGCCATTGAGGCTCGACTGTAGTTACGTATACAAACCACAGGGTCGATATCTCTGCCGGTGGGTGATTCTTTCGTCCCCTGAGGTTTGGTGTTGATGTCAGTAATTAAGTACTGAATAAAAATTAACTTTTATACCATTGACTGTTCAGGATCTAAATTCTAAATTTGTCTAAAACCAAGATAGACTTGTCACTGTGACATGGATCTTACGGGTTTGTTCCACATTTTAGGCTTATATTACTTTTTGTAAGACCTCGCTTTGTTGGACATCTTTTTTTTTTGTTTCCCGGAACTGTGGTGTTGCGCGGGTTAGGCTGTGGTGGCTCAGTTGGAGATGCCTATAAATCCATGGGTAGGTGTCTCTTTCACAATGTCTGCGGTTTCCCCGTCTCTTGGGATGCGTCAGTTGATGTGTGCTCGGAGGAGCATGTACTTCGCTTGCTGAGTCTTGCCCATCACCTATTTTGTTTTATAACTTTTGGGCTTCAGTGACACTGAGGAAGATACAACCATAAATGCACATCTGTCGCACTAAATGTGTATAGTTACGTATATATTTTATCAAGTCTACGTCATCCAGTGTCTCTATATCGAGTGACTCGATATTGACGACGTAACCCAGAACTGGGATCTGGCAGTTGTCTTATTAGCTCACCTGAGCCTTTAGGCTCATATGTTAGCTTACAGTTATGCAGGCTCCATCGTCCGTCGTCCACACTCTTCAAACATCAGAAACCCTTGGGCCTACCAAAGCCAAATTTCATATGGAGCCTCTATGGGTAAAGAAACAAAAACTTGTTCAGCGCATCTAGGTCACATGACAATAATGGCCACCACGCATATATATGGTATAACATTTTAAAAATCTTCTTCTCCGGAACCAAATGGCAATGGCCCTGGGGCTTGCTATGCAGCATTTGAGACATGGGTCCAAAAAGTTTGAAAAAATCATGATCTTGGGTTGACCTTGACCTTTTAAATGGAACGGTCAAACTTTTTTACATAAAAGCCTATAGACAAAATTTAAAAATCTTCTTGTCTGAAAGTACAAGGCCCGGGCCTTTAATATTTGGTATATAGAGATTTTTATATGGCAATTTTCATATCATACCCCATATCAGCCCGAGATACCCATATCAGCCCAAGGACCGAAGGCCCGAGGGCTGATATGGGTCGAGAGTTGATATAAGATATGATATGAAAATTTCCATTTCATAATCTATTTATCATACATTTTTCTTTCTGACAAGTTTTCCTATTTGATATCGTATGCGATATCAAAGGCAAGACAGCCGAGTGCTCCGAATGTGGTGGTATGGGTTTTTTGCCCGGACAAAAAAGCCGTATCACCCACGTGACCTGGTGATATGGGGTTTTGCCCGAGAAAAAAACCGTATCACTCACGTGACCCATTATCACATCTTTTGGTTAGGGTTAATGGAAGTTTGTTCCCCGCATCTGAGTCACATGACAAGAAGACTAAAACCCTTGAAAAATCTTATTCTCCAGCTCCAAGTGCAAATGGCACTGGGGCTCGGTATGTAGCATTTGGGACATAGGCCCAATAAAGCTTGAAAAATAATAATCTTGGGTTGACCTCGACCTTTTTTTTACAGAAAGGTCTTTTTTTTTACATAGACCACTAAAGGCAAAACTTTAAAAATCTTCCTGTCTGAAACTAGAAGGCCTTTGATATTTGGTATGTAGCTGCATCTAGTGGACCTCTACCAAGACTATACAAATAAAGCCCTGGGGTAAAAAAGTGGCCCACCCTAGGAGTCACTTTTTTTTTTACATAGACTCCTATAGGGAAAATTTAAAAAAAACTTCTTCTCTGCAACTAGAAAGCCGAGGCCTTTGATATTCGGTATGTAACTTCATCTACTGGGCCTCTACCAAGACTTTTCAAATTGTAGCTATGCAGTCAAAAATAGTCCTACCCTGGGCTCACTTACTTTACATAAACTCATATTGGGGAAAACTTTAAAAACCTTCTTCTCAGAAATTAGATGGCCCAGGGCTTTGATATTTGGTATATAGCTTTATCTAATAGACCTCTACCAATATTGTTAAAATTAAAGCCTTGGGGTAAAAAAAAAAAACGGGTGGTGAGGGGGGAGTGGGGTGTGTGTGTGTGTGTGTGGGGGGGGGGGGGTCACTTGTTTTACGTAGACCCATGTGGGTAAAACTTGAAATATCTGCTTGTCTACAAACTAGAAGGCCCGGATCTTTGATATTTGGTGTGAAGCTTCAGCTAGAGGGCATTCACCAAGATTGTTCAAATTATGGCCCTGGGGTCAAAATGGCTCCATTCCGGAGGTCATTTGTCTTACATAGGAGAAAAACTTGAAAAAAATCTTCTTGTGTGAAACTAGAAGGCCTAGGCCTTTGACCTTTGGTACTTAGTTTATACCCATACGTTTTTTATTCTTTATAAATGTTACCATAAGCTGCTAGAAGGCCTAGGCCTTTGACATTTGGTAGTTTATACGGGATTCTGAGACATAACTCGAAGCCATGTTAAAGAAAGCTAATAAGCATTTTGCACACATATAATTTCTCTAATGGTGTAAAATATCCAATGGCAAGCAATCATGTAGGTAATGATAGTCATTGACGTGTAACTGACCCGGAAATGATGACGCGACATATTATACAAAATGATCTGAGCTGATGTTCTGCTTAAACCAATGAATGCCAGGAAAAGTAGATGCTGTTGACTAAGATGGTAGCCATGCACATCTATTGTAAAACCTTTAAAAATCTTCTTCAGAACTTGGGCTGCCTTGGGGCTGAATCTTTGCACAAATCATTGGGGATGGGAGGTCTACCAAAGTTGCTAAAATGATAGTCATACATTGACGTTTGACATTTTTACGGCAAGGTCAAATGTGCTTCCCTATGCGTTTGTATGGGCCTCATATATTTGTATGGGAAAAATGTTGAGAATTTCAAACGACTTTTCCTTTGAAGCTTCTAAGCTAATGTTGCTCAAATTTCAAGTGGACCCTCCTTGGGGCAGGGGAATGAAAGACTGCTAAAATAGTCGTGGACCATAGACCAAGAAGGCCGCCATGCCCATATATGTTAAAAACCTTTAAAAATCTTCTTCTCCAGAACTTAATAAACCTTGGGGCCTAATCTTTGCTAAATGATGGTCCTAAGTTGACGTTTGACCTTTTAAGGCAAGGTCAAGTATGCTTACCCATGCATTTGTATGGGCCCTATACATTTATACGGGGAAAATGTTGAGAATTCATATTTTGGTCATCTCCTATAAAGACTATGATCCAATTGAGTTGAAACTTGATGAGGAGCATCGGGGCACCTAGTAGACACTAGCAAAATAGCTAAAATTGATGAGCCGATCGAAAATCCAAGATGGCGGCCACAGCCGGCATCTTGAAAATCAATTTTCGACATCACTTCTCAAACCTTTGGTTGATTGGAGCCGAAACGTGCTCTGTAGCAACAAGACAACTTCTGGATCGAAATGAGCAAAAATCGCGTCGATGGGAAATCCAAGATGGCCGCCACACCGCCAAATTTGAAAATCTGTTTTGGACATCTTCTCGCAAACCACAAGGCGAATTAAGCTGAAACTTGCAATGTAGCAACAGGTTGACGTGTAGTTGAAAAATAGCTAAACTCATGCCGATTGGAAATCCAAAATGGCCGCCATAGCCGCCATCTTGAAAACCAATTTTTGACTTCTTCATCCAAACCGTTGGGCGATTTGAGTTGAAACACACTGTAGCAACAGGATGCTAAAGCTAAAGCTAAAGCTAAAGCTCTAGAGCTAAAATAGCTATATTATGAAAAGAATGACTTTGAGAGAAATGAACACATACACAAAGACAAAAATAGCTGAAGTGTCTAAAACTTACAATATATGATTAAAGAGTTACAATCAACGTTTTATTCTGCGAGGTTTTTTTTCCCTTGCCCCTTTGCTGTATACATGTATAAAATCATAATATTGTTAAACACTTTCTCTTCAGAAATCAGTTGGCCAATTTCCACCAACTTTCATGTCGATCCTACTGTTGAAATGGGATTGAGAGTTTGTTCAAATGTTCACACTCCATTGACTGTCATGCCCATATGTGGTATAAAATGATAAAAAAAAATTCTTCTTCAAAACCAAGAACTGCTCAAATGATGAACCTTTCATTAGTTGCAATGACAGGATTGGAAAAATGTTGCATAACATCTTCATATCTGCAGTGGCTATTACACTCAGGTGAGCGAGTCGTGGCCCGTGGGCCTCTTGTTTTCTGGTCCTTTCGTATCGTAAAGCCTATTCCGAGATTTTTAACAAAACCTATGAGGGTCACTGGTGAGTCTTAGTTTTTGTAATCCTATGACTACTTGGTTTCTGTCTACGATATCCCTATTAATTCAACATTTTATTTTTCTTACATTTATTTACTTTCAATGTTTTGGCCATTGCATGTACGTTTTAACACTCATTTTGTCAAACACTGTTATACATTCTATGAAAAATCTAGCAAACAAAAAATAAATAAATAAATTAAATAAATAAATAAATAAATAAATAAATAAAATAAAATAAAACGTTTCATTGTATTAATTAAATATCAGATGAATTTTTAGATATACGTAAATCTAGAATATTTCAAGCATCCAGCTTTGTCACTTTGATAGGCTAAAGAAATTGGTTCCTGCAGGATTCTGCTAAGAGTATACTGCTGCTCTTATTTCCTCTCTAGCATAGCAGTCGTCTCGGATGGTGTAAATATGAAGTTATCTTATGTTAAGATGTAAATAAGTAAACAGTTTGCTTTCATTTTTTATTGTCAGATTAGTGTCTCAGAGGAACACACACACACACACACACACACACACACACACACACACACACACACACACACACACACACACATATGTATATATATATAATTGAGACGTTGCACTTTAATTAACTATTTTACTACTACTACTACTATTACTACTACTACTACTACTACTACTACATTATCTTGCCACACAAATTAATCAAAGTTAATTAATCTTATCAATGAACTAACACAGATTTCTATTGGAATTAATTAGTACAAAAGTCCAAAGAGAAAAGTTTCTTTAATTTGCTTGTATTAATGCATCATATGATCCATTATGATTTGTGAAGCTCATATATGTTTTCTTCACAAAATTTATGTAAGGTTGGTCATTCATGCCACCTGCCTTCTTAAGAGACTGTTGGCAGGCAATATCAAAAGACAGTTGGCATGAAATATTCGACCTTATTTTCTTGGAAAAAAGTTGCAATTTGTCGTCTGCTGAATTAGCCCATGAATAGTAAAGATTTATACGTTTCTCGGTAATAAGTTCCTTTCGAGAGTATACCACTTTTCAGATGGCGCTTGGCATGCAGAAAAGCAAACGGGTAGTCACAAGAGGTACTATTATAATACTGAGCCAGCGCATGACAAAACCTATAAAATGGCATGTGCGCCCAGCGAAGACTCAGATCAGACTGGGCATCTGCCCAGTCTGATCAGAGTCTTAGCTGTGCGCTCAGTGGGAAGCTAAGGACCCAAGCTTTCTTCATGCGGATGCCCAGGCTGATCTGAGTCTTCGCTGGGCGCACATGCCATTTTATAGGTTTTGTAATGCGCTGGCTCTATTATTATTATTTTTAACTGTGCATTTTCCATTTTTAGATGCCGATGTCCCATGTGCAACTACTGAGGGATACCTATAAAATGGCATGTGCGCCCAGCGAAGACTCAGATCAGACTGGGCATCTACCCAGTCTGATCAGAGTCTTAGCTGTGCGCTCAGTGGGAAGCTAAGGACCCAAGCTTTCTTTTTGCGGATGCCCAGGCTGATCTGAGTCTTCGCTGGGCGCACATGCCATTTTATAGGTTTTGTAATGCGCTGGCTCTATTATTATTATTTTTAACTGTGCATTTTCCATTTTTAGATGCCGATGTCCCATGTGCAACTACTGAGGGATATAGCATGCAGTCACATCAATGCCTTTAATAGGAATAATTATATTTTCAGTTGAGCAACTCTTGTCAAAATGTTCTGACTCCCTTCCGAAAAGGGTTCTAAAAGGAACAACTTTGCTCCCTGGGGTTGTAAAAACTTTGACTCCCCTTGGAGCAAATTCGTTCCTTTTAGAGTAGATCCATTTTCAAAAGGGGTTTGACATGCAGGAAAGCAAACAGGAAGTCATATACATTATCTCCTTTTGCGACAAATCTGCCGAGTGTATATTAGTCTCCTTAAAACAGACAAACATCAGTAGGGAGCTGCAGAATGCTGATATTTGAACTGCTGGTTCCATTGATCGGCTTACGATGACAGTGCAAACAGCTAGAATATAAAGTTCCAGTATTTAACCCAAATCAAGACAAAATCTGACATTATGGATGTTTACCTTAAGCTATGGGCCTGGGCAGCGCGGGCTGGGAATGTCTAATGCTAATGCGCATTTTGAAATCTTCATGGACCGAAATATAGTCTATACTTTCTTGAGTATGCGTAGTTCGCATGTCCCCGAAGGCAGGTTTTATTTTGACGCGAAACAAACTGAAACGAATTAGAATCTATAACTTGGCACAGAAAACAGTATTAGTTATAAATGGCAGAACTCCGACGTCTACATTGGTTAATGAATATTTAAAAATAATAAGTGCATGTATATTATTTTGATTGCTGTAGATTTTTTTACAACTTTTCGTAATGTTTCTTTTCCACCCTTTGTGCTTGACGCTATCCATCACTGCACGGATATGTTACAGTTTGACTGCATGAAGCCGCCCCGGATGTGACTTAAATGTTGTGTTTCAGTTCCCGAGAAAATGCAGTGTCAAAAATGTGATCAAGGCGAAGTTAAAGCCGAGACAAAGACTATTGCTCTTGAAAGTCAGACAGTAATGTTTTCAACAACATGTCTGAAGCTATTTTGGTATATCTGCGGGAAATATAAGACATAATACCTTGGAGGAACTATTTTCTCTTAAAGGAATGACCCTTGAGAGCATCAAACATTCACAAAACTAAAAATAGCTAAAATAGCATATTTTCTGGACTAGACTACCAAGTTCGGCCAATCAAGACGTTTTTTATTTGCGTAGTGTATCCACTTCTAAGCATTCTATGTCGCCCGCGACGATAGCAGTATCGTTGTCGTGGACGCATCGCACTTTTCGTGCGACTCGATAACCCGTGTTGTCTTTGTACCATAGATGGGCCTTGTTGGAGGGTGGCCCATACAGAGGTTTGGTTTTACCCATCGATTCTGACGTTTTATAATCCCTGATAAGTAGTAAGTCTTTCTTTCACCCGATTCAAATGAAATTCATATGACGACTTTACCTTTACCACTCTCTGGGCAGATTTAGCAGAAGACAAACTGATGGTATTTTTCTTATTTTGAAAAGAAAATAGGCTTTGACATTTCATGCAAATTGTCTCCTGATCCCCTGAGTCAAATCTTTTTTCTTGGAAAAATAAGACATTTCCTCAATTTTTGATAGTTATCTCCCCATGACACGATAAATGTCGGGGTGTTATCGTTTCATCTTTTTATTTCTATCTTCAGCTACAAGATTTTGAAAAATAACTCATTATACACCAAACATGATTGGCAAGAAATATGAGTGACAATTTTGAGCTTTTCTCGAAACAGAAATTGTTTATTAAACGTATATGTGTGTGTGTGTGTGTGTGTGTGTGTGTGTGTGTGTGTGTGTGTGTGTGTGTGTGCAAATGAGACAACTTTTATGATTTCCTATTTGCTGTTTGCTTAACTCTGTTGACGATTGACTAAAGTACTGAAACTAAAATGAAGACGAGGAAGAAAAGAAAATGAAGACGAATAGAAGATAAATAACAAGTGCGTCCAAAGGGCAGACGCACTACTATAGACTTCTCGTGTGATAAGTGGTGTGTATGACCAAAAATATGATGGTCCAACAAGAAAAAAAACACGGCAGCCATACCGATAATAACAACAAAACAGCCAATAACGCCAAGTATTCCAATTGCAAGGTGAATCACGAGACTTATGACGTTAGCCTACAAAATTTGCGATCGCGGCCATTTTGAATTTTGTCTCCACTTCGAATTTTATTTCTATCCAGTTCTCCGTCTATTTACAAGCTAAGCATGATTCGTTTTGTGCATAAGGTACACTTTCATGTAAAAGTTTCAGATAACACATTGACTTTATGCTCTTTTCACGTGATTAAAAAAAAAAAAAATAAAAAAAAATAAAAAAACTTCGACGTTCGACCGGTGTGTGTGTTTTTTTTATGCTTTTTTTTGCTTTTCATAATGTGTAGACTCTCAAAAAAAGTCATAACTGTAGTAAAAATATTTTTAATATTTTAAAAGTATAGTCCGTCAACAAAGGTTTTCAAATTATGGACATGAAGAAATGCGCGGCGATTCCCCTCAACATGCATGTTTAAGACTTAGGTAAGAACAATACAGCGTTTTATACGAGTACTTTTTATTGAAAACCATAAGCACGAATATTTCTGATAAAATTTAAAATGTGTCATTTAAAATGGTATCAAAACAGTTGCAACCAAACGTTTTCTTACAGGTTCATCGTAGTGGCTATATTGGACGAAAAATTTTGGTGTGAATCCATTTTTGTATACATTCTAATAAAGGCTATAGAAAATGGTATATTATTTTTGAAACGCAGTTTGCATGCGAAATTTAAAAATTGATGTCAGTCAGGAAAACGGGGGTGGTGGTGGTGGGTGGCGGGATGGGGGGGGGGGGGGGGGTGGGGGGGTGGAGAGGGGGGCGGCTCTCCCTTAAATGCGGAAAACAAACGGGGTTTCACTAATGACGTCATGTTTGCATATGAGCATGAGAAAATAAACATTCTGCTTTCTGTTTTGAGAGTTTTTTCTTTCTTTTTTATGATTTTAATCTGAATACACAAGGTCTTTTATACTTAGAAATTGTCAAGTATCAACTGGGCCTCCATAGGAACGTGCAAGTTTTCGCGAAATGCAATGTATGCATATCTGCTATACAGTTGTTTTATATACAGGCATGTCTAGGCTTTCTTCTTATATCTAAATAAATCGAATATCTTTCCGATGCTAGGGTTAGCAAAAATGAGTACTGGAGTCCGTAGTACGGTCACAAGGTCCCGGTTTTGAATCCGGACTTCAGCTCTTGACTATAGGGCGCTTCATTACACAAAGCTTTTCATTATCATTCTTCCATTGTCTCGATATGACTTAACTAATGTTGAAAGGGTTTTAAAAACCAACCCGTCAGCATAATAGCGACGTGGTAGAGTGTTAGCTTTTCATGCAGGTTGCCTGCATTTGACGATTAGAGTTGTTTCTGCTGTAACAATAGCATAGAATAACATTCATTTTCTGTAAGGATTTTTAGCAAGTAGAATAGTTTGTAGGCTGTGTCTAAGCTCAAATTAGTATTTTTCTCTGTAGTTTTCTCGCAGGATTCTTCCTGCGATATTAACACACTTGTAATGTATTTTGTGATTTGGATGGTGCTCCTGGGGTGGTGCTCTTAGATTTTTGAAAGATCATGACCGATGCCCTCCCTGGGGTTTTTGGGAACAGTGGAACAAGGCCATTTTTCAGGGAAATAAGGGATCAAAAGTCTAAAAATGAAGGGAACATGGAAACAGTTACAATTTTAGGGAACAGAGAACATTGAAAGTCAAGATTTTGATTTTGGGGAATAAGAGACAATGTTCATTTTTTCAGGGGAACAAAGGAACAGGTACCACCCTAGGAGGGCCTCATAACCTATATTCTATGAGTGGGATCCACACATGAGTGCAGAGGGTAGTACGTCGGACTAGAGATTGGTGGGTCCCAAGTTCAAATTCTTAACTTTCAAGAAGATTTATCGTGAAAACACTTTTCCCCTCCGTGTCTGTCTGGCCGTCCTCCAGTCCATCTGTGCTCAGTTCCCGTTCTCTAACTTTTTTAGATTTTGACGAATTAATTTATTTCATTCCAATTTTACATAATTTATATATTTGGTGAGTGGTTTGGGATTGTTAATGGACACAATCCATTAACTTTTTGACTGGGGCTGGGACGGGTAGAAATTTTGTCCCCGGCTACCCGAGTCCTAATTACTCGCGGGTACCCTAGTACCCGTAGCCATAAATTTTTAGAATGTCCGCGGTTAGAAAATATACATTTGAATGGCAATAAAAATTGATACACGTGTCAGAATGTCTGTCTGTCATTAGCACATGTATGCATGTGAAGGTAAGAAAATGTAGAGAAATGTTCCTGTCATAGTGTACAAAATTGGTTTGGCAAAACATGGTAGCAATATCCACAAGCAAGTCAGTTTAACTCTGTTCAATTTCCTTGAAATTCATTTATATTTACAGGTTCTATAAAGTTCTGGCATTCGGGTAACGGGTAGTAACTTTATACCTGGGTAATTGGTCTTCCCAACCCGAAACCTCGCGTACCCGGGTACTCGTCCCAGCCCTCCTTTTGGCAGAGTTCTTCCCTTGCTTAGCAACAAAAAATGGTTTTCGTTTTGTTTGTTTTTTTTTTAAAGAAAGAATTGATGAATTTGGATGAAATTTTATATATATGAAATGATATTGACAATATTTTCCTTGGGTATTCACGGTTACATGGCATAACCGTCCTTTTCAACAGAGTTACTGCCTCTGCTTATACACCATAAATGGTTTCTGCTTATTATTTTGACAAAGAAATGAATGATTTTAATGAAATTTCACAAATCAAGTTTATTCATGGCTTTATTTGTCACCAGATGTTCATTTATTTATAATGTAAACCATGGGCCAGGACATTCTTTAATTCAACCTAGAAAGTGATTGTAAATCACTATGCTCCAAGGTACGTGTATACACTTGTCCATACAAAAACCAGCGCAGTGGCTTAGTTGAGCGTCCACTTTGTGACCGGGCGTTGTTGGTTCCATATCCGGCTGAGTGATACCAAATACTTTAAAACTGGTACTAGCTGCTATTTCACTTGGTGCTCCGCATTAAGAAGTAGAGCTACAACAAGTCAGCCCAGTGTCAGTATATATGACTGGGTGGAATTGACATGTCATGTGTCTGGGGAGAGATATATCAGTGAGGCAGCACTCTAAAAGTGAGCATTGAGCTGTCACTCCAGACATCGTCGCGATATGACTGAAAGATTGTTGAAAGTCACACGAAATAAAACCAACAATTGTCCATACAAAATGCCAAAGTTTGAAAGCTGCAGAGCCCCATTTTTTTTCAGTCAGGTCATCTGCTCATTATCCCCAGTAAGCTCACCTTGTTTCAAGGTCCTAGCTCAAATAGTTTTTAAGATTTAATTATGCCCCAAAGGCTTAAAAGGCACGAGTCAACAAAGGGGCGTATCTCCAGAACTACTCGTATACCAGTTAAGCTGAAAAAGAAAAATATTCCTTGAATATCATATAAAATTTCAAGATCCTATCTGTAACTGTTCTTGACTATATTCTAAGATTGGACATTTAAAAGGTCAAACAACCACAAACTAATATGCCCTTCTACCTTCTTCAAAATTGGGAGCATGATGACTTTTTACGGCAAGGTCAAAATTGTGTCCCCATATATTTGTGTAAGGTAAATGTTGAAAAATAATTTTCACAAAATCTATTTAAGTCTAATGGCTGAACTGTGATTAAAGTAGTAAGAGTTTTTAGTTACAGTCAAAATGTTGTCCCCTTGGGGTTATTTGCTCTTTCCCCTGAGCTATATATAAAATAAATTGTATACATAATCTTTAAATGTCTTCTCTGAAATGGTATTTACCAACTGCTGCACCTGCAGTTAAGTCATCTGAATGGAGGACTTGTCAGGAATGCCTTTTAATCACCATGTCCGTCAGTCCGTCATCAGTTTGTGAAAAAATCGCTTTAACTTTTAAACAGCTTAGACTATTTAGATAATTATACCCCGCCACATAATAGTGGCGGGGTATTATGGTTTCACGTTGGACGTCCGTGTGTCTGTCCGTCCGTTCGTTGTACGTCCGTCCGTCCGTTTTTCGTTTTCGGATGATAACGAGTAAACATCAACGGATTTTCATCAAACTTGGTATGTGCATTGATATTGTGGATATCTGGTTTGGGATTGCTAATCGGCAAATTTCGACAAATTTTTACGGAGTTATCTGCCCCATATTTTCGTTTCCGGACGATAACTTTAGTAAATAACAAGGGATTTTAACCAAACTTGCTATATGCATTACATTAAGGAGATCTGGTTTGGGATTGCTACTGGGCAAATTTCATCAAATTTTTACGGAGTTATCTGTCCAAGACACGCTCATATTTTCGTTTCCGGACGATAACTTGATTAAATAACAAGGGATTTTAACCAAACTTGCTATATATATTGACATTAAGGAGATCTGGTTTTGAATTGCTACTGGGCAAATTTCGTCAAATTTTTACGGAGTTATCTGCCCGAGACACGCCCGTATTTTCATTTCCGGACGATAATTTGAGTAAATAACAAGGGATTTTAACCGAAATTGCTATATGCATTGATATTAAGGAGATCTGTTTTGGAATTGCTAATGGACAAATTTCGTCAAATTTTTACGGAGTTATCTGCCCGAGACACGCCCATATTTTCGTTTACGGACGATAACTTGAGTAAATAACAAGGCCTTTTAACCAAACTTGCTATATGCATTGATATTATCAAGATCTGGTTTAGGATTGTTATCTGTCCAATGATATTATCAAGATCTGGTTTAGGATTGTTATCTGTCCCTTCGTCATTTTCTTTCCAGACATTTTTGCAACGATAACTTTAATACATAAACAAATAATTGTTGTGGCGGGGTATTATGCTTGCGGTGCTTTTATTTTTGGCATGCAGATATATATTGACAAGATCTGACCAATAAATTTGTAAAATAGCACGTATCTTTATTAACAGCCCTGTGCATGGTCTGATCGTCTGTCTATAATCTGATTGTGAAAAGCGCTATAACTTTTAAACTTCTTGGAATATACTGATAATTTATTGCATGCAAACACATATTGACAATCCCTAACCAATGAAATTGTCAAATGCAACCTGGTGTACTTAAAGGCTCCATATTCCTCAAAAACAGATATTTTATATCCAAGAAAGGTTTAATAAATTGATATATTCGTAAAAGTTTCCATCTGACAACCTTAAAAATTTCTGTTAGTCTGTCGACCTTGAAATGGATCAAAAATGAAATGATTTTTATCAGATCTTTGAATTAATGTTGCCAACATTAAATCAGAGATACGATAGAAAATCATTTCATTATTTGGGAGAGACTAACAGAAATTTTACAAGCTCTCAGATGCCATGTTTTAATAATAAGAAAACAAAAGCGTATACTATGGTCTGCTAATGTTTAAATTCATCATGCTAAAAGCTAACTATATTCAAACTAATTTCTTTCGAATACAGCCGACACGTCTTTAAATCTGAACAGACGACATATATGCCACATAAATATCCCTATAAATGAAGCACATATGGCCTTCACACATCCTGCAGACAAAATCTGGAAGAAGACGAATAGGTGATACTTTAGTTTCCTCCGAAAATGGACATTTGGTTCTAATTGTATAATTTGACCTTATAAAAACGACGATTAGAATGAAATGCCCTATTTTCCGGAAGAAAACACGTATGATAATATAAAATGCACGTTGCTATTTTGCTAACGGCATGAGAAAGGCTGAGTATTGTTCATTATCGTCTTCTTCAAAGAGCGATGCTGAATATGGAAAGTCTAAGTATATAACATCGATCTGTTGCCAATTTTAAACCTAGGATTTTCTGCGCGGGAAGGGCATTTCCTGTCAGGAGGCGCATCGTTACAGTAGTGAATGAGGCTACGCTCATAAATCGACGGAAATATAAAAGAGTGGTATTTTTTTAATTTATGTCAGCAATAAAGTTACTGTCAAATCGGTTCCAAAACAGCCTGAATAAAATATCGAGTCCGATTTTCAGTAGAAATTTGAACAGAGAACAAACCAACAACGTTTGACTGATATGAAAAATGTCATGAAGAGGCGTGGTAAATCGGTAAAATACGAGTTCCGAAGATAGGAGTTAACCGAATTATTCATCCCTCCCAAGCAGAAGCTTTCGTATCAGTCAAACACGGCCTAGCGGGCACATGGCGTTTATACAATGTCGCATTAACGTCGGTGCAACGTCATGATGTTGCATCGACGTTAGTGTGACGTTGTATAAGGTGCCCGCTGGGGGGGAGGGGGGGTGGGCGGGGGTGTTGTTTACTGTATTTACCACAGAAACACGGGTCAAGGACGTTGATTTTTTTTTTTTACGAATACAACAGAAATATAAGAAATAGTACCTTTAGGGTAGTTATATAATTGACCAGGGAGGAAGTAAAATCGACACCGAACGATACCCTAAACTGTTTTGCCTGCCGATTTCTAACAAGATCAAATGTATCGTTTCAAAACACGTATGCCCGTCTATTCTCTAGATACACTAGTTTTACATTGTGTCAAGCAAAATCCCCGGCATCGATAAGAAATATATGTAATCGAGCAATTACATTGTTCATTTCTTCAGTTCCAGAAAGCCCACACTTAAGCTCCGCCCACAAGTAAATTTGCATTCTGGAAGTGGCTATATCCTAGTGCTGGAAGTATTTTTGTTTGGATGACGTAAATCAAAACGGTTACACGGTTCGCTTCGCGGCGGCGGGAAATACCCATTTTCGGAATGTAAATAAACTTGTGGGCGGAGCTGAAGTGCGGGTTTGCTAGAACTGAAGATATGAACGATGTAATTGTTGAAGAACATCTCTATTTTATATTTTTCTAATCGATTCTGGGGATTTTGCTTGTCACATAGGAAAACTAGGGTGTCTAGGAAATAGACGGGGATAAGCGTTTTGAAACGATATGTTCGATCTTGTTTGAAATCGGCATGCAAAATAGGTTAGGTTATCGTTCGGTGTCGACGTCACTTCCCTCCCTGGTCAATCATACAACTATCCTGAAAGTACTATTTGGCATATTTCTGTTTGGTAAAAAAAAAAAAAAAAAATGCCCATGACCCGTGTCGCTGTGGGTGTAACTGTACAGTTTTTGGAAACGTCAAACTACTCTTGCATTTTAGTTTAAACGTATTTATCCATAAGTAATTGAACAAATAAAGAAATGAACATAGAACAAACAATTAGGATCAGAACGGAAGTTTTAAGCTATTTAGTTCTTCTCCTATAACTTGGTATTAAACATGTAATGATTCTATGGCAAATTGATTGATCAATGACATTATCGACATAGGACTATAGGTTGTATTATTTTGAAAGAGAAACGAAAATAAAACAGCAAAAAATAAGAAACAAATAAGTAAATAAATAGATAAATAAATACATTCAATAAACTGGCACTATTTGTACGTATTATTATTTGGAACAATTATAAACATGGACATACATGTAGAAAAGAAGTAAATAGGAATTATACCTAGATCACGTTATCAGGGAAATAAACAAAATACAGTATGCGAGAAAGAAATAGGAAAAAAGAATAAATATGGAGCTGGATACGAGGGGTGGGGGAGATCGCAAGCACTATCAGAAGTCATCCACATGTAGTTATCACTATTCACCATGGTGGAATTGCTCAAATGAACTTTAGTGTAATCTATAATATGTTAAATTGTTGAACACACACACACACACACACACACACACACACACACACACACACACACATATATATATATATATATATATATATATATATATATATATATATATATATATATATATATATATGTATATATTGAGCCGTCTTTTTCCAGAGAGAAACAGCGGAGTTTCTTTTGGACGAAATAAAAGATTTGAGGACATACCACTATTGCTTTGAGGAAAGATTACCAGATTTTAACTTTTCTGCAAGACGATTATTTACAGCTTGCTTATATATCTCGGATGGCTGAAATACATGTGTTGCGAATTTGCTTAAATTTATGCCAGTCTAAGAGGTTACCTGTTCTCCTAGCTTTACGATAGACACCTTTACGCTTCCGAATGAGTTGCTTTATGTGTGATGTTATCCAAGGTGGGTCGGATTGGCCAATAGTAACGACTTTATTAGGTATACAAGTTCCAGCCAAGAGATCTTTAGCATATGTGTTTATATCAACAACCCAGTCAGTATTTTCTCTTAACAAATTAGTTATCCTGTTCGTAGCGCCATATACGCCTAGTAAAAGACTTCCGTTTAGATTTTGAGAAGTTAAGAATTCCAAAAACAGGATAGTGATATCGTATGTCTTGATGTAAGAATAGGTCACCAATACTGCTTCATATAACATGTGTTTTATTACTACGAGTACTAAGTCAATGAGGGAAGAAGAGGTTTCTGTATAATTGATGGGTTCGGTTATTACCTGGGTTAGTGAAAATTGTTCACACCATGAAGTTATTTTTCCGGGATGATTGGATATTAAGCACATGTTAATTAAAGTCTCCGGTGATGACAATATCATCAATTCCTGTATCAATTGCCAGGTGAATCGAGTCTTCGACTGTAGAAAAGTACACTGGGTCAGAGCTCGGAGGCCTCTAGAATAACCCGAATAAAATGTGTTTATTCTTGATGACAATTTCAGTCCAAATGTTTTCTATACCGCGCAATTCTAAGTCATCACGACGTCTATAATAAAGGTAGTCTTTGACGTATAATATAACACCTCCATGCCTGTCACCTACCCTGTCCTTCCGCTCGGTTTGACTGAATGATTCAATCGTAAGATCATCGTTTTGTGTCGCTTTGCTTAGCCATGTTTCCGAAAAAGCTGGGATGTCGAAGTCCATTAGTTCGGCAGCAGGTATATCAAGTTTAGGAGCAAGACTGGACATTATAATGAACGACGGATAAATGGTTGCTAAGCTGAGAAAGTTTATGTTAGAAGACGACCCATTAGAGAAATCATGCAAGGTACTTGAGGAATTAGAAGAGGGTCCTCGACTTGAGTGTACATCCCCTGCTCGTAATAGTAATGCATACAGCCAGGCCAATAAGACTAAGCTGAATAAGCAGCGTTCCTGGAAGGGTAAATTCACAGTTAAAATCATATAAATTTCGTCCTGGAACAATTCGACGGATTATGTTGCTTATAACAAGATGAGCGGAAAACGACATTGTCTTTTAGGTGTCTAGCTAGTGAGTACGAATGTTGCGTTTCACTGCAGATGTAGAAAAGAAAAAGGATTTGTATTACGACAGGAAGGCGATTACCACGGTATACAAATGTGTGTGTTTGGCGACCGCTTTCTTCGTGTACAATTTCACGAAACTGAACTGATTAAATACAAGAAAACAACGATCGCCATCACACACAAGTACATTGTACAAAGGACATGTTTCGATCATGCTTGCGCCCCCAGCCCATCTCCGCAACTCCAGCTAGCCAAAAGAATGAAGAAAATACAAGAACGATAAAGCAAGAGAAAAGCATCACAAGATATGAAGGAAAAAGGGAATAAAGATTAATGTTTGTATGAAACCTATGTAGAATACAAACTGACTATATTTGGTAAGTACATCGTTTTTTGAAAAAAAAAATGATAAGTTTAAATAAATGGAAGTTTAAATAAATAGCCTTTTAATTAGAATGGTCAAGATGTCATCCACAGTTTGTAAGTTAGACAAGTAAGTTCACTTGATTTCGCAAACAGAAAACTAACAACAGGATACAAGTATCACGTATAGATGTATGTATGTATGTATTACGCGTATGTATGTATTTTCAGATATGTATGTATGTATGTGTTTCGAGTATGTGTGTGTACACATAACTTCATGTATGTATGTATGTATGTATGTATGTATGTATGTATGTATGTATGTATGTATTTTCGAGTATGTATATATGAATGTATTTTTGGGTATGTATGTATTCAAATGTGTGTGTACGTCTGTACATAAAGCAATGCAATACAAAGTTATACAATACAATAAATGCAATACAATACAAACCAGCAGCAGGAATTTAGTATCATGTCTAGTAAATGTATGTATGTATGTATGTATGTATGTATGTATGTATGTATGTATGTATGTATGTATCGAGTTCAAATGTGTTAGCGTGTGTGAACAATACAAAATATTACAATACAATACAATACAATGAATACAACACAGCACAATCTAGTGAAAGCAATAAAATACAATGTATGTATGTATGTATGTATGTATGTATGTATGTTAGCGTGTGTGAAAAGTATGCTTGGGTCATAGGGCTGTAAATTAATCGTTTGCATGCGTAATACACACGTCCCCACCCCAAGCAAAAACTATGTGCCGACTGCAGTTTCTTTTACACCCTTTTGCACATAGAGCAGATCAGGCCAAATTAACTGCTGACCATTGCGCCATGAAAACCACTTCCTGTTTGGATTTCTTTTAAAATAACTCGATTCTTCAATACCGCTGTTTGCTTCTCCGAGCTCCCAACCACAGCAGCAAATGTCAAAATAGCAGGACTGCCGCCAGATATCCAGCACGCATTCTGCTTAAATCTGTATCAGACCATTATCTGCCCGACAGGATTCCTTAAACAAAAAGCTATCTGGGTACATGTAAGGCTAACTCGGCTATGAAAAAGCCACCTAACCTACCAATGTCCACTGGTGATCGTTTACACTAAGTCCAAGGTGAATTTGATCTTGGCCTGCTTATTATCGATGCATGAACGCTCTGGTATAGGGGTCATAAATGTACTGAGCTCATTACGAAAGTTTGTCCGCCAAGACCGTTTACTGCGACCGTAGTTTGTTACTGGAAAATCTTTTGTCCGCCAATACTATTTACTGCGACCGTAATTTGTTACTTGTACGCTAAAAGCTCGTTACGAAATTTGTCTGTAAGACTGCTTACTGCTACCGTAATTGGTTACTGGAAAATCTTTTGTCCGCCAAGACCGTTTACCGCGACTGTAGTTTGTTACGGGGAAATCTGTTGCGGATTTCCTATTTACCGTTTGCCTATCCACCAACTGTAAAAGCAGCTGTGGCGTGTCTTGAAGCTGTCCAGTGACATCATCCAAGAAAATTTAGACTGAATAATTGAGGATGGCCGTTGATATTTGTCAGTGGAGTCTACGCGTGAGCAGCTTCTCCCATGTGTTTTGGGATGGTACGCACGCTAACATCAGGTCTTTTTTTTTTTTTTTTTTTTTTTGTATTGAAACCAGAATGTGTGTCCGCTAGCCTCTCGGTAATTGTGATTTTAACAAATCTCCCAGGTAAATGAGCTGAACGGCTTCCATCAAAGTGAATCAGTCCATCACCAGAGGTGTATTAAACAATGCAATTGGTCGCCGCGCGACCCGTCACTCTCTTTCTGAACGCAAGCGCCCCCGCTCGCGAAAAAGGCTAAGATATCTCGCATTCGTTTTACAATATGGCGACGCACCTGATTCGCTAGTTACACGATGTAGCCGTTTACTTTTAATTTCTTTGAAATGAATTTTCTTGCAACATATGATGTAAAATGAAAAGTCAGTATTATGTATGTTTATGATATTTACACTAAGCACAATCTACAAAAATTACAGCAAAAAAAAAAAACTTTCTTGACCGAGCGCCCACTGCCGTTCAACACAATTTTCGCTCGACTGAGCTCTCACTTTGTTGAGCACACGGCAGTTTTCTGTTCCACCGTCACTATAAATGTTAGCTTCGTAAGTAACCGACGTTAGTTCCCTCAAGAATTATCCTCGCCTCGACCGCCATTATGCTGAATGATGAAAGCTATGTATTCTTAAAATTTTTTATACTAACGTCTCCTTGTCCGTGTCATACAGTCATGAAATAGAACCAGTTCCTACACAGGCAGTCAGTGGCGGAGCGACATATTGAAGCCCTCTCTTAGACGTTCCATCGATGACCACTACCACTGCTGGTGAAAAGAGATGTAAAATGTCGTGAAAATACTAGTGGAATGCTTTGTGACTTTCACTCTGTATTTCACATGTCACGGAAGTCAGTTAAAATAAGATTGCAACAAGTTCTTGAACACAAGTTTTGAAACAATTAGTGAACTTGCCGTTAAGAGAAGTCGCGTGTAAAAGCGTAGACAATTTCTTAAAAATATCTGCAACTCACTGACCGTGAACTTATGTGAAAAACCGTGAAAAGATCGTTATAATTTCGAAGCGTGACTGAAACTAAGTGAAAGACCGTGGAAGTCTGCAATAAAATTGTTAGTGAAAAATAACTATGGTTACACTGTACGACAAAGACTTAGAAAGGAAAGAATTTGCTTCTTCCGGGAGAAATTTGTTCTTTTCAGAGTAGCTCATTTTGAAAGTGATACAAGGGAGCTTTTTTCTAGATTTTTTCTAGACATATAGATGTGCGTAAAATAATTTCTTTCTGTTTACACCCTTACTGCCAGCTACTGTAGCAAGAGGTCCCGACTTAGTATCTTTCAAACGGTAGCCCAGCGCGAATATGACGTTCATACAATGTCGCATTAACGTCAACGTTAATGCGACGTTGTATAAATGTCATGTGCCCAATAGGAGCTGTCCAAACTTACATTCTAAATACAACTGGGACACAGGCTGTAAGTAGGACCTAGTGATTGATGTAAGCTAGGTGGTTAGACCTAGTGATTGGCTGAAACTAGCTGGTTAGGCAGCTGTACCTAGAGGCCGCTACGGTTGCCGGATTGGTTCGGACTTGAGGGAACGAAACTCAGCCTGGAAGGCTCTATTTCTTTCTTTCCTCTATGTGTAACTATGCTTCCTTACTTTACTATTTCTCACTGCTTTCTCTTGTCTTCCGCCGGAAATAACGTAACGGTTAATTACGTGACGGAAGTTAGTCAACCATTAGATGTAGATACAGACCAGTAAGGTCCCACCTAGTAACAGCTCTTTTTTTATACACACTTAGAATATTCTCGTGTCTCCAGTCTCAATTTGCTTACGTGATATTCTTTCCATACCAACAACTTGACTAAAGTAATGATATTTTCGAAAATCCATTCATTTCTGGACTATTTGACCTAAAATTTTGGATGTTTACGAGACTATCGGCTGCATCTAGTGCAGTAGTGACGCACTTCACTGCTTACGTCAAAATAACTCAGATTCCGCACATTCCGTTCACATGTGAATGGAGAAAGAATAGCTACTACCGCGGTTACTATCGTAGTATTATTACTCATTTCATTCATAAAATTCTCAGTGCAACAAGACACGAGAAACACTAAATTCGATTTGCTGAAAACTCGCATTATCTGAAACAAGATGTTTCATTGGATGCTCTACAACACTCTAGAGCAGACGATATCTATAGATTATCTGTGAAAATTTTATATTGGGAATTTTGACTGTAAGTTTGAACCACACGTGTTTTCTTGAGCTAAAATAGGATAAAAAAACAAAAACATATGTTAATTGATCACAGGATTGACCATTGATCAACAGATAAAAAATAATTGTATCAAGTTTGTATTCTAAGCTTCTGAAGCGTCAGTGACATTTAGCACATATTAGACATTTAAACCAGACGTTCGGAACAATGTTTGTTTTATTTAAATGTCGTAGTGCACATTATTTATAAATAATTTCTGGAAAAGGTGAAAATAAGTTATAAGAGATCATATTCATAATAAGAGAAACAAGCTAAAAGAAAAGAAAACCGAGGTAGCGATAATTCGTGTTGTATCAGCTGATACTGTGACCCCACGTGACTGGATATTAGTGAATGAATGTCCGAGGATATTAAATACTCCTTTAGCTGCACCATTGAGGGTGACGCAAAGAAGCTTGATAAGCCTGGTGAGAAATATGTCGGTAAGTGAAAACCTTTTATATAGGTCTATATAAGAGTGGGTATCAGGTATATTTTTTCTTATTTCTCCATGAAAACATATGTTGTGGGTACTCATTAGAAGTGCCTCGCTGAGGCCCACAACATATGTTTTCGTGGAGAAATAACAAAAAAATATCAGTACTTTTGGATTGAAAAACGAAACATCTTATCAAGAGCTGTGCTATTATATTATGTCACAAAGGATCCTCTGTATATGAACAGTGGCGTCAGAAAACGTACATTCGATTATGTGGGCCCAACAAAGACTCGAATCAACCTGCGCATCCGCGCAGTCTGATCAGTCTTCATTGTCCTCACGAAAGAACTGCATCCTTGGCTATCCGAAATATGCGCACTGAAGACTGATCAGTCTGCGCAATTGCACAGGCTTACTTGAACCTTCGCTGGGCGCACATATCCGAAGGTATGGTTTTACCTCCACTGTAGCTGGTGTTAGTGCCGTGTGGCGGTTGTAAAACATCTTCCCGTACTCCGCTATATTGTTATTGTTTATTATATTTATGTTTATATTTGCTGATCATTTAGCTTATTCCGTTTTTGTTTTTTTTTTGAAAAATTTTATGAGGGTCACTAAGGAGACCAACCGACCGAAACAACTTAATCTGTCCCAGAAAACTTGGGCACTTAAGCTAATTTCATTCGTGTATGCGCTCATTGCTCCCAAGAATCATTTCTTTAAAAATCTACCTACCTTACATCCGTCCGCTGAACTTTATAAGCTGTAGTTCTGATGTTGTTCAGCCTTCGCATTATGTTTTTGGTATCTAGATACAGTTATTTATTCCATCATTGTTCTGTGCTATCTTCTTTTGTGATCACCACAAGCTGGCCGGTTGATACTACTAGTTCGGGTCCTCCATGGTTGGTTGAACTAGTGGTTTTCTGTAGCTCTGACTGACAGTGTTTGATGCGATTGCCCCGAACCCTCAACAGCGATTTAATACGACAACCCATTAAAGACTGAATAAACTCTCCCACACTATATATTGGAAGAGTCGATTTTCGATTTTAGGTATGTCAGGTTATGTAGATATTCCTAAACAGTGGAAACCCTGATCAGACGACACGTTCTGCGGCGTGTGATCTGGGTCTGCCCTGTTTGCCAGTTACTCGTTTAGGGGTCTCCAGTCTTCATTGGGTTAAATATATATATATATATTTTTTTCTTGATGTTTCACTGATTGAGTTTAGGAGCCTTCATGGTCGCCGAGTGATTATTTTGTATTTTTACATTTGAACCGCCTGCCAACAAAATCGATTTAACCCTTAAAACTGCTAGTCACAACAATTGTCGTCTGCTTTGTCACCTGCTTGTGATTTTAAAATCATTTTTGCAAAAGTGTGGACCCAGATCAGACTGCTCCTGTAGGAGCAGTCTGATCTGGGTCCACACTGTTTGCCTGTATGCAAAATAGATTTGAAAAGTTTGCAAGAATATTCAGCAGACGACATAAACAGACGACATTTTCAGATGTAGGTTTTCTTGGCGTTTTAAGCGTTATACTTCGTGGCAGTTTTACTCTGACCTTTCTAAGGCGGTGGTTCTAGCATCGTTCGTTCTTTATGGGACATTGTGGCTGTTTGCTGCGGGGCTTTTTCATATTTTGTCCTGTTTGTTATCTTATCATTGTGTTTGGCATTGATCACCTCATTGGGGAGGAGGCAGAGGCTTTTTATTCTACTAACGGGGCTATGACCCTCGAAACGACTTACAGGAGGAAAGTGTCATATCATTGGCCAGCTGGCTTCAGCAGTGATTGACATTAGGGAGCGACCATTTGATTTTTATGGGAGGGGAGATTTTATGAAAAAAAAAAAAAAAAAAAAAAAAATAGCCAGGACACGGTAAAGCAAGAAACAAACAGCTAGGATGACCATGCATCTGAAAAAAAAAAAATTAGCCAGAATCAGATTGACCAAAACATAGTTATCTATAGTTTCATACGTAGCCAAATTATATTGATGGAAGGGTCTAATGGCAAATGCAGTATTACAATTGGATTTCTAAAACAAAGGGCCTGAAATTGATACATTCATAATATTTATTATGTTGTTCGCTATAAAGAAACCAGCAAGACTTTGTTCATTTTATAAAATGACTAGACATAATACTGTTTCATAACGTTTTGGCTAGTTTTCTTCATATGTTGCTCCAACTGTTAAATACACAATTTAACCTCCAGATTGTCACGTTCAGCTAATCTGATAGCGATACCCTTCCACTGATTTGGGTGGCCTCGGAAGCTAAAGTTATCAAATTTTGGAAATTTTGTGGCGCATCACGAAAACAAACCTATATAATTTTGACCCCCTTAAACCCCACTTTTATATAGTAAAACTGGGGTTTACAGGGGTATACATTATTTTTCTTATTTCTACTCAAAATATAGATTGTGGGTACTCGTTAGAACCGCCTCACCGAGGCGGTTCTAACGAGTACCCACAATCTATGTTTTGAGCAGAAATAAGAAAAAAAATCTGAATTTTTATCTGAAAATTTTCATTTTTTGGTGGTAAAAGTTTCAGTATATTTGAATAGGCTTGTTTTCGTAATGGATTGCACCAGAGTGTTTGAACTTTCCGTTTGATGTTTTTCTTGGCATCGTTCTTTGTCCTTCGCAGATTTCCAAGTTCTTTCTTTAAGCAAAATGCTTGTTTAAAAGGTACATTGATCAAACAATATCTTTAAAATAAAGGTCAAAATAAGTACTATTATTTACATATTGCTTGTTATATTTTACATATGCTATAATTTCCAGTAAATAATTTTGTATAGTAAATCAACACCAACACGAAATAATCTTTATCATGTATTAACATCAACGTTTCGCCATCACGGCTCCTTCAGTATGTAATAAACAATAGACATAATTTCCAGTTACTGTATCATTCCATTTTGAAAGAAGCTGTATTGCAAAAAAAAAAAAAAAAAACAGGACAAGGATCTCAGAATATAAAAAAGGTACGATCTCTTTATTGATTGAAGAAAAAAAAAATCCAGGACCATCATAATCTTCCCGCCCACACATAAAAATCAAATGGTCGCTCCCTTAATGAGTTTGTATCGCCCTTGCTCCAAATCAATATCAGATTAAGAAATGGTCTCGAGTATAACCTTTACCATGCTCATGGCAAATTCAACAGACAACGGTTTGATGGTATATTTTCAGAAAACAGGGTTTGACATTTCATGCAAACTGTCTTCTGTTTGCATGGAATGTCAAATCCCTATTTTCTGGAACAAATCAGAAAAATATTTCAAAAATGCCGTCTACTGAAATTTTTTTTCTTTGACTGCAACTTGAATGTGTGAGTTTTATTTCTGTAAACATTTAATAAAGTACTGCAGAGGTGAAAGCTATTACATACCAGTTTCTCTAAGAGAACTAAACTGTATTCTTGATAAACTCTCAACCAGCAGCCAATCAGATGATAGAAACCCACACACTATACATTGCACACCTCTACTGGGGAGCTGATAGTCCCGTTAGTAGAATTATAAGCCTCTGGGAAGAGGCAACTGGTCGCTTTGCAAATTCGTTGGATTGTAACTTGTGCTGTCTGTCGTATTTGTTTATTTTTTTTCTTAGTAGGCTGTATTCTGTGATTGCGGATCTTCCTGGATATGTTTGTGTTGAGGTGTTACGGCCCAGTCAATCCAATGGGGTCATGTCGAGCGCGGTCAGTTTACCTAGCCACACGTTTACTGGGCAGGCTTAGTCCTCTAAGCGGCTAACCAGTATTGTACACATTCTTTCGCCAGAAACTGACAACTGCCCTTCTTGAATCAGCAGAAGGAAGAGAATGACCGTAGAAAATATTTCATGATCTATCTCCACGAACGAATGTTGCCGACCTCGGCGAAGGTTGAACCCGCGACCTCCTGGTCTCCAGTCGGACGGCGCATCCAACTGAGCCACCGAGGCCGGCCCTTCCTGGATATCATCTCCATTATGTTTCTGTACGTTCGACCGGAGGTAGATGATGGTCCCCAGCTGACACACAAGGTTGCAACAACGTCGATGCAACGTCATGACGTTGCATCGACGTTGATGCGACGTTATATTAACGTTGTGTGCCTACTGGGTCTGTGATTGTGTTACGCCCTTCATGTTTTCATTAATACAACTATCAAGCAGCTAAGTCGGCTATTAAAATAAATTACATTACAATCCCCAGTAAGCATTCTTTATAAATCTATAGCGGGCCGTTATCGGCCCGTAAGTGTAGCTGACGGGCCGATAATGGCCCGTTATAGATTCATAAAGAATGCTAGCTAGGTCCTTTACTCTCTACATTTCTGGAACTAATAAACAATCTGACACAGGTTTTCGGTTTTGGCTGCTTACTTCATTTTACACAACAACTATTATATTTGAGCTTTAACACTCAATCAGATTGCTAACATAAAATTACGGATAACTACCCTGTAAGCATTCTTTATAAATATACAGCGGGCCGCTGTCGGCCCGTCAGCTACCCTGACGGGCCGATAACGGCCCGCTTTAGATTTATAAAGAATGCTAGCTGGGTAGCACATAATAGTATAAGCAATATGTTGTGTCAAAATTCTGAATCATACCATTCCTATGTGTGTTTGTCAGGTACAGTGATGTTGTAACACAGGTATATTGTGCAATGAGTAATTTGTACAAGTACTATACCGCATTGTACTTCACAGGTTTAAACAGTTCTTAAACAGTTATTGAATAACCACATCTTTCCAACATTCCTTTTTCTACTGCAATTTTATACTCACCTTTTCTTCTCTTCAAGTCATTTATACGCATGTTGTTGTATGCACATTGGGACATGTCTGTAAATTAGGTGTGATAAAACCTGCAATGGTGTACATTGAAGGCTTAAGAGAGAGAAAGGAGAGGATTGGGCCCTACCTTTCATAGGACGTGTAGAAGACACCCATCGCCCCTATGACTTAAAGGCTAGGGGACACGTTTAAATTTTGACTGAGCAGTCTTTTGACTGAACAGTCTACTGAGAATGTTTCAACAGTGCTATTCCAATAGGCTTTCTCTCTCCGATTCCTCCAATATAGTCAAATAAAGACTTGTAGAACAACTTTATATCTTCCGTGAAAATTGTTGGCCCCAATCAGACACCACAGAAAGTGGCATCTGATCTGGATCTGTACGATTTGCCCAGGCATGTCTGTCCAAATACTTAGACCAGAGGAATTGTTAAGGAGTAGTTGGTGAATATTATGGGATAATTTTCTCCAGTTCTCCATAAAACGTATGTTGTGGATACTCATTAGTAAATTTGTTTTTATGGACAAATAAGAAAACATATCGTAGAATTATCACCAAATACTCCTTCTTAACAAGTCCTCTGCTTAGACTATACTGAACTTACTTTTCCAGCGATGCATGTATTGTGAATATTCATTAAAATTACCTCCGTGAGGTAATAATAATGTACCCAACTGCCAAAACATGTTCACATATAAAAATATTTAAGGCTGCCTGTTACAGGTAGACTCTGAGGGTAGTCTACAGAAAATATCCTACCTGATAAGGCTGTAATGAAGACGAGCCTTTATACAATGAGTCATCCTTCTTATTTTAGCAAGTCCTGCAAACTGTGGCATCTGAATGAAAGAAACCTCTAATGAGATTTATCAAATTCAAGAGGGATACTGTATGTGCATTAATTTTTATTTAAATGGTAAATGTTGTAGATATTAACCATAAGGCAGTCATGATTAAACAACAACAAAAAAACAACAACAAAAAACCCCCCAAAAACAGGAGTTCTTTGAGGGAAATAATAAATTTTGCAAACGGTAATAATTAAACAGCCTAACTTTCCAAAGTTATTTTCTCGCTTTCTTTAACTGACAAGTAGAGATAAAAAAATGTAGACATCATTATTTAATTCATCTTCAAATATTTAGATCATTAACCACAGTCTAAAATGACATCTGATCAAGATTCCTCATTTAAATATGAGCTTTTTAGCATAAAATTGAACAGGACAGGTTTACATCAGCTTGCTCACTCATGCAGTCTGACCAGGCCCTCCATGTGGAAACTGAAGAATCTACCATCAGAACGTGAGGGCCCTGATCAGACCACTACACTTAGCTGCTTAATGACCTTTTTTGCATGCTTCTCCAAGATGTGAGATATGCAGCAAGTAAAGACTCAGATCAGCATGCACATCTGTGCATTGTGATCACTGCGTTCATTTAATGCTCTTTGGATAGCAAAAAATCTAAATTAACAGTGGAAAAAAAAGCTATCAAGCTTGCCCATGGAAACAAAAATAACACAAAAAAGAACTAAATATAAAACAAGTCGCAACATGAAAAAAGAGTCCTTAATGTCATACAGAAATAGCACAGACCTAGGTCAACCTTTGCATCTAGGCAGTTTTATTGTCTACTCACAGCAGTGCTGTTTATTACCGTATTCATTCTAAATATTCAGAAATCTTATCTCTTTACCATACTTGTTCAAATCAACAAGTCAATTTGGTTACCCGTTCTTATGTCTAAAATCTACTGGATATGTGGCAATCCTAATCAGAAGCTATTTTTTGCAGTGTCTGATCTGGGGCTACACTGTTTGGGTCTGTTTGTCTGAATACTTATGATAAATCTGGCAGTATAGGTTATAAAACTATTTAAATACTACACATACATACTAACAGACTACAGACTGATCAGACTATATACTGACTGACTACATACTGATTAGACTCCATATTGACAGCCAGTCCTCACACTGATCAGACTGGATACTCCTAAAAAAGACTACATACTGACAAACAGACTACAGATTGATCTGATTACACAGTAACAAACAGACTACAGGCTTATCAGACTACATACTGACAAACAGACTACAGATTGATCAAACTACAGACTGACAAAACAGACTACCGACTGATCAGACTAAATACAAACACAGCAGACTACAGACTGACAAACATACTACAGACTGACCAGTCTACATACTGACAAACAGACAAAAGACTGATCAGCCTACATACTGACAAACAGACAAAAGACTGATCAGGCTACATACTGACAAACAGACATCAGACTGATCAGACTATATACTGACAAAAAAGACTACCGAATGATTAGGTTACATATTGACAAACAGACTACCGAATGATCAGATTAATTTCTGAAAAACAGACTACTGACTGATCAGATTACATATTGACAAACAGATTGACGACTAATCAGATTACATTTTGACAAGCAGTAAATAGAATGGTCAAACTACACACTGACAAACAGACTACCAACTGATCAGACTACATATTTACAAACAGACTGCCGGCTGATCACAACATACTGACAAACAGAGTACCGACTGATCATATTACATGCTGACAAACAGACTACCGGCTGATCAGATGACATAGTGACAAACAGACTGCCGGCTGATCCGATTAAATACTGACAAACAGACTACAGACTGATCAGACTGCATATTGACAAACAGACTACAGACATATCAAATTACATGTTGACTAACAGACTACAGAATGTTTAGACTACATACTGACAATACAGACTACCGACTGATAAGATTACATATGAACAAACAGACTACAGACTGGTCAGGTCACATAATGACAAACAGAATACCGAGTGATAAGATTACATACTGACAAACAGACTAACGACTGATTTGATTACATACTGACAGACAAACAAACTACCGAGTGATAAGATTACATACTGACAAACAGACTACTGACTGATTTGATTACATACTGACAGACTACCGACTACCGACTGATCAAATTACATCCTGAAAGACTATCGATCCGATTACATACTAGCAGACAGACTACCGACTGATCAGATTATGTAATGACAGACTACCGACTGATCAGATCACATAATGACAAACACCCAACAGACTGATCAGATTACACATTGACAAACAGACTACCGACTGGTCAGATTATGTACTGACAAACAGACTACCGACTGATCCGATTACATACTGACAAACAGACTACCGACTGATCAGATTATATACTGACAGACTACCGACTGATCAGATCACATAATGACAAACACCCAACAGACTGATCAGATTACACACTGACAAACAGACTACCAACTGGTCAGATTATGTACTGACAGACTACCGACTGATCCGATTACATGCCGACAATCAGACTATCGACTGGTCAGATTATATACTGACAGACTACCGACTGATCAGATCACATATTAACAAACAGCCAACAGACTGATCAGACTACATACTGAAAACAGACAAGAAAGTATCCTTGAGCATTTGGCCGCTGTTTAGCAAAGGTTGTCACCCTAGCCTCGCATTGAGATTCTTGCTGTGCGTTTTCGAAGCAGGAGGAAGTGGGTTCAGCATTGGGTAGCTTCCGATGTAAATGCCATGTTCTGAAAATAAATGCAACCAGTGATATCTAAACCAAATCGGAAGACGGTTAAGGACTTAATTAACCGAATTTCGACGCCGAACTATACCAATGCACTGTCTGGATTTGATTAAATAGTTCATAATTTTTGAACTACAATATTAACCAGTTAGAAAAAACAGGGAGCCACACGCAGTGCAAAGTAGGAAAGAAGCCACATAGTTTTGACGTAAAACTAGAGCAGCAATACAGTAGATGAAAGGCACATAAACAATCCATATTTGAAATATTGTTATTATTCTTGTGTTTTAAAACATCAATATGGCTTCTGGTATCTGGGAAAATCGAGCCCCGCTTAAGCCGGTGTAGGGGTGGGGTGGATGGGAGTGGTAGCGCATGCAGACCTGAAAACAAAATTGCTGTCATATTAGGAGTCTAAACGAAACTCAGATTTCGATATTTTTTTTTATATTTATGTCCTCCCCCCTCCCACCCACACACCACGGTAAGGGGAACATATTGAATTTGGTGCGTATCCCGTTGGCGTCGGCATTGGCGTTACACTTTCATGTCTGCACAATATTTTATGAACCACTGGTTGGATTTTTACTTAATTTTCATGGATATATAACTGGTACATACCAAAGAAATATTAGATTTTGATGACATTCACCTGACATGCAAGAAAGTTATGACCCTTGTGAATTGTCCAAATTTGGTTACCGCTCAATATCTTGTGAACAAATTGATGGAATTTGATCAAATTACGCAAATGCATTGACCTTAACCAGATCTAGTTTTCAATTGTTACACGTCAATTTTCGAAAGTTTACAACAGTTATGGCATTTGATTATCGTTCTTCTTAATATCTTGCAAACGTATTGATACAATTAGACCAAATTTTGCATATACTTTGACCCCAACGGGATACACACACACACACACACACACAAATGCCCCCACCACCCTCACACAAGGTTGAGGAGGTGGGTGGGTGGGAGGGGGGGGGGGGAGCACAATAAAAGCATCGCAGATACTGCATGATACCCCGTCACTACAGGGTAACAAAACATGTAGAAGATGGCTATGTTTGTTGTGGTACTTAATAAATTTTGTAAGCCACCATAAGAACTTGAAGCCACAAAATTTGGTATACTGTAACCTTGAAAAAGAATGAAAATTTGGTGTACTGTAAACCAGCTGCAATTCTCTACATCTTCTTCTATCCAACATCATACAGACTGACCACACAAAACTTGTAGGAGTGAGCCGGAAATGAAATTTCACCTTAACAATCTTTACAGAATAAAACTTTATCAAAATTTGGTGTAATGTACCCTCGAAACCTCACAGTCTTATTGTTAACCAAGTTTTAACCTGATCTGATGAAAACTGTTAAGAGGGTTTATCAAGAAGTGAGTCATTCTCCAAAACTGTAATATCAGTAATAACTCCATGAAAATTGTGAACTGTGACCTTCAAAGTATATGAAAAATTGGTGCACTGTAACCTGGCTGCAGTTCTTTCCATCTTCTTACTATCTTCTTTTTGGCTGAAATAATAACGGCTTGATCAGATGAAAACTATAGGAGGCGTGAGCTGGAAATGAAACCATAACTGAACAATCTTTAAAGAGCTATAACTCTTACCAAAATTTGCTGTTACTACTGCAACCTCAAAACAATATGCGCTGCATCACCTTAGAGTCTAACTATCCACCATATTTCAACCCGATCGGATGAAACTGTAGGAGTTATCCGGAAACAAAGTCAAGTCTGAAAAATCTTCAAAAAGTGTAAATATATCAAAATTTGGTGTACCGTAACCTCAAAACAATATGCGCTGTACCACCTCATGGTCTAACTGTCCACCAAGTTTCAACGCGATCCGATGAAAACTGTATGACTTATCCGGAAATTAAAATGAAGACGGACGGACGAACAGGCACCGGAAGGTATGCCATAAAAAAACACTGAGACGAAACAAAGCAAAGGGCTCAAATGGCGATCTGAAGCCAAAACACAAGAACTCCACTTACAGTAACTGAGAAAATGGTAGTTGTGAGTGAGCAAAAAAAAAAATGACTGGACTTAGTAATCGTACTTTCACTTTTAAGATATACTTGTAGCCTGTCGAAGCACACTTGTTTGGTCAAAAGAAGAAACTGTGCAAATCTGAAAGAGTTCACAACAGGATCAAACGTCAAATTATATAATATTCATGCTTTCTGTTCGACAAATTACAAACTGAATACTTTGATCGCAATCTCGCGTTCACTAGAGCTTGTATACACGAGCTCGTATCTGTACTGCTATAATTCTATTCATACCACACCTTTGCATGTATTTGCCAAGTACAGTGGTGTCCTAACGAAAGTAATTTAATACGTAAATCGACTTTAGTTTCGGATCTTCGCTTCATAGTCAGACGAATAATTCCGAGTCATGAGACTGAAATATTTCTACATGCTGATTCAAAAGGGCACTTGTCAGTTTCTGGCGAAAGAATGTGCACAATACTGGTTAACCATTAAGAGGACTAAGCCTGCCCAGTAAAAGTGTTGTTAGGTAAACTGAGCGCTCTCGACATGACCCCATTAGGTTGACTGGGCCGTAAAACCTAAACACAAACAATTATCTATCGGTCGGGCATGTTATGACGTGTACTGAGAATTAATCCTGATTCTCGAAAATACTCAGTTATCTTTACAGGACCAAAATACTGATTTCATAACAACATCGACATCAACAAATGTCGGAACGAAACTGTAGGAAATTGATAGAGCATATTGAATCTAACGCTCTGAAAGACTGGAAATGATTCATCTTTAAAATTGTAGATAACATATTTTCATTCTATCCTAAAATTTCAAATATTGTAACCGCTAAACCGAACTTTTATTTTCACCTCCTGAAGCAAGATATCCCATATTTCCATAGGAGGTCTGTTTTAGTTCCAGCAGGTAAAACCAGAAATAATTGAATGTTATTACTGTTTGAGGGCTCTACTATAGTATTGGGGACTTGTCACCACTTAGACATAAATCAGCCATCCAGTGATACGTAGTCTATTGCTGAAGCTAATAAAATTCATATTGCAAAATTTGCAGTTAGTAATTATTCCTTTTTCATTTCAAAAACATTATACTTTATGACCTTGGCAAAAGGTTTGTGATGCTCTTTCTTTCTTTCTTTCTCAATAACCTATATTGAATTTGAGATACTAAATTATACAGGAAGATTGTAGGTAATCTGATATGGCCTAATTACGCACTTCTTGCTGCCGACTTGTTTCTGTTATGTTACGAAGAAGACTTCATGCTGACTCTCTTTGAGGAAGAAATAAATCATTGTTATTAAGGTATTTAAATCCGCTTAAAGTTATTAAGATGACTAAAGCTCCGTACCCCCCGCCCAGTAGTTTTCCCATTGATCATCCAAAGGCGGTACTAATATTGCAATTCTTCTTTGCTTATGCGTATATGGTTTACTATGTGGCGTTTGTGTTGTCCTTATTTGTTCCTCGTCTCTCCTTCTTTTGGTGCCAGCTGTGCTTCATGATTGTGGCATATCGCTTATATTTTTGCTTTATATTGATAAGTATTTTGAGCGAATGGTCGCTAAAATATATCCTGAAACCAGCTAAATAAAGCAAATCCATCTAGATACAGAAGCTCCATTTCTAGATTTAATGTTTTCAATATTTGATGAAAAAATTAAATCAGTTTCTCTATCAGTGTCTCAGTTTCAGCTACATAGACTAACTAGAGGAACTTATTTTGATTTCTTGAGATAAGTACTTGAAAAATTTAGAAACAGGTGAAATTTGCATAGTATTTTGTAGTGCCCTTACTTCACAGTACTGTATTGTGTTTTATTATATAGCTATATTGGATGATTAAAAATATGCGATAAAATCCGAGGAGCAAGCGTGCTGATATCACACAATATCGACACGCTTACTTGAAATTGCACGCTTATTCGGATGCATTCGACCGTTACCGATATATAACCTATGATATCGTACTAGTGCAATAAATGATATCGCTTTTGTAATATCAATTTCGCACTGTTGTTAGAATTTCCATAGAATTTTGTCTAAAAAGCATTTGATCGAGCAAAGCTATTTATAGCTATATAATGAAAGGATTATTGCACTGACATTGGTGAATATTGTTCCTCGTTGGGATATCTACGGACACTTGCAAGCTCGTGTCCTTCGATATGCCAACTTGGGAGAATATTCACTAATACCAGTGCAAACACTCTGTACAAAAATATCCCAACTCGGGAGAATATTCACCAATATCAGTGCAATAACCCTATACAATAAGCTATCAAGAAGCAGTTCTTATAGGACAAATATCCACTGATATTTGGAGGATTATGACGCGAGGATCTGAGTAACAGATCAAAATGTTAAAACTGAAACTATGCCAGTATAAATGACTTTTGCTGATCATTAACCGGATATACAAATAGATATCAATTAGGCAAGGTTTGACAGTTACATATTTCTGTATATTTATTGTTTAAAGATAAATTACTCTGAATATGCTGATATTTCAGTTCATCTGAGCTATGCTGAGGATGAGCTATAGTGATCACTTTTTGTCCGTCGTCTGTCCGTCTGTTAACACTTTCAAATGACAAAAGCCGTTGAAGCGGTTTGTCCCTAATTAGGTAAAAATGTTACTTAGGTAGGGGGATTTAAAACAGCTAAATTTATGATGATCTGCCCCTTGGTTTGGTTGCCATGGAACAGAAAGCTCCCGTAGACTTATAATGGGCAACATTAAATTAAAAAAATGGATATTTTTAAATGACAACTCCAAACAATACCGAAGCAATATGACTGAGACTCTAATCTGATTCAAATGTTGCTTAGATAAGGGCAATTCAAAATAACTAAAATAACGGTGAGCTGCCTCTTGGTTTGGTTGTATGGTAACAGTAAGCTTCCATAGACTAATAATGGGAAAATTGTTAAATTGCATTATCCCCAGAACCAGTTAAAAGATGTGAGCCCCATTTGGCATTTATGATCATTTGACGATTGTCTACCCGTTTGTATTTTACGACCACTGGCCATTTTGTTGGGTGCCATGGCAAAATTTTAAAGTAGGAAATTTGTAAAGCACCATTAGGAAAAGAAGACAATATTGAGCACCAGCAGGGAAAAAAACCCTTTTGTAAACTGCACATTTGCAGACAAAGAAGATCCTGTTGCGCACCAGCAGGGAGAGACGTTGAGCTTGTCTCTTGCCTGGCCTTGTAAAGAGACATAGGACGTGTAGCATAGGTGGGAGTGTTAACGTGCAACTGAAATAACTATTCTCCCATCATTTCTTTACTTACTCAGTAAAGATGAGAGTTGGCAAGTCCCTGCATTCTGGCGAAGATAAATAGATCATAAAAAGAATGATTCTGAGAGCAAGGAACACACACATAAAGGCAAAATACCTGAAGTGTCTAAAACTTACAAAAATGATTGAAGTAACAAAAGCTGTGCTGTATATATGTATAAAATCAGGTTTTTGTTAAACAACTCTGCTGAAACCACTTAGCTAATTTTCACCAAATTTAGACACCAGGGCCCAGTTGTTCAAAGCGTCGTTAGCTTAACGAGCTCGTTAAGGGTCATTTCGTTAACTGTTTTAGCGGATTCAAGATACAATATTCTGATATTTTATGCTGAATAATTGTGAGTACTGCAAAAGCTACTCACATTTTTTCAGCAAAAAATTTCAGCATATTTGCGTATCAGTTGATGTAAATTATAACGAATCGTTAACTAACGACATCGTTAGCTTTGAACAACTGGGCCCAGGAATTGTCTGAAATTTACAATAATGATTGGAGTAGCAAAAGCTGTGCTGCATACATGTATAAAATCAGGTCTTTGTCAAACTTCTCTTCTGAAACCACTTAGCCAATTTTAACCAAATTTCATGTCAATAATACTGTTGAAAGAGGATTGAGAGGTTGTTCAAATGGTCACGTTCCACTGAGTGTCACGCCCATATATGGTAATAATAATAATAATAATAATAATAATAAAACACAATCTTCTTCAAAATCAAGAACTGCTCAAAATGGTGATAATTTTATTTGTTGTAATGACGGCATTGGATAAATGCTGCATAATATCTGCATACCTGCAGTGGCTATTTCACTCAGATGAGCGAGCCGTGGCCCATGTGCCTCTTGTTTAAAATAGAATTAGGCATGGTAGTAATAGCAATAAAAACCTGGTAAACATACAGTTCAGCCATGTACACCTGAGTATGCAATTTAACCCTTCTCTTGCTAAACACGACATGCCCTGTCTTAGCAAACAGTGTAGATCCAGATCAGTTGGCTTCTGAAGACTTCTGAAGAAGCCAACTGATCTGGATCTGCACTGTTTGTCATTCAGTATGTGAATTTTATCAATAATCTGGATCAAGGAATCTGATTGGCTGACAATTAGAACTGTGCATGGCATCTTAATTTATTAAGCATGACAAGGGTTAAGGACCTGACAGTACTACTATATGTGTTACAAAAATATTTGCATACTAAATTGGTCCTGTATCACACGCCTAAGTATTGAAGCAGGAAACCAGTGATAAAAATAATTTCAGGGTTCCGAAAAAACACATGCATGTCTTCAGACCATCCTTAAAGCACCTGTGAAGTTTCAAAAGGATAGGCTTAAAACTGTGGTAGGAGTTACGGGGACAAGATACCTACTCCTTATACACTTCTGTAGTATTAGAACTCAAAACATGTCTGTTAAAAATGCGGAAAAAGTGAAAAATAAATTATTTCAGGATTCTGAAAAAACCATATGCATATCTTCAGGCCATCCTAAAGGCCCATGTAAAGTTTCAAAAGGATCGGCTATAAACTGTGGGAGGAGTTAAGGGGACAAGCTACCTACTCCCTATACACTTCTGTAATATTAGAACTCAAAAAAATGTCTAAGTTAAAAATGCGGAAAAAGTGATAAAAAATTACTTCAGGATTCTGAAAAATCCACATGCATATCTTCAGGCCATCCTTAAAGCCCAAGTAAAGTTACAAAAGGATCGGCCAAAAACTGTGTGAGGAGCTAAGGGAACAAGGTACCTGCTCCCTATAGACTTCTGTAATATTAGAACTAAAAAAATGTCTAAGTTCAAAATGTGTAAAAAGTGATAAAAAATAATTTCAGGATTCTGAAAAAAAACACATGCATATCTTAAGACCATCCTTAAAGCACCTGTAAAGTGTCAAAAGGATCGGCTTAAAACTGTGGTAGGAGTTACGGGGACAATGTAGTTACTCCCTATACGCTTCTGTAGTATTAGAACTCAAACAATGTCTAAGTTAAAAATGCGGAAAAAGTGATAAAAAATTATTTCTGGATACCGAAAAAAAAAACACATGCATATCTTCAGGCCATCCTAAAAGCTCATGTAAAGTTTCAAAAGGATCGGCCAAAAACTGTGGGAGGAGTTAAGGGGACGAGGTACCTGCTAGCCCTGAGCCTTCTAGTTTCAGACAAGATTTGATTTTAATTTGATTTCCTACATGTGTCTTTGTAAACCAAGTGACTCCGGGGTCAGGGCCATTTTTTAACCCCAGGACTCTAATTTAAACGATCTTGGTAAAGGTCTACTAAAGGAAGCTACATACCAAATATCAGAAGGCCTGAGACTTCCAGTTTCACACAAGATTTTTATGTTTTTCCCTGTATGGGTCTATGAAAAACAAGTGACCCCTTGGCGGAGCCATTTTTGCTCTCGAGGCTTTAATTTGAACAATCTTGGTAGAAGTCCATTGGATAAAGCTATATCCCAAACAAAAAAAAAAAAAAAAAAAAAAAAAAAATCAGGGAATGCATCATTTTAACAAAACAGTAATGCTACATGTTTTTCATTAGTGTTTTATTCACGACAAATTTCACATGCAAATGAGCTAACAAATCAGAAATGCCACAGTAATGCAACACAAATCAGTAATGCAACATGGAAATATGACACAAATACAACACTGTAACAAATCACTAATGCAATACAGTAACAATACATTAATGCAACACCTTTAACAAATCACAAATACAACACTGCAGCATGACATTAATATGACCCTAGTCTAAGTATGTCACCAAACTTTTGCTAATCTATAAATAGTTCAAAATTGAATATAATGGCCGTCTCATGTCTCATAGAAATTTAACTTTAAATGTAATACACTGACGCTCGCTGAGTATGAGCGAATTAGAAATATCCATAAATGGGAAATGACAAATGTAAGATATCACAAAAATTAGTCAGTTAAAAATCAATATCACTTCATAATTTATAAAATCCAATTAATGATAAGGATCTTAATTCAATTCACACAGCATAATGTGTCTTTTAGTCTCAAACAACTCTTGAACAGAGCACAGCAGTTGTAAATGAGTGATGTAATTTGGTGTTTTGGCTGTATTGTTTTTTTAAGATGGGTGGGGAATAGTATACAACTTCATAACATTAATTTTCAAACCTTGGCATATGTGAAGTCATATGGCTAGAACAAATATGTTAAAATATCATACACATATAATTGAATATAATGGCTTATATAAATAATTATATAATATAATTATATTAATATTAAGTAATATATAATTATTAATATTAAGTAATACATAATAATTACTTACTGAATCTTATAAAAGAAATTTATCCTTCAAACAACTAAAAAATCACAATTTTTTAAGAAATAAAGAATGACCCCTTGCAATTGCTTTCATTTATTTCCGTCCAAATTAGTAAGGTCATGAAGTGAGTCATTTGTTCACTGAGCATGTGCAGGCTAATAATACAGTAATGCAACACTAAATTTAAATTTTCAAGAAATGGGTCACATGTTATCACTTATGACCAGATTCTAACGAAACATTAATGGAACACAGAGTAAAGCCATATCACTTATCAGCACTGACATCACAGAGTAGGACAAACAAAACCATTTCCATATATGGTCACTATTAATTCTTTCTTTTTCATGTTTTTTCATTGACCATTACTATTACAGGTGAGTAATTCATTCACAAACAGTCATGTGATTGCTATAGTGTAAAGGTTTGTTTGTCCTACTATTGTATGTTATTAATCTTTTTATAGCCATTTTATGTATATGTCGATGAGGGCTATTCTGTTAAAATCACAATCATAAGTGTATACATATACTGAAAATGCAGCAACATGGAAGAAATAAATTTAAATGAATGCCAAAACATGCTTGTAACACATTTGACTTCTGTTCTTGATTTTCTATAATGGGTAAGCTTTAAGTATGAATACTTTTTAAGCCAGGAAACCTAGAAATGAAAAAGAAATTAACCATTTTAATCAATTTCAGGATAAGATGATGCTCAATTCTAGAATTGTAAACACAAAGGAACAACAAGTACTTATTACACAATTCTGAAACCCAGATCAAAATGAAACTCACTGGATTTAATGTGTTTTTTTTTTTACATCGATGTTTATTTATCGATTTTAAATATTAATTAAGTTCGCAAATAAAGACTGATTTTAAAAAGAAACTGAAAAAAAAAAAATCAGTTTGATTTCAAGTAGTCCAACATTACAAAAATCCTAAAAATTTGCTGGTAAGTCAACAAAACAGTCTTGCCGCACAGTGAGAAAAGTTAACATTAATACTACACTGTATAAAACTTCTGAGTTAAATGAATCTGAAATAACGCATTGATTCAAAAACAAAGTTAAATTCAACATTAATGCAACACTTTCAAAAAAAAAAAAAAAAAAAAAAAAAAAAGTGAAATGATACAGTAATGCTACATTGTGATGTATTTATGTTGCATTAGTATCACGTTTAGCCCTAAGACATCATACACTCTAACAAATCACTATTTTGTGTTGTATTTATGTTGCATAAATGGTGCATTCATGATTTACTAAGAATTATTTTTTGTTTGGACACCAAATATCAAAGGCATGGGCCTTCTAGTTTCAGACAAAAAGATTTAAAAAAAAATCCCCAGATGAGTCTATGTAAAAGAAGTGACCCCCGGGGCAGGGCCATTGTAGACTCCAGGGTTATGATTTGAACAATCTTGGTAGAGGCCCATTAGGTGAAGTAACATACCAAATATCAAAGTCCTGGGCCATCTAGCTTCAATAAACAACATTTTTTTAAAATAGTTTCCTATATAAGTCTATGTCAAACAAGTGACCCCTGGGGCGGGGCCATTTTTAACCCCAGGATTATAATTTGAACAATCTTAGTTTCTACGGAAAGACATGGTATTTCATTTAAACTGTATCCGAAGAAGAGAATTTGAATACAATATCGTTTTAAATTCGGTGAAATATAAGAAAGATAGGGGCAATCTGAATGAAATATCGTCATACTTTCTGTGAAATATAAGAAAAAATACATCCAATTTCAATGAAATGTCATTAAAAATATAGAAAGATTGGAAACAAAAGTCACTCAAAAGAACGAAAATCGGAGACTTGGTTTTATTAAGTCTCTTCATATACAGCGATGTAGTTTGTGAGACTGTATTCGCCACCTATCACCGGCTTATGCAGTATTCGATTTTCAGAGTAACCAGTAACAAGTCTTATTTTCTGTGACAAATAAGACATATCACTTCATAAGGTTTAGCTTACAGATTGCTAATGCTTAGAAATGGAACATGTAATGATCTTTGTTGATGCACAAGCATGTCTATTCGAATATTTAAAGTAAATACACAAGCTGTGTTATGCGTTAAAACTAATACATCTTACTTAATCTTATTTTCTCTAATAAAACGCTACCTACAAAATGTCCATGTTCGCACAGAGAACCGTTTTCCCACAAGCTCAGGGGATTTTGGAAGCAGTAACTAGGACAGTACAAGATGTTTTGAATGCACAAATGCAAAATTCAATAATGAAGACGAGTGACCTTTTGCTAATGTAAAGAAATTATGTAAATTACTGTTGTCTCCTGCTTATTTCGGTCTATTTTCTCTGATTATAAGAACGAACATAATATACCTGGAAGCGTTATGATTTTCATTTGTAACAGACCACGAGCAATATATTCAATCTTGTACCAATTATGGCCCTGTTTGACGGAAACCTCCATCTGACGTCGCGATTGGGGTATGTGTCGCGTGAGGAAGGGTAGGGGTAGGGGAGGGAACAGGCAGGACAAACTAGAAACTTTATAGCTACCCAACATAAAATAAGCATCCCTTACGGGTACACAGAACCAACAAGTAAAAAAAGGTAAGATAAAAGGCCAGGGAGTGCCACAATCACAAACCGCAGCCCTTCCCAGACCCCAAGAGGAAGAGGACAACGACATATCCAAACAAGCACAAATCGAACAAACGTACGAAAAGCACTAAGATTAGCTCTCTCTTCCCCAAGCGAGGTAATCGCAATACTAAAAGGACTGAAAAACACAAGAACAAAATGACACATGGAAAGACATACAACAAATCGCCTCGTAGAATAAACCATAAAGCAACAAAGAATAAGACTAACACCAGGACCATTGCCTTAGAACGGTCAGCAGAGTAAACCACTAGGGGGTTTAAAGCACTTTTACAGCTAGCTAACTTCACCCTGGGTCCCGATGCTACTCTTAATACAGAAACACATAAAAATTCGGTTCGCATAAAGGCTCCCAACTCAGTCAATGCATCAAAGCGAAAACACAAAAATCAAATTAATCACGATAATAAACAAAGACGAGTAGTCATGGCTAATTCTACTGTATGCCAGAGTAAATGAAAACCAATAGTTGAACCACGGCGGGCCAAGCCAAAGACATATCGTCAAGCCCCAACCCACTGGATAAAGTTTTACGGAGAGGCCGTTATTGGGTCTGAGGCCCAAACCGCCGTCGTGCAATTAAAGAGTGAAGCATAGCCATCAACAATGATTGGGTTAGTAAGTTAAAAAGTTAATCATTCTAGGTTTCAAATATTTTTGGACTTCTGTCCCACTCCCAGACAAGATCCTTGGATCTGGTTAACACAGTGAGAAGGTTCTGGTCTAGGAAAGACGCGTGCATATTTGAATTCGCCATCTAAATTATTATTATTAATATTATTACCGTTTTATTGGGCGGTTGCCAAACCGCCGCAAGATTTAATATATCACATTTCAGCAATCCGTTTTCCTGTTAGTACCCACCTATAAAGTGCCTAACAAATAGTTCTCGGCTAACGCTAAATTCTGCATTCAAATATGCTCATGTATACGCTAGAGGGCGTAAGCAGTGTTGCAAACTTCATTGCTGCTAATAAAGAGCCTCAATAAAACCGAGACTCCCATTTTCTTATCTGTAGTGTGTTCTTTGTTTCCAAAGGCAATCTTTTTGACGTTTGTATTAGACATATACACTCAGATGCTTATAAATAGCAAATAATAAACAAAAACCACAGAAAAGCTCAGTAAAAGTCCCGTACGTAACACTTCTGGTTTCCGTGCGATATCTTTTGAAAGGATTGGTGTATTGGATTGAAATTTTATACACAGGTATATAATCATAAAATACAGGTCAAAGTTCGATTTAGGGTAAAATCCGCCAATTATTTTGGGAGTTGTGGCCCTTTTCGACTTGAAAAATTTTCAACTTTGAAAAATGGTTTCCGTGCGATATCTTTTGAAGGGGTTGGTGTATTGGACTGAAATTATGTACACAGGTATATAATCATAAAATGTAGGTCAAGTTCGATTTAGGGTAAAATCCACCAATGATTTTTGGAGTTACGGTCCTTTATCAATGTTGAAAAATAGTTGAAAATGGTTTCCGTTTGATATCTTTTAAAAAGATTAGTGTATTGGATTCAAATTTTATACACAGGTATATAATCATAAAATGTAGGTCAAGTTCAATTTAGGGTAAAATCCACCAGTTATTTTTTGGAGTTACGGCCCTTTATCAATGTTGAAAAATAATTGAAAAATGGTTTCCGTTTGATATCTTTTGAAAAGATTAGTGTACTGGATTCAAATTGTATACACAGGTATATAATCATAAAATGTAGGGCAAGTACGATTCAGGGTAAAATCCACCATTTTTTTTTGGAGTTATGGCCCTTTTTCAACTCGAAAAATGGTGTCCATTCGATAACGTTTTAAAAGATTAGTGAATTGGATTCATATTTTATACAGATGCATATAATTATAAAATATAGGTCGTTTGATTTAGGGTAAAATCCACCAATTATTTTTGGAGATCTGGCCCTTTATCTATGTTAAAAAATAGTTGAAAAATGGTTTCCGTTCAATATCTTTTCATCCGGACCCCCCAGGTTGACCTTTTTTCCAAAGTTGTGTTACCGTTATTCTTCAGCCGATTGCTTTCATATTTAGTAGTATAGAGGACGACCAGTAGGTGTGTCACGTGCAAGAGAGACAACTCTAGCTGACTCCGTTTTGGAGTTACCTCCCATAGTTTTTAAATTTTGTGCGGCCCATAACTCTAAAACCCTTTAAGGTATTTTCATGATATTTCACCATTAGGTAGAGGACATTGAGTAGGTGTGTCGCGTGCAAGAGAGACAACTCTAAATGACTGTGTTCTTGAGTTATCTCCCATAGTTATAAAATCTTGTGCAGGCCATAACAATAACTCTTTGAGATATTTTCATGATACTTGATCAAGTAGTAGAGGACATTGAATAGGTGTGTCATATACAAGAACAACAACTCTAGCTGACTCCCTTTTGGGAGTTATCTCCCATAGTTGTTAAATCTTGTGCGGCCCTTAACTCTAAAACCTTATAAGTTATTTTCATGATACGTCACCAAACAGGTAGAGGACATTGAGCAGGGGTGAACTGACTGCGTTCTGGAGTTATCTCCCATAGTTATGAAATCTTGTGCAGGCAATAACTCAATAACCCTTTGAGATAACAATAACTCTTTGAGATATTTTCATGATACTTGATCAAGTAGTAGAGGACATTGAATAGGTGTGTCATATACAAGAACAACAACTCTAGCTGACTCCCTTTTGGGAGTTATCTCCCATAGTTGTTAAATCTTGTGCGGCCCTTAACTCTAAAACCTTATAAGTTATTTTCATGATACGTCACCAAACAGGTAGAGGACATTGAGCAGGGGTGAACTGACTGCGTTCTGGAGTTATCTCCCATAGTTATGAAATCTTGTGCAGGCAATAACTCAATAACCCTTTGAGATATTATCATGATACTTGATCAAGTTGTAGAGGACATTGAGTAGGTGAGTCACATAACAAGAACAACAACTCTGACTCAGTTCTGGAGTTATCTCCCATATTTGTTAAATCTTGTGCAGACCATAACTCTTCAACCTTTTGAGATATTTTTATGATACTTCATCAAGTTGTAGAGGACATTGAGTCGGCATGTCATGTACACAAAAGACAAGTCTGACTCCATTTTTGAGTTATCTCCCATATTTTTTAAATTTGCTGATGGTCATAACTTCTCTACCAGTTGAGATTTTTTGTTGATAATTAATAGGGATGCTTAGAACATTAAGAAGGAGAGTTGCATTTAAAAATTTTAACTATAGGTTACTCATTACTCCATTTATTTTCAGTTCTCTCCCCTGGTTGTAAAATCTTGTGCAGGCCATAACTCTTTAACCAGTGGAGACATTTTGATGATAGAAGGTAGAGATGCTTAGAACATAAACTAGGTGTGTCACAATATATAAGGACAACTCTGACCTACGGAATGTTGGAGCTATCTCCCTTACTTACACTTCGGATGCAGATTTATCAGCAATGCATGCAGCAGGCTTTATTTTTCTCATTATTTTTGGAATGTTTGTTGAAAATCACTAACTAGCGAACACAAAATTGAGTTTCTTAGACTAATGGCTGAAGAGTTGCAGGCCTTGCAGGCAAAGGGCCTTATTTTTCTCATTATTTTTGGATTCTTTGTTGAAAATCACATACTAGCAAACAAAAAATCCAGTTTCCATGACTTACGGTTTGAGAGTTACAATAATTGCAGGCAACGGGCCTTATTTTTCTCATTATTTTCAGTTTCTTTGTTGAAAAACACAATCTCCAGTTTCTACAACTTATGGTTTTAGAGTTCTGTGTCTGATTCACAGCTGTGGAGTTATCACCCACTGCAGGGTTAAACAAGTGCATCCCTTGACAAAATTACATCTCTGATGCCCTAGACTGAAAAAAGACTGCCATTTGCGGTTGCGGTCAGGGGATTTGCCATATCTTTTGATGGCTATTTTTTCAAGTTAACTCCCCGAATGAATTTCTAGGCCAAATTCTTGTGCACTTCATAACTTCTAAATGGTTTGAAATATTTTGATAATATTTGGTAGAGGCATAGATAAGGGCAAGTAGGCATGCCCCTGTATAAGAGAGACAATACTGACTTTCTTTGTTAGGTACCTGAAGCCGAAAGCTTGTGCAGCCAAAACTGAATTTTGGACGGATTTTTCATAAATATGTCCTTTAAAATAGCGATGTCATGGCCGTGGGCATTGGGTCTTCCGAGGTTTATATTTCATTGACCTTTTGTAAACCTGCCCATAATGCGTTAGGAATTTTTCTTGTTTTAAAAAAGTTTGATTTAGGGTAAAATCTGCCAATTATTATGAGAGTTATGGCCCTTTTTCAACTTCATTTTTTGCAAAATACCTGCGCGTGGGTGAGGAGTGCCCTGGGCGGGGGCATCTGTGTCATACTGACACATTTCTAGTTTTTGTATGTATGTATGTATGTATGTATGTATGTATGTATGTATGTATGTGCCATGCCGCCAAAACAAAATAATGATAAGCGTAGTCCCAGAATTAAAATCTATCTGTTACGTCATCGCTTCAGAAGATTGTGATAAACTACAGAATATACAGTACGAAGACAGGGTGTCCAGAAGAGCCACAATGACAGAACATCGCCTACAAATGACATAAAAAGGAAGAGCAAACAAGCCATTACAGAAATACACATGGCAAATTTCCCCAAGTAGGTGACCTGATAGACGGGATCCAAGAAAAGAACAGAACAAAATCTGTAAAGAAAAGAGCAGCCTCAAGGCTGCCCAAAGACCAAACAAAACCAGAACTACCGCCTAAGAACGGAGGGTAGTAAAAATTCCGCGTGTGGGGTAGGGATGGGAGGAGTGTGTTTATCGATTTTACTGGCGCAAAATGTTCTCCCTAGGTTCAAATATTGTAAAAAAAGATACAAAATGATTGTTCGGGTCACATAAATGCCCCCCTAACTCAGTCAGTGAATCATCACAGAAAAAAAGAGGTAAAAGTAAGGAAATACGAAGTTCTTCTTAAACAAAGATGACTTGTATACCCTAGTCACTGTTTTAATAACCTAGCCTAGCCGACCTATCGTCGAAAAACAGAACGTGGCGTTTGATCTGGGTCAGTTTTGTTTGCATGTCAGTCCGATTACGTAAGACTAATACGGCACCTGTAGTCTAGAAATTAACGCTATTGTCCATATGGTATGTCATGCATAGATCACAGCAAGGAAGTCCTGTAAATAGCAATCAATTCAAATACCGTTTGAGTGAACAAATGAGCCGCAACTGCAGAAAACGTATCTTCGGACATATGCGCCGAGCGAAGATTCAGATCAACCTGCGCTTTCACGCAATCTGGTCAGAATCTACAATGGCGCATTTTGGATAGCAATGGAGGCAGTTTCTTCATGCGGACAACGAAGACTTTGATCAAACTGCACAGATGCACAGGCTGATCTAAGTCTATGTTAGGCGCTCATGTCAGAAGGTATGTTTATGACGTTGCCGCTCAAATTGTAATGTCATTCTGCTAACACCATGACCAGTCTCGTAAACCTCTAATCTTGTAATAGTTGACGTAGGATGAAAAGCTGACAAACTAACACACCTACAAAATCTTTATATCTCTATAACACTTGACATTTTCTGACAGGAATGCGTGGGTGTAAAAATGACAGCGTGTTCCTTTCCGTAATGTGTATGCTAACGATTTTATTTTGCTCTGTAGGGAATCGTCTGGATTAATGAAGTTAGTGTAACCGATGATATTACATATAATATGCAGGCCTACATAAGATGTAACATATATGTGTGAAAATCTTGAAATGGTTATTTGGCTCTGCAGCTGCAAATTTCGACAGTTCTCAATAAATAAAAAAAAATGTTTTACTGTCGTGTCCATGTACTTTTAATATTAGACTAGCCAAGGGTCAAGGTTCAGCAGGTTGCTACATGAAACAATTTCGACAGTCCAGTCCGTATTTACCGGTTTATGGGCTCTGTTTGATTAAGAAGGTACACACTTCAGTCGCATTTTGTAGTCTGTTGGATCATGGCTCAACAGTTTAGTTTCTTTGGCGTACGCAGCTGTGAACTTTCCAGTCGTTCGTTCGACCTCTCTCAATAAAACAGTTAATTAAGGTGGGTTGTATAGGTATCAATTCGACGCGTTCCGTCTTGCCATGTCCTAATCGGCTTCCGCCTGTTGCATCTAATTTATAAACACAAAAACAGCATTATCAACGAAAAAAGAAATGTGTCGTTAACGATTCTTATCAGCGATTTTAAAACTGGATTAACAAAATATCTGGCATTATCTAAACACGCTTAACAGAGTATAAACAAATAAAATGCTTCGGCCAAGTTTAAGTATATGGGTGTAGCATATATAAACAAATATTAATTTTAAGCAGATCTACTTATCAAGTTATTTAAAATTAATTCAAAAGCATTCTAAATTTTAAAGACGTTTATGTAAATTTTACAAACAGCTCTCAGAATGTAATTTCCAACTATATTGTTTTTGTTGAACATTTTGGTCACAAAAAAAAAACAAACAAATAGGATCTTGCATTCTAAGCATTTTAAAACTATATTAAAGTTTACTTTATTATCAACAGATTAAGTCATAAATTAAATATTTTTAGCTTCAAATGTAGACCATTTACTAATATGACTGATACTATTCTAAGATTAGTAGGTATATGACCTTTAATGTGTGTGCAAAACGGCACGGTCTTTTGGTTTATTTAAGTCTCTTCAGGATATACAATTAAAGGAAATAACCATGAAATATATCATGACATTCCTTTATAATCTATAGCTATATCAGAATAGTATATATTATATTTTTATTTTCTTTAGGGTTCTTGGAGCCTGGTTGCTTTGAAAATCGTATACCGCTTAACCGACGCTAGGAGCCTCACAAACTACATATCTGTATGTGAAGAGACTTAATCAAACCGAGACTCCGATTTGCGTTCTTTGTATATCCTTTGTTTCAAAAGGCAACCGTTGGACTTATTTTATAACTGTACTATACACATATTATTACTACTAAAGAGACTAGGCCTGTTCCTACCATAAATGATCTCCCAATTCCTGAAGTTATCATTGCGTTATTATAATTAATTGAGTTATTATAATTAATCATGTCCAACAAAGCCTGATTGCTATATAAAAAACTATACTTGTAACACAGCTATGTTTCGATATAATTATCACTAGACAGCGAGGTATTTATATGTTTGTTTGTTTCATGGAAATATTCGAAACACTTAGAAAATGACTATAGCAGTTATCGGAAAGGATGGCTGGGACGTCATCGCATACCATACAGGTAATCACACGGGTACTGAGTAGACGTGCATACTTAGAAAAAGTATAGAAAAGGCTCCAAAGACGAATAATATGGAGAAAAGCATAATGTCTTTGCAGCAAGAAACATACAATGACTAAATTATGAGTGGTTAAAATGATGCTTAAAAAATATAAGACGTTATGTATTTTAAAATAAGGTCATAGTAGTTTGCATTGTCAGTGTCATTTTCTAATTAACGAAAACGTTCTATTAAACAATATCCTTTAAGAATTTTTTAAATAAAATAACACGAAATAATTTTGTTTTCGCGCGCATGCATTTTCAGTACGTAGTTTTAGTACCAAAGGGCAGTTTAGCAGGACGTATAATACTGCCGAGTTAAATACAGATTTAAACTGGTGTTTCTCAACTAACTTACAGATTATATGAAATTACTTTAATATAAATTTCCTATATAATAATTATTTTAAAATGCATTTTCATCCAAACTGTGGAAAAAGAAAATTACACAAAATATCCCTCTTGAAAAACTCAAGCAAAGCCGTGGATGAATATTCTCACCGGCTAAAACGTCTAAAATGCATTTCTGATGCACTAGCTACTAAGTTTGAATTTATTCCGAAAAAAAAAATAAAAGAAAATAGCAAAATATTGTTTTATTTTAAGTCTACGTAACATTGCATGTAATGAAGTAAAAATCATATGTCAAAATAAAAAAAAAAAATGGAGGCTTTTGAAAAATATTCTATATAGTGTGTTATGCATCCGCCATTGTACAGCCACGATGTCCCGCCATCTTTTTCAGTAATCCCAATAGTGATAAAATACATTTGTTCTAGAAATAAGATTACATTTTCTAAAAGAAGGCTGTACATTTATGTGTACAAAATAATTTTCGGTATGCATTTTACTAATTTTAGTATTGCTGTGGGTTATCTTTACAGAGCCCCAACGGAACACCCGCGACATAAATATCCTGAGTTACGCCTCTCCTGCCCCACCACGTGATACAAGGGATAACACTTTAAGACATTAGTTTAACCAGGAAAACATCGACAAACCAAGTTCAGCTCCTCCTTTGTTCAAACGTTAATACCGTCATAATTGCATGCTACAGTGGGCTTACAATACGTTCTGACACTTAAAGACTGTGATGGAAGCCTATAAGTTGATAGTGACTTTCCGCTATTCAGAACAGTAACCGCGGTGAATCGGAGCTTCGTGAATGCTAAAAATATTATAGTAATTAAGTGGCAAGAAATCTCTCAGATGTATATTGATCTGTATGAAGTACATTGATCAAGGACAAATTAGTTTATTGACGACTGCTTTCAAATGTCAACATTTGTAATATAAATTGGATCACGTTTCCGTAACTGTAAATCTTGCACTAAAGCCTAATCTTTAAAGCTCAGGCAAATTTATACACAGTCGAGAAAACCGAAAAGGCTGTGGAAAACAATCGCTGGATGGGCAGTCACTGACCTCCAACACGATCAGTCCACCGATCATACTGTAAACGACTGTCATCACGAAAACATTTTGACACCCTTCAACCCCACGTTTTATATAGTAAAACTGGGGTTTACAGGTGTATACAATATTTTTCTTATTTCTGCTCAAAACATAGATTGTGGGTACTCGTTAGAACCGCCTCGTCGAGGCGGTTCTAACGAGTACGCACAATCTATGTTTTGAGCAGAAATATGAAAAATATCAGAAATTTTCATCTGAAAATTTTCTATTTTTGGTGGTGAAATTTTCAGTATATTTGAATAGGCATGTTTTCGTAATGTATTCTTCAATCCGCCAGACCATGAAGAAGGTAAACCGAACGTGGACGCAATATTAATACTTGACTTAGTCGACTGACGGCATCAGTGTTCATCCGTCAGTTTCTCCTTTCATCAGTGCATCACGAAAACATACCTGTATAAATTTGACCCCCTTAAACCCCACTTTCTTATAGTAAAACTGGGGTTTACATGGGTATAAATTATTCTTTTCTTTTTTATTATGCTCAGAAACATAGATTGTGGGTACTCGTTAGAACCGCCTCGCCGAGGCGGTCTAACTAGTACCCACAATCTAAGTTTTGAGCAGAAATATGAAAATAGTAGTCTTTTATCTGAAAATTTTCAGTTTTTGGAGGTGAAATTCGGGAGAATACCCAATATTTGGCTTGCAACGAAGAATGTGCTTTTTTCACTTCTGATGTATATAATAATCACAATTTATGGTCGTGTCAAAAAGTCTGTGACGCCCTTGTTTATCTTTTGGATAATATTTTATTAGATTAGGAACTAAACTTTATAGACAAACTATTGGTATTCCGATGGGAACTAATTGTGCTTCTCTTGTTGCAGATTTGTTTCTTTTTTCTTATGAGAGAGATTACATGAAGTCTCTCTCACGTGAAAGTCAGACTGACATTATTGAGGCTTTCAATTCAACTTCAAGATACCTTGACGATTTATTAAATATTGACAATATTTACTTTGACCAAATTAAATAGAGCAAATTCTTCCGATAACGAGGCGACTTTTTTGGATTTGATTCAATGTATATCTAATGGTACGGTTTCCACCAAAATTTATGATAAACGGGACGATTTTGATTTTGATATAGTCAATTTCCCTTTTCTGAATGGCGATGACCCCCGGCGTACCTCATATGGGGTATACATATCTCTACTTATAAGATTCGCCAGAGCTTCTTCAAATCTTAATGACTTTAACTACCGTAATAAAGCCCTTACTGCCAAACTTCTTAGGCAGGGCTATCGTTATTTTAAACTTCGTAAGGCGTTTTCGAAATTTCTCGCAGACACAGTGCCTTGTTAGAAAAATATAGCGTCAGTCTGAAAACACTTCTGCAACAAGGTATATCGGAACCCGAATTTTACGGTGACTTAGTGTACAGATTTAGAAAAATTGTAGGTAAATCTAACTTTTCGGAGCAATTCAGAAAATTTATTAACCGTTATAAAAGAATTGGCTATAGCCTGGATATTATGCGGCAGACAGCATGCCTAGTTGTCAACCCAATCATTGTTGATGGCTATGCTTCACTCTTTAATTGCACGACGGCGGTTCGGGCCTCAGACTCAATGACGGCCTCTTCGTAAAACTTTAACCAGTGGGTTGGGGCTTGACGATATGTCTTTGGCTTGGCCCGCCGTGGTTCAGCTATTGGTTTTCATTTACTCTGGCATACAGTAGAATTAGCCATGAGTACTCGTCTTTGTTTATTATGGTGATTAATTTGATTTTTATGTTTTCGCTTTGATGCATTGACTGAGTTGGGAGCCTTTATGCGAACCAAATTTTTATGTATTTCTGTATTAAGAGTAGCATTGGGACCCAGGGTGAAGTTAGCTAGCTGTAAAAGTGCTTTAAACCCCCCGGTGGTTTGCTCTACCGACCGTTCTAAGGCGGTGGTTCCGGTGTTAGTCTTACTCGTTGTTGCTTTGTGGGTTATTCTACGAGGCAATTTGTTGTATGTCTTTCCGTGTGTCATTTTGTTCTTGTGTTTTTCAGTCCTTTTAGTATTGCGATTACCTCGCTTGGGGAAGAGAGAGATAATCTTAGTGCTTTTCGTACGTTTGTTCGGTTTGTGCTTGTTTAGATTTGTCGGTTTCTTCTTCCTCTTGGGGTCTGGGAAGGGCTGCGGTTTGTGATTGTGGCACTCCCTGGAATTTTCTCTTACCTTTTTTTTTCTAAATATATTTGAATAGGCGTGTTTTCGTAATAGCAGAGCAAACTAAATACCTTCCAAACAGTGTAGATTCAGATGAGACGATTCGTTCGTAACGAACCGTCTCAACATAACACACACAACACACACACACAAGCTCGATTTAGAAACTCAGGAATGACAAGAGTATCAACAAGGGAGGTAATTAAGTAATGATTATTTATAGAAGGAGAAAGGAGCGTTTACCCTAAAATGAAAGTTTCAGATGAAATGAAAGCCAGTTGCGGGCAAGCGTCTCCCGACGTCATGGCTTTGCTAGTAAAAGATTGTGTGTTTTAAATCCGTATAATAGGAGGGTAGCCCCAAAACCACACGCACTGTAAGAGGAATTGCGCCCACAAGCTACTCATGTCATCGTGTCACACCTAAAAAACTAAGCTAAAAAGGGCTAATAGGTGAAAATAAGATATTTGCAGGATAATCCCAAAACCACATGCATATCTTCAGACAATGTAGAACAAATATGCAGTTTCAAAATGATCGGTGGAAAACTTAAGGAGTTACGCATACAAGGTATCTATTCTAATTCTAATTGGACCTGGAAAAAAAAAACAAGTCGAAAAAGTGGAAAAAAAAAGTTGGTAAAAGATAATAGGATAAACCACACACACATCTTCAGACTATGCAGAACAACTATGCAAAGTTTCAAAATGATCGGTGGAAAACTGTAGGATGAGTTGCGTTCACAAAGTATCTATTCTAATCTTTATCGGACCTGAAAAACAACGTCGGAAAGTGGGGGAAAATGATAAAAAGTAATAGGAGGATAACCCTAAAAGCACATGCACATCTTCAGACCATGACAAAAACACCTGCGACGTTTAAAAAAAGTTTGGTACATAAAACTGTAAGAGGAATTGCGCCCACAAGCTACTCATGTCATCTTGATACACCTTAAAAAAGTAAGTTAAAAAGGGCAAATAGGTGAAAATAGGATAATTGCAGGATAACCCCAAAACACATGCACATCTTCAGACTATGTAGAACAATTATGCGTAGTTTCCAAATGATCAGTGTAAAAGTCTATGAGGAGTTGCGCCCACAAGATATGTGTTCTAATACTAATCGGACCTGGAAAAAACTAAGTCGAAAAAGTGGAAAAAAATGATAAAAAAAGGAGGACAACCCCACCAACACAGGCACATCTTCCGACAGTGTAAAAGAAATATGCATAGTTACAAAATGATCGGTGGAAAACTCTATTGGGAGTTGCGCCCACAAGATATCTATTTTAATAGTAATCGGATCTGGAAAAAACTAAGTCGAAAAAGTGGAAAAGGTGATAAAAAATAATGGGCGGATAATCCCCAAACCACATGCACATCTTCAGACCATCACCAAAACACCCGCAGTTTAAAAAAGATCGGTAAAAAACTGTAAAAGGAGTTGCGCCCATAAGCTACCCATTTCATTGTGTCTACGAAAGAACGAGATCTCGGACGGATGGAGGAACCCATTTTAATAGTCCCCTACGTCTAACGTCGGAGGACAACCGGTAAGAAAATATGGAGCCAGAACTTAAGGTGAGCGAACGGACAAAAACATAAACATTTTAAGCAAACGACCTTGCCCCTTAGGTTACGGGTGGGTGACTGTTAGTCAGTGAAATGACCTGTTGCTTCAAACCATCAGTTCAAATATCAAAGCTGCAGACGAAAGCAGTTGTAAAATAAAACCAGAAGTTAATGTTGATGAAAGAGCAAAATTGCAAGTATTTTAACACGAGGATTTGCTTCGAAAATGTGTCCTCTTCGGTGAGGCGGGGAGAGGGACCTTTTCTTTTGGGTCCTGCTGGAATCTGTCGGGTTTCTTTCATTGAGATCCTGTAGCACCTTTTTCTATCGGAGGGAAAATTAGAAATTGAGACAAAACTTCTCTCAGGTCTATATAGCCATTTGGAGTTGGGGGAATAACTTGTAAAATGTTTGCTTTTAAGGGCATGATCAAACTAGAGCAAGTCGATGGCGCGCCATCGCATATCCCCGCGCCAGCGCCATCGCATATCTCCGTGCGCATAAAAATTCCTAATGCGTTCCTCCAGTCTTCATCCATAGGGCTATTACCTGTGACAGTTTCAAGGTTCTAGCTTAAAAAGCCTAAGTGGAGTTGTGTGACAATGAAAAAAAGGACCCGAAATCCTACTTTTTGACCTCTAGTGACCCCAGACATGCCCCCGGGGCAAAAGTTTTGCACCACTGTATTCTACTCTTCATTACCTTCGAGTTGACATGCAACATAAACTATGTTTGTACAAAATGGATTTTGGACCCTTCGTGGCCACACCCCCTGGCCCTGTCCCCAGGGGTTTACATCAGAATTCTGAATGTGTTCCTCCAGTCCTCATCTATAGGGCTATTACCTGCGACAGTTTCAAGGTTCTAGCTCAAACGCCTAAGAGGAGTTGTGTGACAATTAAAAAAAGGACCCAAAATCCTACTTTTTGACCCCTAGTGACCCCCCCCCCACATGGGGCAAAATTTTTGCACCACTGTATTCTATTCTTCATTACCTTCGATTTGATATGCAACATGACTGTACAAAATGGATTTTGGACCCTTCGGGACCACACCCTCCTGGCCCTGCCCCAAGGGGTTACATCAAAATTCAGAATGTGTTCCCCCAGTCCTCATCCATAGGGCTATCGCCTGTGAAAGTTTTAAATATCTAGCTTAAATGGTATAGGAGCAATGGTGTGACATTACAGACGGACGGACGGACGGCCGGCCGGCCGGGGGGTATGACAATATCCCCGCTTTTTCTTCGAAAAGCGCGGTGATAAATATGGGTTGCTTAAAATTTTCTGGGTGGTGCAGTTCTAATGGATACACTGGGTACATATCTGGGAATATATATTCCCATGTCATTGCTTTCAATGGTCACTCCTTTTAGAATCTTGAGTTTTTAACTCAGTATCCAGATACATACGTGGGAAACTGGAGACGTGTTTGGAATAAATGTTTTTATTCTTTGAGGAGTTAGTCTTGGGGACAGATTGTTTACTATCAGAGAGTCGTACCTCTTGAATCTTGGACAACTTCGTACTCCAAACTTCGTTATGGAGAATTTGTATGAGGGTCACTGAGGCATAATTGGTCGGAACCAGCTTGTTTGGTCCAGAAAATTTGACACTTCAGCTGTTTTCATTTCTGCGTGTGTATTCATAGTTCTTAAGAGGCATTCGTTTTAATACTTGTCCTGCTGAACCCGGATATTCCCTGCTTTAGCAAACAGTGTAGATCCAGATCAGTTGGCTGGATCTGGATCTACACTGTTTGCCATTCAGTATATGAATTGATGTCAGCAACCTGGATCAAGTCACACGATTGGCTACAAATTAGAAGTGGGCGTGGCATCTTCAGCAGGACAAGGGTTAAAATATATTTATCTCCACTACAGCTGCAGTTAGTGCCGTGCGACGGCCGTAAAATGCCTCACCATACTTCACTATTATAGGGATCAAACATGATTTTTCATGCATTAACATTCGCCAGGTCCCGTGGGAGGTGTTGAAAACCGAGGCCGAAGGCCGCGGTTTTCAACACCTCCCTAGGGACCTGGCGAATGTTAATGCATTGAAAAACCATGTTCGATCGCTATTATTGCATAAAAACTGAAAACATTTGCTACATTTTGCGTTATTTCTTGCACTATTTTGTTTCGCCTTTTCACTGATGTCTCGCGAACGCAATTTCCACGGACTATGCTCGTTCTAGGGCCGGACACGACACATCTCGTTACGGCAGCAATTCTGTGGTCCCGGTATAGGCATATTGAAAGTTGCGTAGCCGTGCATTAACAGCGTGTGAATTGCCTTGTTAATACACGGCTTTTCGCCGGTTAATGCACGGTTGTTAATAACGTGCGGCACTGCTTTTTATGCAATAAAATGCATTTATATTTGCTAATCTAGCCCAGAAGACGTGTTCATTGTTCTCAAGGGTCATTCGTTTTAGAATCTGAAGTTTTTAATTCAATAATTTTTAAAAGATAAAATCTTGCTGAAAAATTAATCACATTACTAAAAGATTAGCATACGCCGAGGAAATAAAGAGTACTAGTTTGTCGTTTTATTCGGGCTTTGCGTCGCTTTCAACAATCTTTCAGTCATATCGCGACGGTGTCTGGATGTGGCAGGGAGCTCAATGCTCACTTTTAGAGTGCTGCCTCACTGAAATATCACGCCCTAGACGCTTGATATGATATTCCTTCCAGTCACATTATACTGACACTGAGCTGACCAGTTCTGATTCCTAGCTCTACTAAGCGCCAAGCGAAAGAGCAGCTAGTACCATTTTTTAAGTCTTTGGTACGACTCGGCTGGGGATCGAACCCGCAACCTCCCGGTCACAAAGCGGACGCTCTACCAACTGAGATACTGTGCCAGTTAGAATAAAGAGTACTATAACTGTAATTAAACATAGATATGCCGCCCAAGACCTGAATTTTGAGGCAATATAAAGGCTATTACTCATCAAGACAACAAATATTTGTGAAACTATTTTATCACGAAAACATACCTATATAAGTTTGACCTCCCCACCCCCCCGCCCCCCGCCTAAATCCCACTTTTATATGGTAAAACTGGGGTTTACAGGGGTATACATTATTTTTCTTATTTCTGCACAAAAACATAGTGGGCACTCGTTAGAACTGCCTCGCCGAGGCAGTTCTAACGAGTACACACAATCTATGTTTTGAGCAGAAATATGAAAAAATATCAGAGTTTTCTGTCTGAAAATTTTCAGTTTTTGGTGATGAAATTTTCAATAAATTTGAATAGGCGTGTTTTCGTAATGAACGGAAATTAGAAGAAAGACAAGATAATAAAGAAAATGATACAATAAGCACAGCCATCCCGGGACACGGAATGAAGAAGAGATAATAAACATACAATGATATGATAAAACGGCGGACATCTAGTAACCAACAAAGGAAGAGGCACCGTAACAGAGAAACCGTCTTCAAACAGTCAGTAAAAAACCAGTCTAAAATGAATTTCTTTTCTTTTCTGATATATGTGTATAACAATTCATTACGAAAACACGCCTATTTTCCCCACCAAAAAATGAAAATTTTCAGATAAAAAATTCCGATATTTTTCAAATTTCTGCTCAAAACATAGATTGTGGGTACTCGTAAGAACCGCCTCGTTGGCGGTTCTAACGAGTACCAACAATCTATGTTTTGAGCAGAAATAAGAAAATAATGTATACCCCAGTTTTACTATATAAAAGTGGGGTTTAAGGGGGTCATAATTATATAGGCATGTTTTCGTGATGTAGACGAAAAAAAAAAAAAAAAAAAAAAAAAAAAAAACTAAAACAAATGAATAGGATGCCATGGTAAAAAACTTTACTTTGAAACAAAGCTCCTGTGTTATCCTTACATACAGTGTATAAAGACAATTAAATACAGACTGGAATAGGGCTCTAATAGTAATCTGAAATACTGTATTATGCCAAATAACTTTGCATACACTAATTTAATAGTATGACTGCGGTTGTTAAAATATGATTAAATATGCATGTGTATGTGTGTGAAAAACATCTAATATGTTGTTTTTTTTTATTATTATTAAATTAACCTTTACCACTCTCTGGGTAATCCAAGAGATGAAAATTTATGACATTTTTTCTTATTTTTTTTCCAGAAAACAGGCTCTGACATTTCATGCAAACTGTCTCCCGAGACAATTTGTCAAAATGTCAAATCCTGTTTTCGGAGAAAAATAAGAAAAATATTTCAAAATATCGTCCGCTGAAATGTTTACCCAGCATGCTTAGTTTGAACATGTTTTAACTATCCTGAACAGAAGAGTAAAACACGCTGTTGCTTGATGTGTGATGTTACAGTTACCTTACGTTATGTTAAATCTGAACAGTCACGCATGTCTGAGGAGGTGAGAATAGGTAAAAAAAAACAACTTTAGTATGGTATCACATAGGTAACTATGACTTCCTTAGTGCAGGTTTTAGTTATATATCTTTGGGATCATTGGGCCCATTCCGATATATTGGAAAATCGAGTTGCTTTCAAAAGCCGGAGGAAGGGAAGGCGTATACAGTCATGCAAACTACACTGCTGCCCTGCCTATGAAGAATCTCATTGAAACCAGGGCCCAGTTGTTCAAAGCTAACGATGTCGTTAGTTAACGATTCGTTATAATTTACATCGAGTGATACGCAAATATGTTGAAATTTTTTGCTGAAAAAATGTGAGTAGCTCAGCATTCACATTTTTTTCAGCAAAAAATATCAGAATATTGTATATTGAATCTGCTAAAACAGTTAAAGAAATGACCCTTAACGAACCTGTTAAGCTAACGACGCTTTGAACAACTGGACCCAGGGCTCCGATTTTCGTTCATTTATGTTTTCCGTGTTACCAAAGGCAACCTTTATAAATTTTATTTCAATATCGGGTGGGGCGTTAGAGTGATTTTTAAGTTTAGTTTTAATGAGACCAAGAGACTCACATGGTTGAAATTAAATTTAGGTGGGTGTAGAGTTATCCAAGAGTACTCGTCTTTGTTTATCATAGTGATTTATTTTTATTTTTTATTTTTTTTTTTATATATATATTTTCCCTATGATGCATCGACTGAATTGGAGACCATTATGCGAGCCGAATTTTATGTATTTCTGTAATAAGAGTAGCATCGGGAACTAGGGTGTAGTCGACTGTAAAAGTGCTTTAACCCCTCAACCCACCCCGAGCCCCGGTAGTTTATATTATTGACCGTTCTAAGGCGGTGGCCTCAGTGTTGCTCTTATTCTGTGTAGCTTTGTGGCTAATTCTACGAGGCGACCTGGACTTTTCTTTTTACCTTTTTTAATGAGTCGCATGAAAAAATCAGGAGTCCCTGACAAATTTTAAAACAAGTTTCTCCAATATTTTGTGAGTCCAGGGATTCATAAATTTAAGAATTGCGAGTACCAAGAAAAGTACGTTATGAGTATATGAACCGGACTCGCTGAACTTCGATGTTTTACAGTTTGGTTTGAACGAGTTCAAGGGATTCACATGCCTGAAACTCCTAGTTGAAATCAAATGAGTCTCCTGATAAATTCACGAGTCTCTAACCTATTCTACAAGGGTAGACCCCATTTTATAAAGGAGCAAAAAAAAAAAAATTAAAAGACCTGTCTCCTGTCTCCCTTGAAAGTGTATTAGTGTTTAATCGCGCAGGGGAAGGAACACTGAGTGATTTATCTCAGGCTGATATACAAGGTTGTATTCCTTGAACTATTATTTATTCACTACAATATTATGACGGATAGAACATACATAACAAAACAACGTAAACGCAACCACCTCTCTTTCTCAACCAGGGCCCAGTTGTTCAAAGCGTCGTTAGCTTAACGAGCTCGTTAGTAGTCAAAATGTTAACTGTTCTAGTAAGTACAATATCTAATTCACAGGTATTTTGCTGAAAAAATGTGAGTAGCTTTTGCAAGCATTCACATTTTTTCAGCAAAAATACTAGCGTATATGCCATATTTAATGATCAAAGTTTTAACGATACGTTAGCTAACGACATCATTAGTTTTGAACAACTGGGCCCAGGTGAGCACAATGCCAGAACCCAACAAACACAAGACATTAAACAGGAGTCCAAAAAAGCTCCGCAGCGAGCAGTAAAAAAAAAAAACCTATAATAAGCGAGCAACACAAGAACCACCGCCTTAAATCAGTCAGCAGTGAAAACTACCGGGAGTTGGGAGCCTTTATGCGAACCGAGTTTTTATGCGTTTCTGTGTTGAGGGTGGCGTCGAGACCCAGGGTGAAGTTGGCTAGCTGTGAGGGTGCTTTAACCACCCCCACCCCCCGCGGTGGTTTGCTCTACTGACCGTTCTGGGGCGGTGGTCCCGGTGTTGGTCTTGCTCTTTATTGCTTTGTGGTCTATTTTACGAGGTGATTTGTTTTGTGTTTTGCCTTGTGTCATTTTGTTTTGTTCTTGTGTTTTTCGGTCCTTTTGGCATTGCGGCTGCCTCGCTTTGTGGTGGGGGTGGGGGGGGGGGGGGGGGAGGGAGGGGGGAGGGGGGGGGTGCGGTGAGGGGAGCTGGTGCTTTTCGTGAGTTTGTTCGGTTTGTGCTTGTTTGGTTTTGTCGGTTTCCTCTTCTTCTTGGTGTCTGAAGGGCTACGGTTTGTGATTGTGGCACTCCCTGGACTTTTCTCTTCCCTTTTCTTTTTTTTTACTGGTATCAAATTATCTTCCTAGGTTGAAATGTTGCAAAATAAAAAATATTTGGCTCATATGGAGGTTCCCTATATCATTCAGTGAAACATAAAAAAACTAATAAAAAAACAACAACAACAAAAAAAACAACAACAAAAAAACAAACAAACATGCAAATCAAATCAAATCACTGTGATGAAACACGAACACCTGAAACACTGACACCACGGTTAGAGTCGTGGAGAAACCGTCAATAAATCATGAAAGGAAATGCCATACTTAAAGAACATGCAACTAGTTATTATAATGACTATGCATAAAACAATATTTAAAAGTGTATTTACTAACCATTGCATCTTTCATCATCCAGTAGTAAGTTTACCGAGACCAGCTAGATCATAACATGGTAGGAAACTTTATGTCGAGGATTTATGTTTTGGACACAGGATGCATTCTTATCAAACGCCATCTACAATACAGGGCAATTTCATCATGAATGCAACCACAGATACCAATATTTTTCCGCTTCTCGGATTATCATACGACCCTCACTCCGTCAGCTAAGGATAAAACACAGGCATATGCATAAAGCTCATTTCATGTGCGTAAGGAAAATATTTGTAATAAAGAGAAATCTGACATACCATATATATTTCTTCCTTTCTCACAGGGGCTGCTCTTAAAGGAAGGAATCTGCTCGTTCTGTGAGCAAATACTTTCCTTTAAAAGTGCGCCCATTTTGGAAGCGGTACTAGGCAGAATATTTTTTTCGATTTTTTTCTCTAGATTTTTCATAGCTTTGCGTAAAACTTAATCCATTCTGAGTATGACACTGATGTCAGATGTGGTATTAAATTATTTGCAGCAATTTAGACATGTTACACTAGTTCTATGAGCCTCTGTGTGTGAAAATGTACCTTTGGATGTGTGCGCCAGCAAACTTTGACGGCGCATTTACGCAGTATTATCTATCTTTGCTGGTCTACACACACACACACACACACACACACACACACACACACACACATATATATATATATATATATATATATATATATATATATATATATATGACCTGTGTGACCAGCAAAGACTTTTTTCAGCCTGTACATTTACGCAGTATGGCAAGGGTACTCGTTCCATCCCTCTTTGGACAGCCCGGAAGCTGTTAAAGGTACATGCGATCAACGAAGACTCTGATCAGACTGCGCAGATGCGCAGGCTGATCTGAGTCTTCGCTGGTCGCACACGGTTTATTGTAGGTTTTGTCGTGCGCTGGCTCATATTATAATGTCAGCCGCACGTGTGAAATGTACATTGGAAACCTCGAACAAACTTGCACATCTCATCAGTCTTCTCTACCTTATATGCCTGTGGTGGCCATAAAGTCTCCCTGTACTTCACCATAGTGTAGTTTATCATTTCTGGTTCTTTTGGACCAGTGGGTCGATTTGAAATAATCTGAAAAATAACACTAAAAAAGATTACGGCCAAAGCCCACTGGATGTAAAAAATGAGCTAGCGCACGACAAACCCTACAATAAACCGTGTGCGACCAGCGAAGACTCAGATCAGCCTGCGCATCCGCGCAGTCTGACCAGAGTCTTCGTTGATCGCATGTACCTTTAACAGCCTCCGGGCTGTCCAAAGAGGGATGAACGAGAATCCTTGCCATACTGGGTAAATGTACAAGCTGATATAAGTCTTTGCTGGTCACACAGGTCTTATTGTCGGTTTTGTCGTGCGATGGCTCATATATGAGTACTAACAGCGAGCTTAGTAGAACTGAGTCTGCTATTTTCAACCAGATACCCTTTCAAAACAGCTTAGTGAAAATTCAGTGTTATACCTATAGCAATAGGTGCATATTTAATCTTTTCTGGTATTTAGATATAATTTGTGATTTTAATACATCATTCTAATTGGGGCATTTAAATACATCTGACCGAGAAATAAAATCGGGGTTTATTTACCAAAAAACTGTAAAAAGTCTTCATATACTTCCAAGCGTGAAGGAAGACTCAGATCACGCATCAGCTCAGCTGGATCGATGTGCACGGTCCAAATGAAGAATGGCTATGCACAGAGCGCCTAGTTAAGATTGGTCATACGATGCGGATACTCGGGCTGATTTGGTTTTGCTGAGCGTGAGTGTGATAAGATACATTTTCTCACTTTGCGTGTCATATGTCGTTGTATCGCGTTATAATTGTGCCATCCAGACAGTGGACGATGTAAGGACATCAGGCGTTTCACTAATATGGTGAATAACTACGAAAAGTCCTAGAGGCGAATTCTATTTCGATTATTTCCCTTACTCTATAAGCTGTATGTGTGAAAAATGTCGTCTGTTTATGTCGTCTGCTGAATATTCTTGCAGACTTTTCAAACCTATTTTTGCATACATGCAAACAGTGTGGACCCTGATCAGACTGCTCAGGAGCAAATTTTGTTTTCAAAAATGACTTTTAAAATCACAAGCAGATGACAAGGCAGACGACAATTGTTGTGATTGGCGCTTTAAGGGTCAAGGCCCAGATTAGATGTACATTCATGATTCTGCGGTTTAGTCGCTCGATAAAAATAGGTACGACAACAACACCAACAGCCAAAACATATAAAATAAAATGAAAGGTCTCTAGTCGTGTCACACATACATGGCTAGTGCTAGATTCAATATTATCGTCGACACTGCAAATTGGTCACCGTAATGCAGATTATATTTCATTTCCTTTGGGATCATTGGGTCCATTGTGGGATCTCTGAAAATGGAATTCTGCTCATGTATATGCTAGAGGACGTAAGCAGTGTTGCAAACTTCATTACTGCTTATGAAACGTCTCAATAAAACCGAGACTCCCATTTTCTAATGTTATGTATTCTTCTTTTCCAAAGGAATTTTTTTTTTACGTTTATTTTACTACACTGCAGCTGATGTTAGTGGCGTGTGGCGGCCGTAGAACGTTCCGCCCCGCCCCCCCCCCCCTCCCCCGTACACCATAGTGCAGATAATATTTAATTTCCTTTGGGATCATTGGGAAATAGCGCGCATGATTGACAGCTCGGACACGTCTATTGGAAGATTTCTGATGTTTTACATGGACAACAACATTTGTGACTCTCTGTTTGCTTTTCTGCACAAGTTCCTTCTGTTAAAGGGATCTACTTTAAAAGAAAAGAATCTGTTTCTTTTACAGTAAATCCCTTATCAGAAAGGAACCAAATTAGTTTTGAGTTACTTCCGTTGAAAGTGTATCTTTCCCCTTTAAAGGCTCCATATTCCTCAAAAATAGACATTTTCTTCTTCAAGAAAGATTTAATAAATTGATATATGGTATTTATAGAATCAAAAAATGTGGCACCTGACAGCTTGTAAAATTTCAGTTAGTGGTGTTCATCAGATGTGGATCCTGAAAAACTCCAAAGAGCTTTTAGAAAGCCTTTAGAAAGCCTAAAGGCACAATCTCTTCATTCCGTCAACAGTATAAAATCTTTTGATTTCTCTACTCTTTACACTACTATTCCTCATGATAAATTGAAATCTAAATTAAAGGAAATTATCAACCAGTGTTTCTTCCACAAGAATGGTAACCGTCGATTTCAGTATGTTGTCATTGGCTACAAAGACACATACTTCGTTCGGGATCACTCTGATGCGCCACAAAAATATTCAGATGCAGATGTCATAAAGATGCTGGAATATCTAATCGACAATATTTTTGTGGAGTTTTGCGGACGGATATTTCAGCAAACAATCGGCATACCGACGGGTACTAACTGTGCACCGTTACTTGCCGACATGTTTCTATACTCGTATGAGGCGGAGTTTGTACAAAGTCTCCTCCAAGCAGGTAAGAAACACCTCGCACAACAATTCAATTTCACCTACAGATATATAGATGATGTATTGTCTCTGAAAAACACGAAATTTGCAGAGTATTTGGAATTCATCTATCCACGTGAACTTGAAATAAAGGAAACAACGGAGACTGCAGCCTCCTCCTCATACTTGGATTGTTATCTCTACATTGACAATGGAAAGCTTGCTACTAGGCTTTACGACAAACGGGATGACTTCAATTTTCCCATTGTTAACTTTCCATTCCTGAGCAGTAATATCCCTTCTGCACCAGCATACGGCGTTTACGTTTGCCGGTTAATCCGTTATGCCAGAGCCTGTTCAAATTATCAGGACTTATGGAGCGTGGGAAAGTGCTCACTACAAAGTTGTTGAGCCAGGGGTATCAAAAAACCAAACTGGTAGCAAAACTTAAGAAGTTCTATGGAAGACATCATGACCTGGTCAATCCCTACAATGTGGCAGTTTCCAGAATTGTTTCTGATGTCTTTGCCAGTGACGCGCCATAAGTAGACTTCCGAAATCCCGGACATACGCTTCTACCGATATTTCCTTCGTTCAGGCCTATGGGCATGGTGGGCGAAGCTTGTTTACCAAGTAATGCTTACTATCCGCGGACGCCTGATTACACCCTTTATTCTGGGGTCCATGTCTGTTGGTCTGAACATTCTGATTCGTCATTCGTTTACGGATTTATGAGTTTGGATTATGGCATAGGTACCATGACCGCAACTACTTAGTCTCTTGTTCTTGAATTGAAATAATTTTTATCGTACAGTCGAACTTCAGTGGCTCGAACATGTGGGACCATGGAAATTTGTTCGAGATATGGGTAGTTCGAGCCACTGAGGGTTAATCATGGCGCCAGGTCAGGAAGCAAATGGCAAATGACAATAATGGTATGGAGTGTACTCATTAGAATCGTCTCGATGATGTGATTCTAATGAGTACATACAACGCACAATTTCATGATAAAATAAGAAAATTTCCCGAAATACATTGTATTTGTTTTCTTGAGCTGTCGGAAGAATTTCGTAGGGACTCAAAAATGAGTTCAAATTAGCCATGGTAAACGAGCCATCGGTGTTCGAGCTATTGAGGTTCGACTGTATCTCCGAATTAATGTTGCCAACATTAATTCAGAGATGTGATAATAATTCATTTCATTTTTGATCCAGTTCAAAAACGAGAGACTAACTAAAATTTTACAGGTTGTCAGATGCCACATTTTATGATCGTATTAATACTGTATATATATATCAATTTATCAAACCGTTCTTGGATGAAAAATGAATATAGAAACATGCGCCCGTGTCAAAAGCAGTTTTCCGTCACACACACACACACACACACACAGAGAGAGAGAGAGAGAGAGAGAGAGAGAGAGAGAGAGTAACGCTAGAATCTATTCTGTGTATGTGGTGTACAGCGTGATACTGACAGTAACTGCGACCGGCACATTTTACAAGGTAAGCAACTCGGTGAATGAAAAAATGACTTAAGAAATGTCGTTTAGTTCCCTTCCTATAGTTCGGCGAACTACAGACATGTGTATCGTTTTCTACTATCGTTCTGATAATTACAACGGCGTCTGGATGTATCATTGACATACCAATAAAAGGACGACATATATTGATAGATGTAAATCATAATAACATGGACAAGGTAAAAAACAATTACCTAGTGGCTACAATTATAATCATCCAAATAAGTAGCAATTTCAATATGAGGAACTGACCAGAAAAAAAAAAAGAACAATAAAAAAACTAGTGGGCCAAAAGGGCCAGAAATCGCTCACCTAGATTAGGCTGATCATGTTACATTGTGCCATGGTGGCCATCTTGACTATCAGATCAGATTGCCTTTAGCAATTCAGAATCTGATGTTGTTTGAAGAGTTTCAAGAATGCCACCATGACCGCCATCTTGGATATTGGAACTGAACGATTAGCAAAAAAAAGGTAAGAGAAAAGTCCAGGGAGTGCCACAATCACAAACCGCAGCCCTTCCCAGATCCCAAGAGGAAGAGGAAACCGACAAATCTAAACAAGCACAAATCGAACAAACGTACGAAAAGCACTAAGATTAGCTTTCTCTTCCCCAAGCGAGGTAATCGCAATACTAAAAGGACTGAAAAACACAAGAACAAAATGACACATGGAAAGACATACAACAAATCGCCTCGTAGAATAAACCACAAAGCAACAAAATTTAAGACTAACACCGGGACCACCGCCTTAGAACGGTCAGTAGAGTAAACCACCGGGGGGTTTAAAGCACTTTTACAGCTAGCTAACTTCACCCTGGGTCCCGATGCTACTCTTAATACAGAAACACATAAAAATTCGGTTCGCATAAAGGCTCCCAACTCAGTCAATGCATCAAAGCGAAAACACAAAAATCAAATTAATCACTATAATAAACAAAGACGAGTACTCATGGCTAATTCTACTGTATGCCAGAGTAAATGAAAACCAATAGTTGAACCACGGCGGGCCAAGCCAAAGACATATCGTCAAGCCCCAACCCGTTGGTTAAAGTTTTACGAAGAGGCCGTCATTGGGTCATAGGCCCGAACCGCCGTCGTGCAATTAAAGAGTGAAGCATAGCCATCAACAATGATTGGGTTGACAACTAGGCATGCAGTCTGCCGCATAATATCCAGCCTATAGCCAATTCTTTTATAACGGTTAATAAGTTTTCTGAATTGCTCCGAAAAGTTAGATTTACCTACAATTTTTCTAAATCTGTACACTAAGTCACCGTAAAATTCTGGTTCCGATATTCCTTGTTGCAGACGTGTTTTCAGACTGACGCTATATTTTTCTAACAAGGCACTGTGTCTGCGATAAAATTTCGAAAACGCCTTACGAAGTTTAAAATAACGATAGCCCTGCCAAAGAAGTTTGGTAGTAAGGGCTTTATTACGGTAGTTAAAGTCATTAAGATTTGAAGAAGCTCTGGCGAATCTAATAAGTTGAGGTATGTATACCCAATATGAGGTACGCCGGGGGACATCGCCATCCAGAAAAGGGAAATTAACTATATCAAAATCAAAATCGTCCCGTTTATCATAAATTTCGGTGGAAACCGTACCATTAGAAATACATAGATTCAAATCCAAAAAAGGTGCCTCGGTATCGGAAGAATTTGCTCTATTTAATTGGAGTTCCGTAGGGTATATCCGGTCCACCATTTGGTCAAAGTAAATATTGTCAATATTTAATAAATCATCAAGGTATCTTGAAGTTGAATTGAAAGCCTCAATAATGTCAGCCTGATTTTCTCGTGAGAGAGACTTCATGAAATCTCTCTCATAACAAAAAAGAAACAAATCTGCAACAAGAGGAGCACAATTAGTTCCCATCGGAATACCAATAGTTTGCCTATAAAGTTTAGTTCCAAATCTAATAAAAATATTATCCGAAAGATAAACAAGGGCATCACAGACTTTTTGACACGACCATAAATTGTGATTATTATATACATCAGAAGTGAAAAAAGCACATTCTTCGTTGCAGGCCAAATATTGGGTATTCTCCGGAATAAACGTTCGGTTAATTCAGTAAGTTTATCTTTTATAAGATGATGAGGTAACGTAGTATACAGTGTAGAAAAATCATATGTAGACAATTTAGAAGCCTGAAAGTTTTTAGATTTAAATTTATTGAGAACATCATTAGAATTTTTAATTGACCAAAAATAGTTAATTCCATCCCTTTCGTAAACAGTATCATAGTATCTAATCCAATGTTTTTTTAACAGCAGTAAGGCATGAAGTTAGCAGTTTGGACAAATTAGTAGTCGTACATGAACTAGAATTAGCAATGAAACGTGCTTTATAAGGTCGTTTATTAAGTTTCGGTAACCAATATAACGTAGGAAGTCTGTCTTGCTTTTCTTTAATACTCACTGCAAACTTAGCAGTAATATCGACAGAATGGGTATTAACAATAGATCTCTCGTCAGTAGAAATCCGTTCATATGTTTTGGTACTACCAAGTTGTATTAGAGTATTGATATAATAAAGTCGTCACACAACAACAACATTATTTGCAGCTTTATCAGCTGGAGCCAAAACATACTTACTATGAAATTCTTGGATACCTTGTTTCAAATATCGAAAAGATAATTTAGGCTTAGGAGGGAGAAGATCAAGGTTATTAGAGTAAAATAACACACGTTCATCAATGATCTTAAAAATCTTTAATTTCCAATTATTTAAAGCATTAGACTCAACATGCTCTCGTTTACACCAACGCGTACAATAATCATTTAAAGCACTGGCAATTGTTTCCCGACATTTATTGAAATCAATGTGGGCTGGGAATCTATATTTAGGTCCTTTTGAAATAAATGAACGGGTTCGTGAATCAGTTATAATCTTCAAGTTAGCAGTGACAATATGACCCGCTGGTTGATAACAAAATTTAGAATCTTTACAATCTCAAGAATCAGGGGAACTAGTTTCAATGTCAAGATCAGAAACTAATTTATTGAAATTAAGTATAGTATTACGGATAGGGTTGTTAAATTATAACAAACAAGAGGCCCACGGGTCGCTCACCTGAGTGACATAGCCACTGCAGATATGCAGATGTTATGCAATATTTTTCCAATCCTGTCATCGCAACTATTGAAAAGATCATCATTTAAGCAGTTCTTAAAATGAAGAAGAATATATATGGCATGGCAGTCAATGGAGCGTGATCATTTGAACAAACTCTAAATGGCGGCCAGCTTGAATTTACGATCGGCACGATTTTAGCTATTTTTGATCTACGAGTCATCCCAATGCTTCCTACCAAATTTCGAGTCAACTGGTCTTTCGGTTCAGAAGAAGCGAAAAATAGATTTTCAAGATGGCTGCCATGGCGGCCATCTTGGATAACCGATTGGCACGATTTTAGCGATTTTTTTTTACCTACAAGTCACCCCAATGTCTCCTACCAAGTTTGGAGTCAATTGGCCTTTCGGTGCAGGAGAAGAAGCTAAATATAGATTTTCAAGATCGCGGTCATGGTGGCCATCAGAACGATTTTAGCTATTTTTGATCTACAAGTCACCCAAATGCTTCCTACTAAGTTTCGAGTCAACTGACTTTTGGGTTTAGGAGAAGAAGCGAAAAACAGATTTTCAAGATGGCCGCCATGGCGGCCATCTTGGATTTACGATCGGCATGATTTTAGCTATTTTTGATCTACAAGTCACCCAAATGCTTCCTACCAAGTGTAGAGTCAAATGGTCTTTCGGTTCAGGAGAAGAAGCGAAAAATAGATTTTCAAGATGGCGGCCATGGCGGCCATCCCTCGGCACGATTTTAGCTTTTTTTGATCTATAAGTCACCCTGATGCTTCCTAGCAAGTTTGGAGTCAACTTGCCTTTCGGTTCAGGAGAAGAAGCGAAAAATAGATTTTCAAGATGGCTGCCATGGCGGCCATCTTGGATTTCCGATAGGCACAATTTTAGCTATTTTTGATCTATAAGTCACCCCAATGCTTCCTACCAAGTTTGGAGTCAATTGGCTTTTGGGTTTAGGAGTAGAAGCGAAAAATAGATTTTCAAGATGGCTGCCATGACGGCCATCTTGGATTGCTGATCGGCACGATTTTAGCTATTTTTGATCTACAAGCCACAGTGATGCTTCCCAGCAAGTTTGGAGTCAATTGGCCTTTCGGTTCAGGAGAAGAAGTGAAAAATAGATTTTCAAGATGGCGGCCATGGCGGCCATCTTGGATTTCCGATCAGCACGATTTTAGCTATTTTTGATCTACAAGTCACCCTGATGCTTTCTAGCAAGTTTGGAATCAATTGGCCTTTCGGTTCAGGAAAAGAAGCGAAAAATAGATTTTCAAGATGGCGGCCATCTTGGATTTCCGATCGGCATGATTTTAGCTATTTTTGATCTACAAGTAACCCTGATGCTTCCTAGCAAGTTTGGAGTAAATTGGCCTTTAGGTTCAGGAGAAGAAGCGAAAAATAGATTTTCAAGATGGCTGTCATGGTGGCCATCTTGGATTTCCAATCGGCACGATTTTAGCTATTTTTGATCTACAAGTCACCCTAATGCTTCCTAGCAAGTTTGGAGTCAATTGGCCTTTCGGTTCAGGAATAGAAGTGAAAAATTGATTTTCAAGATGGCGGCCATCTTGGATTTCGGATCGGCACGATTTTAGCTCCTTTTGATCTACAAGTCACCCAAATGCTTCCTAGCAAGTTTGGCGTCAATTAGCCTTTCGGTTCAGGAGAAGATGCGAAAAATAGATTTTCAAGATGGCGGCCATGGCGTCCAACTTCGATTTCCGATCGGCACGATTTTAGCTATTTTTGATCTACAAGTCACCCGGATGCTTCCTAGCAAGTTTGGAGTCAACTGGCCTTTCGGTTCAGGAGAAGAAGCGAAAAATAGATTTTCAAGATGGCGGCCATCTTGCATTTCCAATATGAACGATTTTAGCTATTTTTGATCTACAAGTCACTCCGATGCTTCCTACCAAGTATCAAGTCAATTGGCCCAGGGGTGTAGGAGGAGTAGGCTTTTAAAGCAGTTGTTGATGCCGCACGACGGACGACGGACATTGACTGACCACAATAGCTCACCATGAGCACTTTGTGCTCAGGTGAGCTAATAATAGGAGATTCTGTGTTTTCGAAATATGAAGGTATAACTGATATAACATTATTATCTCGAAATATGCTAGGTAAATCTATGAATTCAATACCTTTATTAATGAATGGAATTTTGATGAAGTGTCTAATATGGTTAAGGACGAAGAGCATGTTGAGTATAACATCTAGTAAGGAGCAATTCTGAATCTCCATGTCGACCCGATGCCTCCCATCAAGTTTCGGTTCAATCTGACTTCACCCCAATGCCTCCCATCATGTTTAAGCTCAATCAGACTTACCGTTCGGTTGCAGGTGTGATTTTAAGATTTTCAAGATGACTGCCATGGCGGCCAACTTGGATATCAGAACGGAACCATTTTAGCAATTCTAAATCTTCATGCTGTCCCGATGTTTTCCACAAAGTTTCCGCTCCATCCGACTTACTGTATAGGAGCAGATAACAATTGAAGACTTTCAAGATGGCCGGAGGAGATATTTGAAGATTTTCAAAATGGCTTACATGACAGCCATCTTGGATATCAGAACAGAATGATTTTAGCAATACTAAATATCCATGTGGCCCCAATGCCTTCCACCAAGTTTGGGCTCAATCTGACTTAGGGTTCGGGAGCATATGTAGTTTCAAGAACTTCAAGATGACCGCCCAGGCGGCCATTAGCCATATTGGATAGCCAAACTGAAGATTTAAGTTATTCTGAATCTCTATGTCGCTCCGATGCTTCCGATCAAGTTTCGGCTCAATCCAACTTACGGTTTGGGAGATGTTGTTTATGGCGGCCATCTTGGACATTGGAACGGAACAATTTTAGCAATTCTGAATCTCTATGTCGCTCCGATGCCTCCCATCAAGTTTTGGCTCAATCCAACCTACGGTTTGGGAGGAGATGTCGTTTGAAGAATTTCAAGATGGTAGCCATGGCGATCATCTTTGATATCGGAACGGAACGAGTTTAGCAATTCTGAATCTCTATAACGCTCCGATGCCTCCCATCAAGTTTCAGCTCAATCTGACTTCTGGTTTGGGAGTTATCGTTTGAAGAATTTCAAGATGGCCCCCGTGGCGGCCATCTTGGATATCGAAAGCGAACGATTTAGAAATTCTGAATCTCTGTGTCGCTCCGATGACTTCCATCAAGTTTCGGCTCAATCTGACTTATAGTTTAGGAGGAGATGTCGTTCGAAGAATTTCAAGATGGCCGTCTTGGATATCTTAACAGTACAATTTTAGCAATTCTGAATCTCTGGGTCACTGTGATGCCTCCTATCAAATTTCAGCTCAATCCAACATGGTTTGGAAGGAGATGTCGTTTGAAAAAGTTTAAGATGGCCGCTATCAGAACGGAACGATTGTAGCAATTCTGAATCTCTGTGTCACTGTGATGCCTCCCATCAAGTTTCAGCTCAATCGGACTTATGGTTTAGGAGGAGATGTCGTTGCGGCCATCTTGGATATCGGAAATGAACGATTTTAGCAATTCTGAATCTCCATGTTGCCACAATGCCTCCCACTAAGTTTCAGCTCAATCCAACTTACGGTTCTGGAGATGTCGAAAATGTGAAAAGCTAACGACTGACGGACGGACGACAGTCAACAGGCCATGGCATAAGCTAACCCAAAGCAAAGCTCCAGGTAAGCTAATAATAGCTAGGAAGCACGTGCATATATTCCAGAAGGCACATGCACATATTCCATTGTGTCAGCTTAGCCGAAGACCATGCAATAATAATTATTATAGTAATACAGTCTTAATTCAATGGCTCGAACATCTTTGGATTCTAGACATGAGTAGTTCGAGGAACCGAGGGTTAATCATAGCGCCAGGTCAGGAGCAAATGGGAATAATTTAGGGATGTCTTTTTTATCTTCTATAAAATAATAGTTTGTTGAGTATACTCATTAGAATCGCCTCGATAAGGCGAATCTAATGAGTACACATAACATACATTTTCAAGATAGAATAAGAAAATTTCTCTAAAATATTTGTTTTCTTGAGTTGTCGGAATACTTTTCCTGGGACTCAAAAACCAGTTCAGATCAACCACGACAAATGAGCTATCGGTGTTCGAGTCATTAATATTCAACTGTGGTAATATACAAATGTAATACTCTCACATGGCACAGTATTTCAAATATCCGCGAGCATATGCTAATATTTATTATTTTTAATTTGCTCATGAGAGGGTTGTAAACGAACTGAGGTAAAGAAAAAATGTAAAACATAAACGCAAAGTCAACGTCAGAAAAAACAACAACAATAAAAAAAAAAAAAAAAAAAAAAAAACTAGCCCAGTGAAGAGGTCTGAAAATTGGCATCGAAACAGTTAATCCTTTCAGCCCGGCAAACCAATACAGATACAGTTGTAAAAAGTGCAGATCCTGATGAGACGACCCGTCTCATCAGGATCTGCACTGTTGGGTATTCTGTTATTGATTTGTCAGTTAACCCCTATTTGCAACAATGGATGTGTCCAAATTCCGAAATGGAAGAGTCTATTATAGAAACTCAGGGGTGAAAGGGTTACTAGTCCTTGTTACTAGTGAAGAGCCTTCGGTTAAATATGTTTGGAAGCTGAGTAACCTACCTGAAACAATAGGGTAAAATGCGCTTACAATCGTACTTTTGTTTAACTAACAAAATTGTGTACCAAATAAAGTTGTACTTCAAAATCTCTAAAACATATGCTTTATACAGATGGTGTAGGTTTTACGTTACTCTTTGGACCGGTCCATTTCCAATAGAAGGGGTGTCTGGTTAGCTTTTATATTATCTTGCTTTTTTTGTTTTACAATTTCCTGCATTTTTAATGCAAACAGTGTAGAGCCTGATAGGACGCGGCGTCTAATCTGGGTCTGCACTGTTTGCCAATGTCCCTTTTAAAGGACGCTAGCCATAAATGGGTTAATCAGAAATGGGCATGAACGCTAAAGATGACGTAAAAACGAAATTCATTAGACCGTGATAGGTCTGTCATCAAAAGACACTTCCCTGTTTTCAGTCCATGGGTAGGGAAGAGCGCGCAGGTTAGATAATTGCATGTGTTATAGCCATCAGTCCACGTAAAAGTCATTTGCGCGAGACGGTCATAAAATGGTAACGCACTGTCTGTGTCCATCTAAAGGAGAAAGTGAAAGCGAGGTAAAAAGATTGTAGGTGCAAAATATGTGAATGCAAAATATGTGTGAATATCAAGGGCAATCTCATTCATTTGTTCAGAAATGGACCTAAATTTAACCGCCTGTGTTGACGCAAATACTGACGGACGAACGAATAAATGTCTACTATACAAAAGCTTTCTCAGAATGTACAATAACTGCGATCCCCTTTACTCGGTGACGACGATTTTTCTTTCTTTCTCTATATACTGTCATACGCCCTCCATTACATTGGTAGTATTTCTTTTTTTTTTTATTTTGTCTCTTTCAACAATAGTATGATTTCGGTTGTATCGAGAGGATAGAATGACGATAATGAAAGGTCGCCGTCCGCTTATTCCGCCTCCATTCGAAGACGATCCCGCCCGCATCGCAATCTTGGACGTCAAATCATACCAAACTCACAAACATCATTTACACTGGGTGTATTACATTCCTAAGCAGGGAATGGCCTTTGAATGTTAACAGGTCGCACGAAAACGTTTGAATAAATGTTGCCGAGACAACTGTTTTCTATCCTCATTGTTTTCTGAATTTCCAAAGGATCCTGTTTTACACTAACAATTTAAAAAAGAAGAGAACATCTTTACATAACCAGTATATAAGGCATTTACATTTCGTGCTCATCCCTTTATATTTCCATTTGATAAGATGAAAACGGACAGTATCGTTGAAAAAAAAAAAAAAAAAAAAAAAAAAAAAAGACAAGTATTTTGTACAAAAATATAGAGCAGAATTAAATTCAGTTTGAAACATGTAAGTGGAGACACCAGATATTACTCGTCATTTATAAATTTTTAACTAATCACATTTCTTTTATATGTCATACGTTCCATATTTTACATATTGAAAGGAAGTTGATACAGTTACGTTAGCTTCCTTGGTAACATAGCGCCATTATTTCTAAGTTGACGCCTCTCTCTCTCAGTGTGTGTGTGTGTGTGTGTGTGTGTGTGTGTGTGCAATGGAATATAGTTTATACCTGTGTACATCTCGTTCAGGTATTTTCTAATATACCTACGGAAGGCCATAACATCAGAACTTTCTGAGCGGCCCTCGTACTTGGTCCGCAGCTTCGTTTACTGCGTCGCTGATTTGCCTGTCTTAAAATCAACAAGTCAATGCTAATTCAACGTGGACTGATCTGCTAACGTGGACTGAAACAATATAGGCGAGAACAGAGGTCACAAACACCAATACCAGGAAAAGTACTTTGAAAGACAATAAAAACGTGAAACAATAATACCCAACCAATATCGTGTAGCAAATAACTGTCAAACATTGACGAAATTTGCCCATTAGCAATCCCAAATCAGATCTCAACAGTATCAATGCATACACAGAGTTTGGTGAAAATCCTTTGGTAACAAAACTACGGACGGACGGACAGACACACGGGCGAACGTGATACCCTAATACCCCGCCATTATCGTGTGGCGGGGTATAAAAAAGTACTTTGAAATACTAAAGTGACGTAAACAATACAGAACTGTATAAAATTTCCTTTCCTTTGTAAAAATATTTAGGCTTGGTTTCCTTATTCGACTCCATTACGTATCAATTTGTGTGGATATGTGTGTTCATTGCATGCTTTCAGTGATCATTCCCTGTCTTCTTCACTACAACTGAAGTAAAGCCCTTTGTACGGTCCCTCTGTGGTTCAACTGGTGGTTTTCTTAAGCTTTGGCTGGCAGTGTCTGAGGTGTTTGCCACGAATACACATCCTTGTTCTATTAGTGATTTATTTTGATTTACGCGTTTCAGCTCACCTGCGGGGCGAAGTCAAAAGAAAAGGGGGAATGTGACGGAATCGGTAAATACATTACTTCTGCAGCGTTGCTGTGGAAGCCGGCTTTTATGGCGACGGCCTTTCCACAAAGTTAAACAATGTTCGTCGTGGTCAGTACCTGGACAGGTGACCGCTTTTTTTTTTTATTTCGTCGAAGACCCGGCAAACGTTTCAGTTTTTTTCTTCTTTCTGAAAAGTAGTTTACTCAAAAAGGAAGGAATGTGCATCCCGTGGGAGCAAACTCTGTCCTTTAGAATCGACTCTTTTCAGAAAATGCTTGGTGTACAGGAAAACACGAAAGTTACCTCCTTTGTTAGGAATGGCGGAAGAACAGTGTAACCAGTCCACTTATTTTTTGCGACATAGTTTCTTCACTGATTGCACTTTGCGTCTTAAACTGTTACAGTAGTTTGAAACATGTATTTGTGAACAGTGAATGTCTGACAGGCTAATATTCGTAGGTCGATTTCTCATGTCTAATAAGCGATTTTTGTTCCGACAAACCCACTTTAGTTCCTGTTTAAGAATCGGGAACAAACTGATAAAGCTGTTAACATCAAACTTCAGACTTTATAGTGCTGTTAATTAGAAAAAAAAATGTGCTGAATGAGGTGTGTTGATGGGTGTGTTTGTCTTAATGTCCCATTTAGTATTCTTTCAGTTGTATAAAGATTGTGGCTGAATGAGGCGAATCATTTCAGTTTCACTTTCTCTGGTTTTGTCTATCCCCTAAGCCTAATGTTAGTTTTCACTATTTTTGTTTTGCCTAGTCTATTGTTAATATCAGAGAACAAAGGCAATTTACCTTAAATATTGGGGCATCTTGACTCTTAAACATACTGGTTCCAAAAGCTAAAAATTTAGAAGATGCTTTAGGAAAAAAAGAACGAAAATCAGACTGTTTGAGGCTACGTACGCCCCGCCCCGCCCCTACCGCTGGAACTAATTTCAGTGTCTAGGAAGAATTATATACTAACACAGGCTAAATGCAACTTATTCAAGGGCAGTCTTTCATTCTCTGGCGTAATTGTCTGGAATAGTATTCCTGTTAATATAAAAAACCTCACAGTCGTTAGATATTTTTTTGTAAAAAGGTGTACTTATTGGATTAAACATTAATATATATGTTTTCTACTATATTTGCAATTTAACATTATATATACCTCCACCGTCATAATTAAAAATTGATATTGTACGTCTCTGTCTGTCTCTCTGTCACTCTCTGTCTGTCTGTCTCTCTCTGTCTCCCTCTCTCTCTTATTGTTGTTTTGTTGCCATAAATTCATTTTAATTGTTATTGATTCATTTCTCCAATGATTTTTATCATTGTAAATATACATATATGTATGTTAATCTTCACATCTTAATTTAATGTATTTTATATATTATGCCCATGCATATTTGTTTACGTATGTACTGTTTATGTAATTGTTGCTAAAGAGGGCCCCAAGGAAGATTGGCTACCAGCCAATTGGGTTACCTTCTCAAAATAAAGAATTTACTTACTTATTTACTTACCTAGCACTGGCGGCTAACGCGGCATTCGATTTCGAAGAAACCAGAATGGGCTCAATGATTCCAATGGAAGCAAAACTATGATCTGCACTATGAAGTTCTTTATGTGAAAGAAATAAGATTATTTTACAAAGGTATCCTATATTTTGATATCCAGTCCTTTATTTTCTTCAGGCACCCATGTTCGGTTTTAAATATATTTATTTTCCTAATTCGTGACTGCCGAGAAATAAACATCTAAACTAATTTGAACATAAATGTTAATATATTACGAAAACATACCTATATAATTTTGACCACTTTAAACCCCATTTTTATAAAGTAAAACTGGGGTTTACAGGGGTATACATTATTTTTATTTTTGCTCGAAAACATAGATTGTGGGTACCCACATCCTATGTTTCGAGTGAAATATGAAAAAATATCAGCTTTTTTTATCTTAAAATTTTCAGTTTTTGGTGGTGAAATTTTGTATATATTTGAATAGGCGTGTTTTCGTAATGAACTTTGCGTAACTCGATCGTGCACGTACCTGTACAAGAATACGCGGACGACTGGAGTGACTATAAAATCTCTCTTGTACTTCGTACAGACGAACCAAACACTTTTCAAGATGTCCTAGGTTTTGTCATTTAGTCCAACCAAGGGACACGGGCAGCAGGGTAAGGAGTCGTGTAAGGAAATCAGATTTTCCATCTATTAATGTTCCAACTGTGGACCATTGTTCATGAGTGGCTGACAAGATACAAGTAGATTTTTGTGAAGTTCTCTGATACTGTTAAAAAAGCGGATAATGTATTTGTATCGATATGATCGCCGCATTTTATAACTTCAGCAAGATTATCAAAATGCGTTGTTGTCGTCAAACGCATTTTGTAAAGGCACCAATGCAGTTTGTTAACGAGTAACATAATGCGTTTAGGTTAACAAAATGCGGCGTTACACAGTCTACTGCTGTATATTGCTGGATCTGAAACGTGTTTAAATCAGCATTTGACATATCTTATAACTGCTATTTATGCACGAATCTCATTATCACGTAATCACTTTTGTCCTTATAAGAAAAGATAAAGACACAGATACATAATTATAGTTGTTTTTTGGTTCTACAATTGACATAAGTTCTACAGAGCTTTTGCTACGTTTCAACTTTTGACACTAACGCTTTGCACTCTGGGTAAAATTTTCAGCAGACGAGACGCATGGTAATTTCTTATTTTTTCCAGAAAACATGTTTTGATGTTTCATGCTAATTGAGACAATTTGTTTGAAATGTCAAAACCTGTCTTCTGAGGAAAATATTATCAATTTGTCGTCTGCTGAATACAGGGGCAGAACCAGGATGATTTCTGAAGGGGTTGGTGGGGGTGGGGAGGGGTGAAATGGAAATGATTCATTACATTCAGCCACTACCTTGATATAACTGAAAAAAATACTAAAGAATGATATTAAACTAAACTACACACCCATCAACACACTTCAACTAGTACAGTTTTCTTCTTTATTAACAACTCTATAAAATCTGAAAGTGGACGTAATACCTTTATCAATTTGATTCAGATTCTTAACCAAAAAATACAGTCTTTACCAACAGAAATTGTCGCTTATTAGAAGGGCATGGTCAATTTATTCTTGTAATCAGTGGTTCTGCAAGCAGGCAGTGAAAGCCCACAGGCTTATCAGGACCTGTGTTGTCGGTCTATACAGTACGGACTGTTTTGTCATGCTGTGGTTCATGATGTACCCATGGACAGGGAAAAACTTGATCTTTTCTGGGGGAACTGATACACATTTAAGGAAAGTAACTGTCTGAATTATTCTATCTCTCTTCTGAAAAGGGGTCTACTCTAACAGAAAGAATTTGGTCCTCCTGGAGCAAATTCTTTCCTGTTAAGAGTAGTCTGTTTGGTGAAAAGGACAGCAAACAGGAAGTCACAACAGTGGTAAATGTCCTAAGATTTCGAACACCAAAATTCCTAGACTGCTTCATAACTTCTATTAAAATAAAGACTACACAGTGAAGCAATCTACAAAATTCCCAACAAAATGACATGTGCAAACAGTGCGTACCAATATCAGACTGCCGCTAAAGGAGCAGTCTGATCTTGATCTACACTGTTTGCGATTCCACTAAGTATTTTAAGAAACAACTGTGTAAAAAGCACAATTTAGGCCAAAAAAGTATGGAATAAAGTGTTCGAAATTTTAGGACATTTATCTATCGTGTTAAAATGATGGAAATTCCACCAAGTGTATCCAGTCCTTTTAAATATATCATTACAAAAATACGCCTATTCATACATATTGAAAATTTTACAACCAAAAAAGGAAAATTTTCAGATAAAAAAAATTCTGATATTTTTCATATTTCTACTCATAAGATAGATTGTGGGTACAATTTAGAACTGGCGAGACAGTTCTAACGAGTACCCACAATCTATGTTTTTTAGCAAAATAAGAAAAATAATGTATACCCCTGTAAACCCCAGTTTCACTGTATAACAAGAGCTCCGCCAAGCGGGGCATTATAAGCTCGTGGCAAGTAATAAGATGTAGCACATAAACTGGCTCCGGTATAATTCAGTGCTCCGGATATAAACTGTAAGTGGAATTACAAAAAAAAAAAAATAAAATAAAAAAATTCCATTGGGGCATACATGTAGCTCTGCTGATATTTGGTGAACTGTAACCTAAGGGTCCAAGCTGGCCCAGGAATTAAGGGAGAAGTGACTTCTCCCTCCTGGGAAAATAGGGAGGTTTACTGCGTCTAGGAAGGTTTTTTCGGCCAGAGAACACACAACAGAAGCATGGCTATATTATAAGCTCATATGAGCCTTTGGCTAATTTGTTTTTCCTATACTTCAATATAGCAATATAGGACCAAACAAAAACTAAACAACCAAAAAAAAAAAAAAAAAAAAAAAATGCTGCAAGGAATTTTTTGTAAACCTTCAATTTGTTTTATACTGATTTTTATTTTTGTTCTTCAACAGAGACAACTCAGAAGAGTATTTAAAAAAAATCCAAAAAGATATGTTTATAGGTTTTGATATTAGTCAAGCTTCTTAATTCTGTATCATTTAATAAATGTATTTATAAAGATTTAATAATGGCAACATTTCCTTGCAAATCTATGGCCATAACTTTAGTTCTTTGCAAAAAATATACGAGGGTGAGTCAATAAGTAACCAGCCTAACTTATTTCCGGTTGAGATCCACTTCTTCTTCCCTCTAGTGTGATGCACTTAGACCAATGGTGTTCAAGTGCCATCAGCCCAGAACTGAAAAAGTCAGGGTCCTTTCCAATGACCCACTCCTCAACTGCCGTCACGACCTTCATCAGACTGGAAATGAAGTCCACGGATATCCTTTTTCAAGTTTGGGAATAGGAAGAAGTCGCTAGGAGCTAGGTCAGGCGAATAGGCAGGATGTGGTATTAATTCATACCCGTTTCGCTCTACAGCATCCATTGCAACTTTGCAAGTGTGGACTCTCGCGTTGTCCTGTTGCAGCAAAACACCTTTAGAGAGTTTACCTCGGCATTTTTCACGGATGGCGTTTCTCAGCTGGTCTAACAAGTTTGCATAGTACACTCCAGTTATTGTACTTCTCTTGGGTAAAAAGTCCAACATAATAACGCCTTTTGCGTCCCAAAATACTGTGGCCATCACCTTGCCAGCAGATGGTTGCGTCTTGAACTTCTTTGGCCTCGGGGAGCCAGGCCCTACCCACTGACGACTCTGAGCTTTATTCTCTGGCTCATAATAATGAACCCAAGTCTCATCTACAGTCACCAGATGCAAAAGAAAATCATATTTTGACCTAAAACCCTTCAACAAGGCATATCATATTGATGCTCTGGTTGCCATTTGCTCATCGCTAAGAGATTTGGGGACCCAACGGGCTGTTAGCTTGCGCATACCTAAACGATCATGTAAGATTGTTGAAACGCTACCATGTGAAATGCCTAATGCCTGCGCTATTTCTTCCACCTGATTTCGCCCAACTTTTCTTACACATTTCTTCGTTGGTGGCATCCAGTGGGCGTCAAGACCTGGCTTCATCTTCTAAAGACGTTCTACCGCGTTTGAATTCCCCTACCCAGAATTTAACCTGAGCATAAGATGGTACAGAAGACCCATAAACATCGGCTAACTCGCCGTGTATTTCCTTGCCTGTTTTACCTTTTAAATACAAGTACCAAATTACAGCACGGTACTCAACTTTAGATAAAAAGCATGCCTTTGCATCACTAGCCATGTTTGACATTCAATATCTTATTAAAGAATGACTCGATACGTGTGCAATTTTGTACCCATGTATAAAACATATATTGAAACAAAGCATGAAAATCATGACCGTCTCTGTCCATGGGAAATGGGATAGGCTGGTTATTTATTGACACGCCCTCGTACCTATTATAAAATAAAATAAGCACACTATTACCTCTAAACAATATGCTGCAAAAGGTTTACAAACACTTTCAAAGGGGCATAACTCTGCCAATATTTGGTGCACTGTAACCTCGAAATAATATGCGCTGCTCCACATCATCATGTAACTATTTATGAAGTTTCAGCTTGATCAGATGTAAACTGTAAGAGGATATAGCCAGAAACGAAAAACTAATAGAAATTTTCAAAGAGATATAACTCTGCTAATATTTGGTGGACTAACCTTGAAACAATATTCGCTGCTCCACATCATGGTCTAACTACAAATCAAGTTTCAACTTGATCGGATGTAAACTGTAGGAGAAGTTAGCCGGAAATGAAAAGTTTACAGAAATTTTCAAAGGGGCATAACTCTGCCAATATTTGGTGCACTGTAACCTCGGAATAATATGCGCTGCTCCACATCAATGTGTAACTATTTATGAAGTTTCAGCTTGATCGGATGTAAACTGTAGGAGGATATAGCCAGAAACGAAAAATTAATAGAAATTTTCAAAGGGGTATATCTCTGCTAATATTTGGTGGACTGTCACCTCGAAATAATATGCGCTGCTCCACATCATGGTCTAATTATAAATGAAGTTCCAGCTTGATCGGATGTAAAATGTAGAAGTTAGCCGGAAATGAAAAGTTTACAGAAATTTTCAAAGGGGCATAACTCTGCAAACATTTGGTGGACTGTAACCCCGAAATAATATATGCTGCTCCACATCATGGTCTAACTATAAATGACTATAGGAGCAGTTAGCCGGAAACGTAAAGTTTACAGAAATTTTCAAAGGGGCATAACTCTGCTAATATTTGATGGACTGTAACCTCGAAACAATATGCGCTGCTCCACATCATGGTCTAACTTAAAATGAAGTTTCAGCTTGATCGGATGTAAAATGTAGGAGGAGTTAACCAGAAATGCAAAGTTTACAGAAATTTTCAAAGGGGCATAACTCTGCAAACATTTGGTGGACTGTAACCCTGAAACAATATGCGCTGTACCACATCATGGTCTAACTATGTACCAAGTTTCAGCTTGATCGAATGTAAACTGTAGGAGGAGTTAGCCAGAAATGAAAAAGTTTACGGACGGACGCCATACTCCGTAACACAATACGTCCCGTTTTTCAAACGGACGTATAAAAAGGTGGGTTTAAGGGAGTCAAAATTATATAGGCATGTTTTCGTAATGTTGTGATACAAAGTCTTCAGATTTCACTCAGTGTCTTAACTGTTGCAGCGTTTTGAAAGTTGTATTTGTGAAGAATGTCTGAATCAGGCTATGCCTATTCATATGATGATTTTATGCTTGGGAACAGTCTGTGTTGAATACACAGACTGAGTCTTTGTTGGACAGATGTGTCAGAATATTGCAGTTCAAATGACTCTGGCAACAGGTCACAGTTCATATTTTGGTCGATTGTTTACAATAGAGCCATAGTATACCTTTAAAGCAGTCGTCCATGTGACTGATTATCACTGACCAATGAAATCAAACCATGCGTTTGTACGAAATCCAGGTAACAGTTATTCATAGCCATCCTATTCTTGTTGCTGTGAAGTCAGAGCTGTGAAGTAAGAGTGTTGTGTAAAGAGGTGTAAAGAGGGTTATCTGTAAAATGTGGACTGGGGCATTGGCAAACAGTGCAGAACCAGATCAGATGTGGCAGAACGCTGCATCTCATCAAGTTCTGCACTGTTTGCTTAATTTACAGGAAGTTAAGGGTTAACTGAATCAGTCTTAAGTCCCCGTTCAGGACCATTTTCTCAGCCTACACTCTAGAGATAATCAACCCCCCAGTGCTGTCAGTGCTTTGATCCAACTGGTAATTTCAGATGTGTGTTTGCAAAATACTGTGTCTCCAACTATATGCTTGTCCTTACTTTAATTGACAAACTAATAAAGGGGCATTACTCATAAATAAAATTACTCCATTTTTTTTTCTCAAAACCTAGTAAAGTGATCTAACTCTCAACCCCATATACCATATGAGCAAGCACATGACAAAACCAACAAAATGATGTGGGCTCAGCAAAGACTCGGATCAGCCTGGGCATCCACCCAATCTGATCCCAGTCTTCACTATGCACTCAATGGGTAGCTAGGGACCCAAACTTTCTTCATGCGGACAGCCAAGACTCTGATCAGACTGAGCAGATGCCCAGGCTGATCTGAGTCTTCCCTGCCATTTTTTTAGTTTTGTCATGCACTGGCTCAAATACTAAATCAAATGAAAGCCCTAGCTCAAAATACTCTCTGAGATATCTTGACACAAGGTGAATTGTGGAGCGGACATACAAAATTAACGGAGAGATGATCAGATATCAGGACATAACACTACATGTCTTTTTTGAGAGGCGTATAAAAAATCAATTGGTGAATGAGATAAGGAGGGGACAACAACCTCACTACAGGAAATAAACAAAGGGGCATAATTACATCAGAACTGAAAGTAGGGTTATGGTTCTTTTCCTCTGCACATCATCTGACATGCCTTATATTCTTGATTTTTGTACAGTTCATCAAAAAACCTTAAACAGTTTTAATTTATAGTGCAGACACTCATAGTGCAGACACTCAATATTACCAGCCGGCCTCTGTGGCTCAGTTGGATGCGCTGTCCGACTGGAGACTAGGAGGTCGCGGGTTCAACCCCCGCCGAGATCGGCAACATTCTTTCGTGGAAATTGATCATGAAATATTTTCTACGGTCACTCTCCCTTCTGCTGATTCAAGAAGGGCAGTTGTCAGTTTCTGGCGAAAGAATGTGCACAATACTGGTTAACAGCTTAGAGGACTAAGCCTGCCCAGTAATCATGTGGTTAGGTAAACTGACCGCGCTCGTCATGACCCCATTGGGTTGACTGGGCCGTAAAACCTCAACACAAACAAACAAACTCAATATTACCATAATAAACAAAGGGGCATAATTACGTCAGAACTGAAAGTAGGGTTATGGTTCTTTTTTCTCTGTATATTGTTTGATCATGCCTTATATTTGTACAAAGTTCCATCAAGAAATCTTAAACGGCATTAAAGTTATAGAGTGGACACAAAATATTTCCATTTGAAATTTGACCTGATGTGTGATCTTGACCGTCATTTAGACGGGATTCCTTTCTGAGTCCCTCTTGTCGGTATAGCAAACATTTGAGCAAAGTTTAAAAAAAAAAAAAATCCTACAATAGATGGAGGAGATATGAAGTGGACACAAAAAGTTTACGGACAGATTACCAGATGGAAGACGGACATCATGGCAACATAATACAACCCATCTTTTGACGGAGTATAAAAAGCAATCAATACTCTCCAAAATAAGTAAATGTGTGACTGTACTGCATGCTACTACTTAAGGTTAGGCCAGAGAAAATTATTAGATTTTCATCCCTGCCCCTAAAAAATTTGACCAAAAAAGAAATTTTGAGGCAGAAAACTTTTTCAAAGACAGTTTGACTTATGCTGAAAACAGATGACACTTTTAAGAACTGCAAATGAATTATTTGTTCAGAAAAGAGTATCAGAAATAGGTTTTCTTTTTTTTTGCAAATGATATTTAGTGTCGATTTTCTTGTTTTGCTATGATTTACCGCTTCACTGGATAGTCCAAGAATAAGAAAATACAAAAAAAAAAAAAAATAAATAAATAAAATCCACCCACCCATTTTTTTCTAAAATCAAAATGAGAATCTAGTAATTAATTTTCTGGCCTTAATTTGAATCTTGTCTTCTCATTCTCATTTACCAATAGTCTCAGTTTCATTTGCATACCCTGAATACAGTTTGACATGCTCTCCTGGCCAGAACACGCCAAATGTAACATATAAAAAGATGAGAACACTTTATAATAACTCAAGACAAATTTATGGTTCCTGTACCCCACATTTCCTCCCTTTGGTCTCTACTGAAGTTGCAAGTTTCAACCCACTTCCTTCAATACTCTATTGAAGGTCTATCCTAAATACGTTATTTGGGGAAGATTATTCTATTATTAGACGTGACAGTGTTATGGTTCCTCATACTGTCCTCCATCAACATTTAAAGTTCTATTTGGTTAGCTCATAGCACATATAAGAGGGTGTAGCCACATTATAGTTTTCTTATTTCTCCACAGAACATTTCCAGGCACGTTTTTCTAACGAGTACTTGAAACAAATGTTTTTGTGCAGAAATAAGGAAAATATCAGGGCCCCGTTGTTAAAAACTAACGATGTTGTTAGTTAACGTATCGTTAAAACTTTGATCATTAAATATGGCATATACCCCAATATTTTTGCAGAAAAAATGTGAGTAGCTTTTGCAGTTGCAAAAGCTACTCGCATTTTTTCTGCAAAAATACCTGTAAATTAGATATTGTACTTACTAGAACAGTTAACATTTTGACCACTAATGAGCTAGTTAAGCTAACGAAGCTTTGAACAACTGGGTCCAGTATATTTCAATGAAAATGTTTATTGAAAAAAGTGTCTTATCTGTAGCTATTTTACTTTCAACACTTTGAGATACAGTATGTGCTGAAAAGCCATGTGATTGACAGATAGAAGTACATAAGGAAGATTGCATGGATGTATGGCAGAGAAACAATGCTCTACAACTGCTTCTATTGCTCTCTATCATCACTGTAAAATCTAAGATTGCCCTTAAAAACACAGAACGTTAAAAGAACAAAAAGTTCAGCATCTTAGTTTTATTGAGAATTTTCATAGGACAACAATGTAGTTTCCAGGCTGCATTTCCCAGCACTTGCTTATCCACGACTGGAGACCCCTAAACGGGTAATTGGCAAACAGTGCAGATCCAGATCAGACAAGGCAGAACATGGCATCTGATCAGTGTCTCCACTGTTTGCAAATAGTTCAACCATTTTTCTTTAGGAATATCTACATCATATAGCCTGACATTCCTAAAACTGAAAATGGACTCTTCCAATATAAAGTGTGGGAGAGTTTATTCAGTCCTAAATGGGTTACATAGAACTCCATTTTCAAAGACATCAGAATGGGCTCAATGATCCCCACAGGAAAAAGAGAAGAAAAAAAACAAAAAAAACCCAAAAAGAACTACATTTCATTTGATTCCCTTCAATAGTTTCTGAGATGTGCTTCAGATGAGCATACCCAATAATATTCACAGCTCCAGATAATGCACTTTTTTTTTCAGAAAAAAGTACTGATTTTTTTCTTATTTCTCCATGAATATATGTTGTGGGTATTCATAAGAAGTGACTCACCATCACGAAAACGTGCCTATATAATTTTGACCCCCTTAAACCCCACTTTTATATAGTAAAACTGGGGTTTACAGGGGTACACACTAGTTTTCATATTTCTGCTTAAAACATAGATTGTGGGTACTCGTTAGAACCGCCTCGCCGAGGCGGTTCATACGAGTACCCACAATCTATGTTTTGAGCAGAAATATGAAAAATATCAGAATTTTTATCTGAAAATTTTCAATTTTTTGGTGGTAAAATTTTCAATATATTTGAATAGGCGTGTTTTCGTAATGCCGAGTGCTTCTAATAAGTACCAACAACATATGTTTTCATATCTACCTGAAACCCCTCTTCTCTAAAGCTATGATATTCATAAAGGAAAAATGAAAAAGGAAAATTCTATAATTTAATAAAAATCTAAAAGGTTGCATTGGAAACAAAGAACACACAAAAGAAAAGTTACTAAAACTTGTTACTTGCTTTCACTTCCTCTTAAATTCCTCTTTCAATATTCCATGTTTCATCTGATTACCTCAAACACTTCAGGGCCATGCTCCTGGCAAAGAAAAAGTAACAAATTAAGATTTTTTTTTTTGTAACTAATCATAGCAGAGTTGTGGTACTTACATTCTGCACTTTCTTCTCACTGCCCTCTATCACAGGTAGGAAACTACCTATCAAAACACTGTTAGTGTTAAAAAGACATTATGTTGGCTGTTGTGACTCTAATTATATTGTCAGAGAAAAGACAGGCCAATGACAGGTTAATGTCCAAGGTTTTCCCTGACTCGCATTTTGGCAGTTTTTACCCCCAAATCTTTTGTTCTGGACTCTTAAAAGTTAGGGGCAAGGGTCCTGAGTGACGCATATATGATCAGTCCAAAATGGATTTTATTTTATCTATGGCTTTGTATTTTAATCTATTTGTGGTGTAAAGGGGCAAGAATTACCAATATTTGGGCAATAGTTAACCCTTAAAGCATTAAAATCGTAGCAGATGACATTCTAAAATTAATTTAATTTTTTAGAGAAAATAAGACTTGACATGTCATGAGAATTGTCTGCTAAGCAGACAATTCACATGATATGTCAAACCTTATTTTCTCTGCAAAGTAAAAGAAGTACTCCAAAGTATTGATTGCTGTAGCTGTGATTAGCACTTTAAGGGTTAACCTCTTTAAAAGAACAAACCCCTAGGTCTGCTTTAAGGGTTAACCTCTTTAAAAGAACAAACCCCTAGGTCTTATCAAATGACCCCTTAAATCTATGTAAGGGAGTCCCTCGGACTCTCATATTAAAACCCAGAGAGAAAACCCTTAATGTCATTGTCACTTACTTTTCAATATACTTATACTTTATATAATATGCATTTTGTCCACAAATGGAGTATTTAGTTCAACCCTCTAGACCTGGCTTGTTTCTAGTGTTTAGTTTAACCCCTAAAGGGCTAATCACAACTGCAGCAGGTAGTGTTTTGATTTTTTTAAATTATTGTTGAGAGAAAATGAAACTAAGCATCTCATGTGGATCCTCTGCTTAGAACGTTTGATACAATTTTGCTTAGCATTTTAAGGGTTATTATTGCATAAAAAGCAGTGTCGCACGTTATTAACAGCCGTGCATTAATCGGCGAAAAGCCGTGTATTAACAAGGCAATTCACGCGCTGTTAATGCACAGCTACGTAACATTCAATATGATCGTACCGGGGCCACAGATATGCTGCTGTTACGAGATGTGTACTGCCCGGCCCTAGAACGAGCATAGTCCGTGGAAATTACGTCAAAACGGCAAAACAAAATAGTGCAAGAAATAACGCGAAATGTAGCAAATGTTTTCAGTTTTTATGCAATAATAGCGATCGAATATGGTTTTTCAATGCATTAACATTCGCCAGGTCCCTTGCGGGGTGTTGAAAACCACGGCCTTCAGTCTCGGTTTAATGGCGAATGATAATACATGAAAAACCATGTTTGATCCCTATAATGTCAGTTGTTGCTTACTATCTAATTTAATACACATTTTGTCCATGAAAGAAGGATTAAAATCATCTAGACTACTGGGTTGTTTTTAGTTTTTAAGGCTAATTGTCAAATAAGGAAAATCTTCCCTAAGTCATGTTTGTCATGGGTACCTAGCAGTATTCTGACTTGCAACAACAACACAAAAAAAATCAGTCATAACCTTTAGTCTTGCCAATTTCTCTAAACATTAAAACAAGTTAGAAGTCCAGGAGGTTGAATTACATTCTTTTTTTATCAGGCAAAAATTTATCCGCAAGAAAAGTGGAAATAAGCAAACACGACAAACCTGTGATTTTCTTGCACCAATAGAATAAGAGCCACAACAGCTGATTTAATGTTTTCTTGACAGAGACATCTGATTATGTAGTTTCTTATCATTATATGTCAATTTTCAAAAGTTCATTCAATTTAATTTTTATGACCCCGCCTGCAAAAAGCAGCAGTGGGGCAAACAGCGTTTCGCAGTGATGTTACGTCCATAAGTGCTTAAGTGCGTATGTCATGTTTGTAACCAGAGTCAAGCATATTCAAGTTTACACTGACTTCTCCTGGAGGTTATAACTTGGGCACCTTTTACACTAGGAAGTTGAAATTTGATCTTATTCAGACCTAAACTTTCAACTCTGTGCTAGAGTTGCCCCTGGAACATGTCCTGGTCATAACTTGGGTACCTTTTATGCTAGGAAATTGAAATTTGGTATGCTGCTTACCCAGACCTAAACCCATGGCAACAGATAAGGCGCTTTTTTCATCCGAAAAATGCTGATATCTCTCTTATTTCTCAATAAAATCATATGTTGTGGGTACTCATTAGAAGCGCCTCGGCATATGTATTTATCAACATATGTATTTATCGAGAAATAAGAAAAATATTATGTGGATATCTGTAGCTATGCTAAGCCTTTAACTGAGCTACAGTTGCCTCTAGATCATGTCCTGGGGTGGGGGTTAAAATGTATAACATGTCGAACATGTCGAACTTGGGTACCTTATATGCTATGAAGTTGAAATCTGGTATGCTACTTACCCTTCAACTCTGTGCTACAACTGCTCCTGGACCATGCCCTGGGATGGGGCTAGGGGTCAAAATGTATAATAGGTCAAACTTGGGTACCTTTTATGCCAGGAAGTTGAAATTTCATATGCTACTTAGGTCATAACTTGGATACCTTTTATATATGCTAGGAAGTTGAAATTTGGTATGCAACAGTTTTATGCTAGGAAGTTGAAATGTGGTATGCTACTTACACCCAGACCTAAACTTTCAACTCTCTGCTAGAGTTGCCCCTGGGTCATACCATGGGGTGGGACTAGGGGTACAAAGGGTGGGCTTATGTGTACTTTGGACACATGTCTAGTATGTTCCAAGTTTTATACTTGGTCAGACATCGGTCAACCTTGTGAAATTTACGTGTAGGTGACATGAAGTGAAGGTCAGTATGACCTATATTTCAGGATCCAGTAATTTTACCTTATATCCTGAAGAGTTTTTATGGTCCAGTTAGTTTGCCTTATATCTTGAAAAGCATTTCATGTATAAACACTATACTTTCTGACTAGGAGTCAGTATGACCTGAAGTTTGACCTCAAAATAAATGTAGGTCACTACCTATATTTCATGGTCTATTGATTTTGCCTTATATCTTGAAGAGTATTTGATGCATAAACCATCATACTTTTGGATTATGAGTCAGTATGACCCAAAATTTGACCTCAAATGTAGGTCACAGTGACCTTTATTTTGTGGTCCACTGATTTTGATATATATTTTAAATAGTATTTGATGAATAAACATCATACTTTTGGATTATGAGTCAGTATGGCTAAAAGTTTGTTCTCAAAATAAATGCAGGTCACACTGGCCTTCATTTCACGGCCTAGTAATTTTGCCTAATATCTTAAAGAGATATAATGTATAAATATCATATTTATAGATTATGAGTCAGTATGACATTAGGTTTGACACCAAAATAAATAGGTCACAGTGACCTACATTATTTGCTCCAGTGATTTTGCCTTTTATCTTGAAGTTTGACCTCAAAATAAAGAAGGTAACAGTGAGTTTGCCTTATATCTTGAAAAGTATTTCATGTATAAACACCATACTTTCCCATTATGAGTCAGTATGAGCTGAAGTTTGACCTCAAAATAAATGAAGGTCACAGTGAACTTTATTTCACAATTCAGTGATTTTACCTTATATCTTGAAGGATATTTGGTGTTTAATCATCATACTTTCCGATAATAATTCAGTATGACCCAAAGTTTGACCTTAAAAGAAATTACCTATATTTCACAGCTCGGTGATTTTGCTTTATATCTTGAAAAGTGTTTCACGTATAAACACCATACTTTCTGATAATGAGTCAGTATGAGCTGAAGTTTGACCTCAAAATAAATGTAGGTCACAGTGACCTATATTTGTCTGGTGATTTTACCTTAAATCTTAAAGAATATTTGGTGTATAAACATAATACATTCTGATTATGAGTTGTATGACCCGAAGTTAGAAGTATGTTACTTACTTCCCTATGTATTATACACATTATGACTTTGCCCAATGCAGGAGCGACATCGTCTTCTGTGGAAATCTTGTTTTATTTTATTGGCAAAGCGCAATTCGGGCAAGCTATACTGTCCTGCAACAGCTCTTATTTTCTATTTACTTATATATATATATATATATATATATATATATATATATATATATATATATATATATATATATTTATTTTTTTAACAGTTTTATGCCCTGGCCTGCAAAAGGGAGAAGTGGGGCATAAAGCGTTTTGATGTGATGTTACATCTGTACATGCGTATGTCAAGTTTGTAACCAGAGTCTAACAAATGTTTAAACCCCAGCCCCCACTATAAAAAGAGAAGCTCCAAATTGATAAAGGCGGTATATTCAAATAATCTCCACTTCAAGATAGTCAACAACAGGGCCGAGATGGCCCTGTATCGCTCACATGATTGCCATGTAAATTGGCCTTTCGGTTCAGGAGAAGAAGTTCAAAATAGATTTCCAAGATAGCCTTCATAGTTGCCATCTTGGATTTCTGATCAGAATGATTTTAGCTCTTTTTTATCTATGTCATCCTGATGACTCCTACCAAGTTTGGAGTCAATACGCCTTTCAGTTCAGGAAAAGAAACGAAAAAGATTTTCAAAATGGCAGCCATGATGGTCATCTTTGATTTCCGATCTCAATGATTTTAGCTATTTTGATCTACTTGTCACACCAATGCTTTCTACAAAGTTTCAAGACAATTGGCTTTTTGGTTCAGGAGAAGTAGTGAAAAACAGATTTTCAAGATGGCAGCCATGTGGCCATCTTGGATTTCCAATCGGAACAATTTTAAGTATTTTTTACCTAGAAGTCATCCCGATGCTGCCTACCAAGTTTCATGTCCATTGGCCTTTCGTTTCAGGAGAAGAAGCGAAAAATAGATTTTCAAGATGGTGGCCATGGCGGCTATCTTGGTTTTCGGATTGGAACAATTTTAGCTTTTTTTGCTCTACAAGACACCCCGATGCTTCCTACCAAAGTTCAAGTCAATTGGCCTTTCTGTTCAGAAGAAGAAGCGAAAACTAGATTTTCAAGATAGCAGCCATGGCGGCCATCTTGGATTTCTGATCGGAACGATTTGAGCTATTTTTGATCTACAAGTCACCTTGATGCTTCCTACCAAGATCAAAGTCAATTGGCCTTTTGATTCAGGAGAAGAAGTGAAAAATAGATATTCAAGGTGGCGACCACTGCGGCCAGCTTGGATTTCCGATAGGAATGATTTTAGCTCTTTTTGATCTACAAGTCACCCTGATGCTTCCTACAAAGATTCAAGTCAATTGCCTTTCAGTTCAGAAGAAGAAGCTAAAAATAGAATTTAAAGATAGAGACCATCTTGGATTTCCGATGGGAATAGTTTTAGCTATTTCTGATCTTAAAGTCACCCCCATGCTTCCTACCAAGTTTCAAGTCAAACAGCCTTTTGGTTCAGGAGAAGAAGCATTAAATAGATATTCAAGATGGCGGCAATGGCGGCCATCTTAGATTTCTGATCGGAACAATTTTAGCTATTTTTGGTCTACCAGGGGTCATCCTAGAGGGCGACTTGGGAGAAAAAGTCTCCCTAAGCTGGATGACTTCTCCCTATCTTGAGCTGAGGGAGAAGTGAAAATGTATAGAATGTATAGGGAAATCTGAAATTTGGACCGAAACTTTTCCCTGAAATCCTGAAATTGTCACAAAACTTCTCCCTCTCTGAAAACTCTAGGATGTCCCCTGTCTTCAAGTCACCCTGATGCTTCCTACCAAGTTTCAAGTCAACTGGCCTTTCAGTTCAGGAGAAGAATCGAAAAATACATTTTCAAGATGGCGACCATCTTGGATTTCCTATCAGATTGATTTGAGCTATTTTTGATCTACAAGTCACCCTGATGTTTCCTACCAAGTTTCAAGTTGATTGGCCATTCATTTCAGGAGAAGAAGGAAAAAATAGATTTTCAAAATGGCCACCTTGTTGAAATTCCGATTGGAATGATTCTAGCTATTTTTGATCTACAAGTCACCTCGATGCTTCCTACCAAGTTTCAAGTCAATTGGCCTTTAGGTTCAGGAGAAGTGAAAAATAGATTTTCAGGATGGCTGCCACGGTGGCCATCTTAATTTTCCAATAGGAACCATTTTAGCTATTTCTGATCTACATTATACAGGGTTCATATATTTAGGACTAACCCAAATTCCCTGACATTTCCCTGACACAAATTCAAATATCCCTGACTGTATTGGAGCCAAAACTTTTATGAATTTAGCAAAAAAGACACATCAGGACCAAACATCCCAGCTTCATCAGGCTGAAATGTAATATTGCCTGACATTTCCCTGACATTTTTGCAAAATTTCAGTTTTCACTGACACATCACAGAATTCCCTGACAATTCCCTGACCTTGAAAAAATTTAAATTTCCCTGACATTTCCCTGACATGTATGAACCCTGTACAAGTCACCCTGATGCTTCCTACCAAGTTTCAAGACAATTGGCCGTTTGGTTAAGGAGAAAACATGAAAAATTGACTTTCAAGATGGCTGCCATCACTGCCATCTTGGATTTCCAATCCAAATGATATTAGCTATTTTTGATCTACAAGTCATCTGGTGCTTCCTACCAAGTTTCAAGTAAATTGGCCTTTTGGTTCAGGAGAAGCAGCAAAAGATAGATTTTCAAGATGACCACCATGGTAGCAATCTTGGATTTTAGCTTGAAAGGATTTTAGCTTTTTTTAATCTACAAGTCACCCTGATGCTTCCTACCAAGTTTCAAGTCAATTAGCTTTTCGATTCAGGAGATGAAGCAAAAAATAGATTTTTTATGATGGCCACATTGCGACCATCTTCGCTTTCTGATTGGAAAAATTATAGCTATTCTTGATCTACAAGTCACCCCAATGCTTCCTACCAAGTTTCATGTCAAATGACCCTTGGGTTCAGGAGAAGAAACAAAAAAAAAAAAAAAAAAAAGATTTTCAAGATGGCCGCCACGGCAACCATCTTAGATTTCCGATCGGAAGGATTTCAGCTATTTTTGATCTACAAGTCACCCCAATGCTTCCTATCAAGTTTCAAGTCAATTGGTCTTTTGGTTCAGGCAAAGAAGCGAAAAATAAATTTCAAGATGGCTGCCATGGCGGAATGGCGGCCATCTTGGATTTTAGATCGACTAGCTATTTTTGATCTACAAGTCACCCAGATGCTTCCTACCAAGTTTCAAGTCAACTGGCCTTTCAGTTCAGGAGAAGAATCGAAAAATACATTTTCAAGATGGCGGCCACCTTGGATTTCAAACTGGATTGTTTGAGCTATTTTTGATCTACAAGTCACCCTAATGCTTCCTACCAAGTTTCAAGTTGATTGGCCATTCATTTCAGGAGAAGAAGGAAAAAATAGATTTTCAAAATGGCCACCTTGTTGAAATTCCGATTGGAATGATTCTAGCTATTTTTGATCTACAAGTCACCTCGATGCTTCCTACCAAGTTTCAAGTCAATTGGCCTTTAGGTTCAGGAGAAGTGAAAAATAGATTTTCAGGATGGCTGCCACGGTGGCCATCTTAATTTTCCAATAGGAACCATTTTAGCTATTTCTGATCTACATTATACAGGGTTCATATATTTAGGACTAACCCAAATTCCCTGACATTTCCCTGACACAAATTCAAATATCCCTGACTGTATTGGAGCCAAAACTTTTATGAATTTAGCAAAAAAGACACATCAGGACCAAACATCCCAGCTTCATCAGGCTGAAATGTAATATTGCCTGACATTTCCCTGACATTTTTGCAAAATTTCAGTTTTCACTGACACATCACAGAATTCCCTGACAATTCCCTGACCTTGAAAAAATTTAAATTTCCCTGACATTTCCCTGACATGTATGAACCCTGTACAAGTCACCCTGATGCTTCCTACCAAGTTTCAAGACAATTGGCCGTTTGGTTAAGGAGAAAACATGAAAAATTGACTTTCAAGATGGCTGCCATCACTGCCATCTTGGATTTCCAATCCAAATGATATTAGCTATTTTTGATCTACAAGTCATCTGGTGCTTCCTACCAAGTTTCAAGTAAATTGGCCTTTTGGTTCAGGAGAAGCAGCAAAAGATAGATTTTCAAGATGACCACCATGGTAGCAATCTTGGATTTTAGCTTGAAAGGATTTTAGCTTTTTTTAATCTACAAGTCACCCTGATGCTTCCTACCAAGTTTCAAGTCAATTAGCTTTTCGATTCAGGAGATGAAGCAAAAAATAGATTTTTTATGATGGCCACATTGCGACCATCTTCGCTTTCTGATTGGAAAAATTATAGCTATTCTTGATCTACAAGTCACCCCAATGCTTCCTACCAAGTTTCATGTCAAATGACCCTTGGGTTCAGGAGAAGAAACAAAAAAAAAAAAAAAAAAAAGATTTTCAAGATGGCCGCCACGGCAACCATCTTAGATTTCCGATCGGAAGGATTTCAGCTATTTTTGATCTACAAGTCACCCCAATGCTTCCTATCAAGTTTCAAGTCAATTGGTCTTTTGGTTCAGGCAAAGAAGCGAAAAATAAATTTCAAGATGGCTGCCATGGCGGAATGGCGGCCATCTTGGATTTTAGATCGACTAGCTATTTTTGATCTACAAGTCACCCAGATGCTTCCTACCAAGTTTCAAGTCAACTGGCCTTTCAGTTCAGGAGAAGAATCGAAAAATACATTTTCAAGATGGCGGCCACCTTGGATTTCAAACTGGATTGTTTGAGCTATTTTTGATCTACAAGTCACCCTAATGCTTCCTACCAAGTTTCAAGTCATCTTGCCTTTTGGTTCAGGAGAAGAAATGAAAAATAGATTTTCACTATGGCCACCACGGCGACCATCTTGGATTTCCGATCAGAACGGTTTTAGCTATTTTTGATCTGCAGGTCACATCAATGCATCCTATCAAGTTTCAAGTCAGTGGCCTTTCAGTTCAGGAGAAGAATCGAAAAATAGATTTTCAGGATTGCCTCCACTGGTTCTGATAGGAACCATTTTAGCTATTTTTGATCAACAAGTCATCCCGATGCTTCCTACCAAGTTTCAAGTCAGTTGGCCTTTTGATTAAGGAGACGATGCAAAAAATACATTTTCAAGATGGCTGCCATCTTGGATGTCCCATTAGAATGATATTAGCTATTTTTGATCTACAAGTAACCCTGATGCTTCCTACCAAGTTTCAAGTCAATTTGCCGTTTGGTTCAGGAGAAGAAGCTAAAAATAGGTTTTCAAGGAAGGATTTTAGCTATTTTTTTTTTATCTACAAGTCATCCCGATGCTTCCTACAAAGTTTCAAGTCAATTTGGCTTTTCTGTTCAGGAGAAGAAGCGAAAGATAGATTTTCAAGATGGCAGCCATCTTGGCTTTCTGAGCGGAACAATTTTAGCTACTTTTGATCTACAAGTCACCCCAATGCTTCCTAACAAGTTTCAAGTCAATTTGCCCTTCGATTCAGGAGAAAAAGCAAAAAAATAGATTTTCAAGATGGCCGTCACGGCGACCATTCTACCAAGTTTCAAGTCAATTTGCCGTTTGGTTCAGAAGAAGAACCTAAAAATAGGTTTTCAAGGAAGGAGTTTAGCTATTTTTTTTTATCTACAAGTCATCCCGATGCTTCCTACAAAGTTTCAAGTCAATTGGCTTTTCGGTTCAGGAGAAGAAGCGAAAGATAGATTTTCAAGATGGCAGCCATGGCAGCCATCTTGGCTTTCTGAGCGGAACAATTTTAGCTACTTTTGATCTACAAGTCACCCCAATGCTTCCTAACAAGTTTCAAGTCAATTTGCCCTTCGATTCAGGAGAAAAAGCAAAAAAATAGATTTTCAAGATGGCCGTCACGGTGACCATCTTGGATTTCCGATTGGAAGGATTTTAGCTATTTTTGATCTACGTCGCCCAGATGCAGGGCTCGGGAAAACCGGAAAAATAGCCGGTCTGGACCGAAATTAAGAATTCTGGACCGATTTCAAACACCCCTAAACGCTAATAAATCGGTCCAACAGGTTTGTGCCTTGAACCCCATTTTTCCCCAACCAACCAATTTTCACGAATCAATGATGTCTAAAAAAATCACAAACGGTCAAGTCTTCCCAAACTGACAACGTCCGCGCACCTTTTAAATGCGATATTATGGTAGTTAAAAGGCTCTAAACGGTCTTTTGACATGTATATTGGAGAGACAGCTGAATAACGGCAATCTACTGCAGCATAAATTAATTACGTCATTATCCAAACATTGTCAAAAAATCAACACTTCACTGACCTTTGTGCGGTAAACAAGCGATTAACACGAATCATCAGTAACGGTAGTCTGATAATTAATCCGTTTGTGTGACACGTGTGAATACACTGAGACTGCAAAACATCCAGGTGCAGTCGGCGTGTCCAAAAGATCAAAGGTCGCTTTACTGAGAGTGATAAAAGAATGCACCGCTTGAACACGCCTGGTAAACTATCACAAGTACCTCCGCGGAGGTACCGATTAAATGGTTGTGACAGATATCCGGAGCTACCTGTGATGGTCAAAAACTAGACATAAAAAGATAGGTGTTCGTCTTTTTTGATAAAATACACAATAACCAGAGAGTTTACTGAAAATCAAACAGTGCTATTCGACCCTTATAGGCATAAAGTTTTGTCACACGTCATATCCCCCAGAACTTTCCATATTTACCAAAGATACGACCTTCGAAGTGGCTTCGAAGTCAGCCCGAAGTACTCGAAACAGAAAAAGACCGATCGTTTTTTGTTCTAAATGCGGATATCTTGCATATAAATCTGTTTATCTTGGTACACTGTGCCTGTGACGTCGTGGAGGTGCCTGTGATGTAAAAAAATATAGTGAAAATCTGAAGTTATTGCCGCTGCAAATATTGATATAATTCTTCTCTAGATCACTGCCTGGAAAGAATCATTCATTCAGCGTCGCAATAAACTATCATAATGTGTTTGTCATGAATTTCCTTGTTAAAATTATAAAACATAATCTCAAAGAATTATTGGTGCTTTTGAGTTAGATTGTCATAGAATGCTCACTGAAGTAAGAATTTTTTTTTCTTGAATGATGGTGACTGTAATCGGGAGGTGCTGCCTGTTCGTCATTCCAACTCGTAGAAAATTGCCTTTGCTAAATATATCACACGCCACGCCAGCTACACATATGGTGTACCAAAAGTATAAAAAATGCCGATGCCTGTCACCGTAAATTATGACGCAGTTTAAGCATTACTGGAACACCTAAAATAACCTACGTTGTTGACCCTTTTGGTAACTCGTGATCGGAATTTTACTGTAAATCATCTGAAATTCAGTCTCCAAATAGCCACTATGTGCATCAAATATGCTGACAAAAGAGCAATTTTCCGACATATTGTTGATTTTGCAAACGCTTCGGCAAAATATGTTCATAGTGGTTTATTTGGTGACTGAATTTAACACGATTTACAGTAAGATTCCGATCACTCCACTTTATTAAAAGATGTAATGTCGAGATTATGTCATGTGTTGATGATGTAACACCTAGGCCTTACGGATGTGTTTGAATTCTAGCGCTGGCAATATTAAACGAGTGTAGGACAAAATCCCTCCCAGACAAAATCCCTTCTGCTCATTTTTGTGTAGGTGGACATAATCCCTCCCATGTTTTTTGCAACGTGGACATAATCCCCCCCACTCTTTTTTACAAGGTGGACAAAATCCCTTCTGTAAATTTTCCAATTAGGACAAAATCCCTTCTTTGGACAAAATCCCTTCTGCTTAATTTTTCAAGGTGGATAGAATCCCCCCCAGCCTGCCCATCCTCCCCAGCTTATTTTATAAACTGCACACTCTTGTGTGTATACAGACAGATGTTTCTGCACACACATATCTGTCTTGTAAATTCCTAAGCCGAATATGACTACCATGAACATATAAGTTGTATCAGATGTAAAACATGCAGCACTTGTTGAGACAGAGATATACAACAACCAGCAGGGTCAGCCAGCACTAAAGAGGGTTAGAAGAACTACTATTGTGCATCAGAAGCGTTTGAGGACTCTGTGTGTCAGCAGTTTGTATCTGGAGAGAAGTCTTTGGAGCAGTTCTTGACCAACATGGGACAGTGTATTCGTCTGCAGTAGGTCAAAGGATTGGACTCGGAGGAATAAGAGGACTTTTCAGCATGATAAAACCAATGATTTTGGCTTTGTGTTCAGCGAAGACTCAGATCAGCCTAGGCATCTACCGCCCACATGAAGAAAGTGAATGGGAAGATGTCCAGACTAATCTGAGTTTTGGCTGGACTCAACAACAAAATTATATGGTTTTGTCATACAGTGGTAAGAAGATGAGATAAAATATGTGCTTTTTACAAAAAACAAACAAACTGAAAAACCAAAAATCAACAACAACAACAAAAAAAAAAGAAAAAAAAAAAAGAAAAAAAAAAAAAAAAAGCAAACTCTTGTACATATTGCTGATGAATTTTATTTAGTTATATTTATTTATTTATTTATTTATTTATTTATTATACTTTCTGGTTAACTGGTGCTTATATATTTATTTATTGATTCAATTATTATACTTTCTAGTTAATTGGTGCCTAATGCAATCATGCTGAATATGTTTGTATTTTAAATGTGCTAAAAAGCAATTGCTTGTCTAATTGAGTGCTATCAAGGTCAATCATTTTTTCTAATTGCCTAATTAACGGTCACAGTTAACTTAGTTATCTTTGTAATCTTTTTATACTTAAATGGTTGACAATGCTGTTAGACACAAACAATTATTTAGAGAACAATGTTTGTTTGTCTGCTTGATTAAAATGATAAATACTTGGTCTTTCTATTATAATTGTAAACACTGAGCCAGTGCATAACATTTCCTACTATTTCATATGTGTGCCTAGCAAAGACTCAGATCTGACTGCACATCCAAAAGTTTGATCAAACACATCACTGTTTACTTTTTACTTAAAGGGCAACAATGGTCCCAAGGATTATGGCTGTGCAGTCTTATTGGAGTTTTCACTTTAAGAAATTGTTATTGTAGGAAATGTTTAATGCAAGAAATTGGATCCTCCACATCCAAAACTTTGATCAAACGCATCACTATTTACTGATTACTTAAAGGGTAACGAAGGTCCCAAGAATTGTGGCTGTGCAGTCTTATTGGAGTTTTCACTTGAAGAACTTGCTATTGTAGGAAATAGTCAATGCAAGAAACTGGATCCTCCAAGCAATTGTTGGTGCAGTTTGAGTCCTTGCCCGCAATTGAGGAAAAGGATAAAATAATAGCCAAGTAGCAAGTGGCCAGGTAAGACTCTGATCGGCTTGGAGAGTCGTAGGGGATTTCAGCTGGGAGGGGTTTTGTCCTAGTTGGAAAATTCACGGAAGGGATTTTGTCCACCTTGTAAAAAAGAGTGGGGGTGCGGGGGGGAGGGGGGGGCGGGGGATTATGTCCACGTTGCAAAAAACATGGGAGGGATTATGTCCACCTATACAAAAATGAGCAGAAGGGATATTGTCCGGGAGGGATTTTGTCCGTACCATATAAAACAGCAAGAGTGAATCACTTGCAACACCTTCGAGTCCACTCACCACAAAGTTAACATAAACGGCGAGCCAGGCCGCGTAGCGCAGTCGGAAAAGCGTCTAACTCAAGAGCCAGAGGTCCCCACTAACTTTTCTTTCTCCTTCCGCTGATTCAAGAATGGCAGTTGTCAGTTACTGACGAAAGTATGTTCACTTATTACCGGTCAACCCCTTAGGAGGCCTAAGCCTGCCCAGAAATAGTGTGGTAAGGTTAACTGATAGTCCCGACATGATTTAAGTTATTTACAGAGGACGTAAAGAAACAAAACAACAAAACTACAACAACACATACAGCGAGCGTCATACGACATATGCGATACGCATACGAGTTACCAAAAGGGTCAACAACGCAGGTTATTTTACGTGTTCCGGTAATGCTCAAATTGCATCATAATTTACGGTGACAGGCATCGGCATTTTTTATACTTTTGGTACACCATATGTGTAGCTGGCGTGGCGTGTGATATATTTAGCAAAGACAATTTTCTACGAGTTGGAATGACGAACAGGCAGCACCTCCCGATTACAGTCACCACCATTCAAGAAAAAAAAAAGTCTTACTTCAGTGAGCATTCTATGACAATCTAACTCAAAAGCACCAATAATTCTTTGAGATTATGTTTTATAATTTTAACAAGGAAATTCATGACATACACATTATGATAGCTTATTGCGACGCTGAATGAATGATTCTTTCCAGGCAGTGATCTAGAGAAGAATTATATCAATATTTGCAGCGGCAATAACTCTTCAGATTTTCACTATATTTCTTTACATCACAGGCACCTCCACGACGTCACAGGCACCTCCAGCTGTTTTTTGAAGAATCCAAGCCTTATTTGGAGTTTATCGATATCTGTATTCAGGCAAACAGGTTTACTTTACATCAGTGTACCAAGATAAACAGATTTGTATGCAAGATATCCGCTTTTAGAACCAAAAACGATCGGTCTTTTTCTGTTTCGAGTACTTCGGGCTGACTTCGAAGCCACTTCGAAGGTCGTATCTTTGGTAAATATGGAAAGTTCTGGGGGATATGACGTGTGACAAAACTTTATGCCTATAAGGGTCGAATAGCACTGTTTGATTTTCAGTAAACTCTCTGGTTATTGTGTATTTTATCAAAAAAGACGAACGCCTATCTTTTTATGTCTAGTTTTTGACCATCACAGGTAGCTCCGGATATCTGTCACAACCATTTAATCGGTACCTCCGCGGAGGTACCTGTGATAGTTTACCAGGCGTTAAACAGAATGTTGTCTTCTACAATTTTAGACAGGATTTTTAACCCTTGTCCTGCTGAACCCGGACATGTCCTGCCTTTGTAAACAGTGTAGATCCAGATCAGTTGGCTTCTGAAGAAGCCAACTGATCTGGATCTGCACTATTTGCCATTAAGTATGTAAATTTATATCAACTATCTGGATCAAGTAATCTGATTGGCTGAAAATTAGAAATGGGCATAACATCTTAATTTATTCAGCAGGACAAGGGTTAAGGGCTAACTCCCTTTGTCAGATTACACTTTCAGAAATAGCTTCCATTTATGACTACTGCTATAAAAGGCAACAGCTTAACACAAATCAAATCTTACATGCTTGGTAAAAATTTCAGTAGATGACATTTTAAAATATTTCTTTTTCTTTCAGAAAATAGTTTGACATTTTATGCAAACAAAGGAAGAATTTATAATAACTGCCATGCCCTTTTCCCTGGGTCAAATGAGAAAATGTCCACAATTGGTTGTCTGCTGAATTTGTCCCGAGATGACTAAAGGTTAAGTTATAAAGAGAGCTGCAGCACAAATAGAACTGTAAAAAGCAAATAAATGTTTGCTGACAAATTCAATAATGCTTCAATGATAATAAAATACAGCTAGATGTGGTCTATTACTGTACAGTTGCTTGTCACATGTATGTTAAATTTGGTTTGAAACCGCCCTTAAGCACACAGATCACTCAACACAAAAATAGAAATTATTTCTATAAATCTTGGCTGATACCTATTGTTACATAAAATGTACCAAAAAGCAGGAGTAGGGGTAGGGTGGGGTGTGGTAGGGTAGGGTAGGGTAAGGTTAGGGTTTAGGGGTAGGGTAAGGTAGGAATAGGAGAGATGTGATAATGAGACATTGTTTATGAACGTAAGGACATACGGGCGTAGTGACGTATGGATGCCGGACAGTCCCCCTGTGAGATAACCTCTAACTAATGTAGAGCTGAAAACAGATGAATGAATATATTTATATGCTGTTTCAATGTTATTTACTATATATAAGGCAAAAAAGAGTTGTGTTCCTGATTTCTTGGCCAACTGAGATATCTGACTGCCTACTCTGAACATTTTTCCAGTCCAGGGATCTAGTATCCATTTCTATCTCGTTCTGTTTTCGACAATGATAGGTGGTCACCTTGTGAGAATGTGACTGAAATACACAATTTTGTTTTAAATAGTTCTGAGTGCTAACTCAAAATAGAATGACACCATGACTGACTGTATTATTCATCATGCAAAAAAAGCATGCAAGATTTATTATTTTTATAACTAGATCTACCGTACAGTAAATCAACACCACAAAAGGTAGTTTTTCTATAACACATACCCAGCTGGCACAAGACATTTACACAATGTTGCCTCAACGTCCAGGCAATGTCATGAAGTGGCATCGACATTTAGCTGACATTGTATAAACGTCATGCGCCTGCTGGGTAATTTCTCTACATATCCTTTTTATACTTTGATCAAATCTTGTGAGCTTCTTCCATTTGTCTTCAATACAGTTTGAGAAAATGACTTTTCAATATTTTCTTCATAAATGCATAGGGCTCCGAATATTACCTTCAAGTTAATCTAGGATCATCATTTTAGCTAACTTGGTAGACCTCAAATCCTCAATGCTGTGTGCAGAGATTCAACATCAAAGTTGGCTTGCTTCTGGGGAAAAAGAATTATACAAACAATTATACAAACAATTTTACTTAAAGTGGGCAGGTCAACCCTTTTAGCACATTTTCATTCCCTGCCTCAAGGAGCACCCCTGCTCTCCCACAACCCCCATCCCACCTATACATAAAATTTGATAACAAGACGATTGTTTTCGTTTTCTACATGTACACAGTCTGATAGATATATAGGGAAAATAAGCTTCCCCCCACTCCCCCACCCCCTCCCAGCCATGTTTCTTCTTAAGGGAAAATAAGCCCGGCCCCCTGGCGGTTATGTTTTTTACAAATCATGATGGCTTGAGCAAGCTTGGTAGAGGGTCTACAAAGGATCATTTCTGATAAATTATATTGAAATCGGTCAAATGGTTTCTGATAAGAAGATTTTTAAAGTTTTCTATCATAAATATATAGGGAAAATAAGCTCCGCCCACTGGCGGCCATGTTTTTTGAAGAATCATGACAGCTTGAACAATCTTGGTAGAGGGGTCATCAAAGGGACATTTCTGCAATATTATCTTGAAATCCGTCTAGTGGTTTCTGACAAGCAGATTTTAAAATTTTCTATATGAATATATAAGGAAAATAAGCCCAGCTCCACCCTGCTCTGGGGGGGGGGGGGGGGGGGGGGGGGGGGGGGGGGGGGGCAATGTTTTTTTTTTGATGAATAATGAAAGCTTGAACAATCTTGGTAGAGGGTAACCAAAGGATCAATGTTTTTTTTTTGATGAATAATGAAAGCTTGAACAATCTTGGTAGAGGGTAACCAAAGGATCATTCCTGATAAATCAAATTGAAATCAGTCCAGTGGTTTTTGACAAGCAGATTTTTAATGCTTTCTATTTAGACAGTACTCCAGCTAGCCCTATATAGAGGGATGGGCCGCCCCTCTTGCCCTCACCTGCCGCCCCTCTGCCCTGCTTAAGCTGCCCTCTGTCATTTCAATTCCAGACATAAAACCCTACATTTTGGTGAAAATTTCATGAAAATCGGACCAAAATTAAAAAAGTTATCAATGTTTAATGGTCAGTTTTATGTGTATTCTATTTTTGAGGTATTTATTGTGAAATAGGATTATATTTTGTAACATATCTTGATACTAAGCACATCTCATGACACATGGTGCCCCATTCTTGTATGACCGCGCAAAAAGTGCCCTACCCAGCATCTCTCTGTCCTAAAATCCTAACTGGAGCACTGTTAGATATATTCGGAAAATAAGTCCCGCCCCTCTGGTGGCTATGTTTTTTTGACTAATCATGATGGCATGAACAATCTTGGTAGAGGGTTACCACAGGAACATTTCTGCCAAATTACATTGAAATTGGTCCTTAGTTTCTGACAAGAAGATTTTCAAAGTTTTCTATATAGATATATATTGTACATGTATAGAGAAAACAAAAGGGCCAATATGGCCTTGTATCACTCACCTGATTACCAGACAAAGATGAGTCAATTGGCCTTTTGGTTCAAGAGAAGAAGTTCAATATAGATTTTCAAGATAGCGGCCATCTTGGATTTCCAGTCAGAATGATTTTAGCTACTTTTGTTCTACAAGTCACCTCAATCTTCCAATGAAGTCTCGAATCAATTGCCCTTTTGGTTCAGGAGAAAAAGTTCAAAATAGATTTTCAACATGGCTGCTAGGGCCACCATCTTGGACTGATCAGAATGATTTTAGCTATTTTTGATCTACAAGTCACCCCGATACTTCCTATCACGTTTTGAGTCAATGGGCCTTTCTATTCACGAGAATAAGGGTCAAAATAAATTTTCAAGATGGCAACTGTGGTGGCCATCTTGTATTTCCAATCTGAACAATTTTAGCTTTTTTTGATCTACAAGTCACCCTGATGCTTTCTACCAAGTTTTGAGTCAATGGGCCTTTCGGTTCAGGAGAAGAAGCGCAAAATAGATTTCCCAGATAGCTGCCATGGAGGCCATCTTAGAGTTCAGATTGGAATGATTTTAACTAATTTTTATCCACAAGTCACCCTGATGCTTCCTGCCAACTTTCCAGTCAATTGGCATTTCAGTCCGGAGAAGAAGTGAGAAGCAGACTTTTCAAGATGGCCACCATGGCAGCAATCTTGGATTTCTAATCGAAACGATTTTAGCTGCCGGTATTTTTGATATACAAGTCACCCCTATGCCTCCTACAAAGTTTCAAGTCAACTGGTCAGGAGAAAAAGCGAAAAAAAGATTTTCAAGATGGCCGCCATGAATGCCATTTTGAATTTCAGATTGGAACAATTTAAGCTTTTTTTGATCTACAAGTCACCCCAATGCTTCCTACACAGTTTCGAGTCAATTGGCCTTTCGGTTCAGAAGTAGTGAAAAATAGATTTTCAAGATGGCCGCTATGGAGGCCATCTTGGATTTCCCATCAAAACAATTTTAGCTATTTTTGATCTACAAGTTACCTCTATGCTTCCTACTAAGTCAATTGGCCTTTCGGTTCAGGAAAAGAAGCAAAAAAAGATTTTCAAGATGGCCGCCATGGCAGCCATCTTGGATGTCTAATCGGAACGGTTTTAACTATTTTTGGTCTATAAGTCATCCCATGATTCCAACCAAGTTTCAAGTCAATTGGCCTTTCGGTTCAGGAGAAGAAGCAAAAAAAAAAAAAAAAAAAACATTTTCGAGACGTCTGATCGGAACGATTTTAACTATTTTTGATCTATAAGTCACCCCCATGCTTCCTACCAAGTTTCAAGTCTATTGGCCTTTTGGTTCAGGAGAAGAAGCGAAAAATAGATTTTCAAAATGGCCGCCATGACGGCCATCTCCTATATCCAAATGGAACGATTTTTGATCTCTAAGTCACCCCCATGATTCAAGTTTCAAGTCAATTGGCCTTTCAGTTCAGGAGAAGAAGCAAAACATACATTTTCAAGATGGATGTCATGGCGGCCATCTTCGATTTCTGATTGGAACGATTTTAGCTATTTTTGATTTACAAGTCACCCCAATGCTTCCTACCAAGTTTCAGTTGGCCCTTTTAGTTCAGAAGAAGTGAAAAATAGTTTTTCAAGATTGCTGCCATGGCCGCCAACTTGTATTTCAGATCAGGGAGAAGAAGCAAAAAAAATAGATTTTCAAGATGGCCCTTAAGGCAGCCATCTTGGATTTATGATCGGAACAATTTTAGCTATTTTTGATTTACCGGTCTCAGAGATGCTTCCTACCAAGTTTCGAGTCAATTGGCATTTCGGTTCAGGAGAGGAAGCATAAAGGGTTTCAAGATGGCCACCATGGCGACCATCTTTGATTTCCAATCTGAACAATTTAACCTATTTTTGATCTATAAGTCACCCCGATGCTTCCTACCACGTTTTGGGTCAATTGGCATTTCGGTTCAGGAGAAGAAGCAAAAATATGTTTTCAAGATGGCTGCCATGGTGGCAACCTTTGATTTCCGATCGGAATGATTTTAGTTATTTTTTATCTACAAGCCACCCCTATGCTTCCAGCCAAGTTTTGAGTCAACAGGCCCAGGGGTGTATGAGAAGTAGGTTTTTAAAGCAATTGTTGATGCCGCAGGACAGACAACGCACAACGGATATTGACTGACCACAATAGTTCACATTGAGCACTTCCTGGTCAAGTCAGCTAATAAGCCCTACCCACTAGTGACCTTGTTTTTTGAAGAATCATGACAGCTTGAACAATCTTGGTAGAGGGTCACCAAAGAAACATTCATGCCAAATTATATTGAATTCGTTCTAGTGGTTTCTGACAAGGTTTTTAAAGTTTGTCTTTTTCGGTTGGTTGCCATGGCAACCAGAATCATGCATGGATTCCAAATCTTTGAATAGTTTTCAGTCAATATCACCCCAAGGATCATTCCTGTGAAAAGTGATTAAAATTGGCTTTGTGGTTAAGGAGATATCATTTAAAGAAATCTTTGATGAACGGACAGACTGATGATGACAATGTGAACAGACCCTGATGAATGGAAAGTGATCACTATAGTTTTGGCCCAGATGAGCTAAATAAAAAGCTTCTACTTATCATTTTCTGTTTCATCTGTGACAGTTGAAGCATTCTGAAGGGAGATCACTGCCAAAGAGTGAGTATGACATGGTGTGGTTCCCTAAAAATACAAAATTAGAATAATGTTAGGACTTCAAATTCTGGTGTCCTCCTTTCTTGGTGTTAGGTTTATCAGAGAAGAATATAGGGTTATTACACAGATATTGTCCCAAGTTGGGCTATTAAAAGACGTGAGCTTGCAAGCATCTTTGATATCCAAGTGCGGGGCAATATTCACCAATATCAGTGCAAAAACCTTTTTATTGTATATATAATATTTTATGTCATTTTCAGTTGTTTGTAGTCTCAAAATAGACATTTTTATTATCTAAATTTAGAGACATCTTGAAGTAACATCATTGCTGTAGTAGGTTTACTAAAATGCCAGTAATTCTGAAGACTCCGCCTCCCTAATAGAATTACGAATGGTGAGCGTGAGAGAGTATGTATGTGTTATAAAACAATATGCAAATTACTGTTAGTAGGTATTCGGCGAGTGTTCTTAGATAGCATAGAAGAATAAAATGTAACCATACCTTCTGGGTCTTGTTTACTGTGTTAGCCATCCCGCTCGGGGTCTACAACGCAAGACTATTACAATGACGACGAGGATTTGAATGCATATTTAAACCGGGACACTCATTTTTTTGTGAAAATGGCAGGATTACCATCTTTCCCCAAGTTTGATGTACACACGGACGAAAATTCTCTCGGAATTAGATGGAGAAAATACCTTGGGAAATTGGAAAATCTTTTCATCGGATTAAATATTGAAAATAGGAAACGTAAGAAGGCACTCTTACTACATTATTCAGGCGACGAAGTGTATGACATTTATGAAACTTTAAACTTGGGTGCAGACGATTCGAATTATGATGACACGAAAACGGTACTTACAGCTTATTTTGAGCCTAAAAAGAACAAGGAGTTTGAACGGTATGAATTTCGGAATCTGACAAATTCAAAGATGAAACCATTGATCAGTTTGCAACCCGGTTTCGTCAAAAATCAGAGAACTGAATTTGCTGATAAGGACGGAGAAATCAAAAGTCAGATAATACAAGGGTGTTTTTTCCCAAAAACTGCGTGCCAAGTGTTTGGAAAAAGATAAACTTTAAAAGATATGTTAACAATGGCTAGGACTATGGAAATTGCATTAAAGCAAACAGAATGTATGGAGAAACACGGACAAAATCACTCTGGCAGTAATGAGGAAAGTATTGACCAGATTCGATCTTCAAAACCCTTGCGAAAACAGCCGCTAAAACATTTCCCAAGACAGCAGCCAGTTCGGAATGGACCTGTAAATCGTCCAAGAACAGCCACAAATCAGGGTAATCAGAAATGCAGGAATTGTGGAGGTAGTCAAAATGTCCAGCGTTTGGTATGGAATGTCATTATTGCCATAAACGTAATCACTTTCTGTCGATGTGTAGGAAACGGATTAAAAGTGCGCGACGTCGTCAGCAACTACGTGAAATTTCTGAAAATGACAATGAAGAGGAACAGATATCGGATACGGAAGTGTCATTTGTACTTAGTCCACACATTAATCAAGTAAGTAACAAAGTTCCTCGACTTAATTTGAAAGTAAACGGAATACATGTAAATGCACTTATTGACACCGGCAGCACTTTAAACATTGTACCGGAAAGTATTACTGAGAAAATGCATCCAAAGCCTAGATTGCAAAAATCGCGGACAAAAGTATATGCGTTTGGACAAAGCCGTTGAATAATAAAGGAAATTACACTTGTACAGTTGAGTCGGGTAGCAAATTTGTGACAGCAACAGTATATGTCATTCCAGGAAATACAGACTCTATCATCGGCTATAATACTGCTGTAGAATTAGGTATTATTCCTGTGATACGATCTGTGTCAGAAAACAATTACGACAATTTGTGTAATAAATACTCCAGAGTATTTCAAGGTCTTGGAAAATTAAAGGACAGGGAAATAAAATTTTATGTAGACGAAAATGTAGTTCCGGTGGCGCAAAGTCCGAGACGTGTACCATTTCACGTTCGAGATCAGGTAGAAAAGGAATTAGAGAGACTCGAAAAAATGGACGTTATAGAAAAGGTGGACGGACCGACACCTTGGGTTTCAAACTTAGTCATAGCGCCAAAGCCAAATGCACCAGGTGAAGTAAGGTTATGTGTCGATATGCGGAAGGCGAATGAAGCAATTAAACGAGAGAGACATGTGACACCTAAAATCGATGACATTATTTTGGAGCTTAACGGATCAACAGTCTTTTCAAAGATTGACCTTGTCCAAGGATTTCACCAGCTAGTGTTGTCTCGAGATTCGCGAAATCTCACTACATTTACGACTCATGTAGGTCTCCGACGTTACAAACGACTTCATTTCGGGGTTAATGCTGCACCAGAAATTTTTCAGAACGAAATTCGACACATTTTAGAAGGGCTAACTGGAACTTTAAACATCAGCGATGACATAATAATTCATAGAAAAACTCGTGCAAAACATGATAGGAATCTGGAAGCTGTTTTTAAAAGATTGCAGGAGAGAAACTTAACTTTAAACAAGAAAAAATGTGAATTCGGGAAAAGCACTTTAAAATTTTTTGGTTTTATTTTCTCGGACAAAGGATTTTCTCCGGATCCGGAAAAAATGGAAGCAATTAAAAGTGTTGAAAGGCCACAAAATCAAGCTGAAGTTAGAAGTTTTCTTGGAATGACGAACTACGTTTCGCGTTTTATTGACAACTACTCTACCATAACGGAGCCCTTACGCAGGTTAACTAAACAAGATCAAATATTCGAGTGGAATTCTGAGCAGGAAAGCGCATTCAATTTGTTAAAGGACAGTTTAGTCAGTGACAAAGTCATGACATATTTTGATCCTAGCAAATCTACAGAGCTCGGGGTCGACGCAAGCCCTGTTGGGGTCTCTGGAATTCTTATACAGAACAATAAAATTGTGTCTTACGGAAGCCGAGCTTTAAGTGACGTCGAACAACGTTATAGTCAGACTGAGCGTGAAGCTCCAAGTTGTGTATGGGCGTGTGAGCATTTTCATTTATACCTATTTGGCAAAGAATTCACTTTAATCACCGATCATCGGCCATTGGAATCAATTTTCAACAATACTAAAAGAATTCAGTCTGCTCGTCTAGAAAGATGGAGATTGAGATTAACAACTTACAATTATTAGGTCCGTTACAAAGCGCAGGCAAATTAATGATATCGGATTATTGCTCTAGACATCCATATCAACAGCACACGACTGTAAATCATGCTGAAGATTATGTTATGTTTTTGGCACACGCCGCAGTACCTGTCGCATTAGTGTTATCAGATATAGCGGTAGCTACTGGGAAAGACTGTTTACTCAAGTGCGTTATGAAAGCTCTTCAGGACAATACCTGGAAAAAACAACTTTGCAGTTGGGATGAGAGGTTTAAGTGTTATGAACAGTTATTTAGTGAACTGGCAGTCGTGTCAGTGGACAAAGATACTGTTCTTTTGCGCGGAACACAACTATGTATACCTGAATCGCTCCAGCAGAAAGTCGTGAATTTGGCTCATGAAGGGCATCAGGGAAAAACTAAATGTAAGTCACTGTTGAGGGAAAGCTGTTGGTTTCCTTATATGGATAGACTTGTCGCGGAAACAATTAAAAACTGCATTCCATGTCAGGAATTTTCACCAAAAAACTACACCTGATCCAATCAAAATAAGTAAATTACCAAATCAGCCGTTCGAAGAAACTTCCGTTGACTTTTTGCGGCCCTTTTCCTTCCGGAGAATATTATATGGTGATCGTTGATGATTACAGCCGTTTTCCTATAGTTGAAAAACTTACGAGCTTGTCTGCTCAAGCTGTTATTCCACGTCTGGAGAATGTATTCAGCATATGGGGAATTTGTTCAGTGTGTCGTACAGATAATGGACCACCATTTAACGGACATATGTTTGAAGAATTTGCAAAAAATATGGGTTTCTCTCATCGACATTCAGCACCACTTCACCCTATGGGTAATTCACTTGTGGAGAGGTTTATGAGCCCTTTGCAGAAAGCAATAAAGACCTCTTTAGCTTCCGGACTAGCCTAGCTACTAGGCCAATATATAAGTACGTTTGTCACTTTTTGTTTACTTATTATTATTTTTTTTTCATTTACATTCTACTTTTTGATTCAATGTTTAGCTAGTCTATGGGTGAACTTTTCTTCTGTGGTTGTCTCTGAAATATATTGGAAATCCAGACCATATTATCTGTAGACTAGCCACAGAGCTCAATAAGCCAAAAAATAATATGTATATTTCTAAGCCTTGGGCAAGGCTACTTCCGGACAGAATCACAAAACTGAGCTACAGAAGTTCCTGCTGAATTATCGGAATACCCCGCATCCGGCAACAGGAAAAAGTCCCGCTGAAATTATGTTTGGTAGAAAGTTAAAGACAAAACTGCCAAAGTTTTCTATTAGGCTAGATGACAGCTTTGTCAGAAATAGAGACAAACAGATGAAAATGAAAAACAAGAAATACGCGGATATTAAACGGAAATCAAAGCCTTGTAGACTAAAATATGGTGACTATGTATAAGTGAAAAGAACGGGTCACAATAAACTAGAAACAGCGTTTCATCCGAAGCCGGCGCAGGTTATCAAAAGAAAAGGTTCCATGATAACTGCTAAGCACATGGATAAGACAGTCACCCGTGACGCGTCTCATTTCAAATACGTTGAACCGCCGACGGAAATCAGCCCGAAATTCAGCCAGGACATCAGACATTTCGTCGGAAATCAGTTTGCCGTCGGGAGCCAGTTTTACGTCGTACCCGCAGGCATATTCATCCGCCACGTAGATTCTGGAATGCGTTTTAATATCATTTTGTGTTTGTGTACAGGTCATAATAAAACCTGCAAGAAATATATGGAAAGTTTTTTTTAGCAGGATTTTTTTTCTTTCTTTTCTTCCCATTCGTTCTGGATTTAAAGTGTTTTATTTCAATTCGGATTAGAGTGTTAGGTCATGCATGTTATCTGGAATACATTACAAATCATTCTTTTCTGGAGTACATTTTTTTTTTTTTTTTTTTTTTTATCTTTTTTCGTTCGCACTTTTATTGCATGTTTTTTGTAAGTAATGACTAGATTACATCCTGGGCCTGGGAAATTATGTACAGTGAGATAACAGACGCTAAGCGGTGAATGAAATCTACCTACGTATGTTTTTTTCGAAAACCACAGGATTTTATTTCAATAACTTCTATCAGCGAAATTTCAAAAACCTTTGTGTTTTAAATTTCTGAATAAATTTATAATGGCGTGGTTGGTTGTTTGTGAATGTGTGTGTTTCACAGCTGAACGTAATTTTGACATTAAAAATGCTGGCAGGAGACATTATGGTTAGATAAGACAAATTGGTTCGGTCAGGACTCGTTAAATAAGTCAGGGCTCCTTTAACAAAGTTTTACATGAAACAGGACTCTGTGGGACTGAAGCAACATACGTTTTACGTCAAAAGATTTTACATACGATGTTTCTGTGTATTCTTGAATTTTCAGGTATACTCACAATCTAAAGAAAAGGAGGGATGTAGTAGGTTTACTAAAATGTCAGTAATTCTGAAGACTCCGCCTCCCTAATAGAAAATGGTGAGCGTGAGAGAGTATGTATGTGTTATAAAACAATATGCAGATTACTGTTAGTAGGTATTCGGCGAGTGTTCTTAGATAGCATAAAAGAATAAAATGTAACCATCCCTTCTGGGTCTTGTTTACTGTGTTAGCCATCCCGCTCAGGGTCTACAACACAAGACTATTACAATTGCCCTAAGACCTCATGAAAAGCAATCTAATGTAACGTTCGAAGGCAGCTGAATAAGGGGGCAGTGTCAATATCAAATGCTATCCGCATTATGCTCCTCGGATTGTATTGCACATTTTTTATAATTCAATATTTATAGCTATATGATAATAAGATTAATGCAGTGATGTGATTCAGAGACATTTGAACATCTTTACATCTTACAAACTAAAAGCAAATTAAAACAAGTCTGACAATAGTTTACCAGTGACTTATTATGGTCATTAATAAAACTAAAGACCATAGCCAGAAGCATTGTTAACCAGCTTGGTCAAGGTCATCAGTCCTAATAATGGTTACTGTATGGTCAGTGACCAAGCATAAGTTACCGGTAATCACTGTCAATCATGTTTGACAAGTGTAATAACTGTCAACATGGTGAATCAAGGTCATCATTTGCAGTAGAAGACCCCATGTCCTAACAGTGAAAATCAAAACACTCACAGTCCCTTCTCATAGGGAGGTGGAGGTTGACAAAGGATACTAAATATACAAATATCTATTTCAAAGACACAAGGGAACAGGCAGCCCCATAAATAAACCAAAAGAGCCTTCTCATGGCCAGTCATGTAATCTGGGGAGGGGAGGGGGGGGGAGGTAACTTCCTATATATGGCATAGTACGGATGTGCGTGCCGAATACAGGGCTGGACCCAGAAGGTCTGAAGACGGGGTGGGGGGGGGGGGCATTGACTGCCAAAGGCATGTATCGAGCGGCTTAGCCGCGAGAGGGGGAGAATATGAGAGGGGTTTCTCCTCTAATAAGGGGGTCCGGGGGCCTCCCCCGGGAAATTTTTGAAACTGGATTGCCTGAGAATGCATTTCCATGCTATTTTCAAGTCATTTTCATTAATCTTGCAGGCTGATTTTTTTTTCTGACAATTTCAGGAAGTCGCTGGTTCGAAAACTGCTGGGGCAACATTCTTTTGTGGGATCGTGCTCTCTCTCCCACTTAATTCAAGAAGGGCAGTTGCCAGTTTCTGGCAAAAGGATGTGTACTGTACTGGTTAACCACTTATGTATAAGCCTGCCCAGGAAGTGCGGTTATGTAAATTGACTGGCTCAAAAATAACCTAAATAGTGTTGACTGGGCCGTAAAACTCCAAAACAAATAAAACCTTCCGCCTTATATGCAGGTTATTTCTAAGCTGCAAAAATAATTCCGGCTGGTTTGATTACCAGTGCTAGTCATGCAGAATCCTGGATATCCTGCGTGTCCCTTCAGCCACCACACCACACAAATATATATGGATTGGGTGGGGTAGGGGTAAAGGGGGGGGGGGGTGGCAAATTCCCATGCCCCCCCCCCCCGCCACAACCACCGAACGTCAAAAAAAATCATTCATTATTCTGCAATGCCGGGAGGGGGGGGGGGGGGGGGGGGAAGCATGAGCCCCTTTTGCCCACCCCTGGAGGCAATAAAAATAAATAGAGCCTGGCCATAAGAAAACCTGTTTTATACCTTTGAGAACATCAAAGGCGCAGATCAGCCTGTTGCATCTGCATAGTCTGATCAGCGCCATTATTTCTTGTTCACTGCTTAGATGGTATAACGTATCCAGTTTTTCAAGATTCTAGTTTTTCTCTGCAGCTGCGCAATCTGATCTATTTCCTACCTGGTTGTAACTCCAAAGACAGTGTTTCTCTGAGGCTAAATAAATAAATTAACACTTAGCTCTATGGGTAAATTTTTTAGCAGACAACATTTTGAAATATTTTTATTACATTTCTCAGAAAAGAGGAGACAATTTGCATGAAATGTCAAATCCTGTTTAAAGGGCAAATTAAGACAAATGTCACCAATTTGTCGACTGCTGAATTAGGAGAGAGGGTGGTTAGGATTAAAATCTCCTCGAAAAAAAAAATTAAAAGAACGCTAAAACCGTTTCTTCTCATACATGTACATTATCTAGATATAAAGAAGATGTAAAATGTGAAATCATGTATTTATAAGACAGAAGCCTGTGAAAATGAGCATATGCTACCTGTCAGCAGGGCAATATTAACAAGTTATTGACAAATCACAGCATGCCATTTACTAATATGAAATAGGTACAGCCTAATGAGCAACCAACCAATTTGTGACTTTCCAAAAATAAAGTAATAAATAAATAAAAATGGACTTCTAAGTTTCAACAATTTGCGGGGTGGTGGTGAGGGTGGATGCGGGTGCATCTTATTTACAAGTATTCCTCAACAGTTTTTTTTAAATTCAATAATACAGAAGCACGCATTTTTTTAGTGATTTAAGACTGTATTAAAAGGCGGGAAACGGCATTTTTATCCAAGTACAATGAATAAGTTCCCACTGAGTGACCTCAGTATAAGTTTAGGGGGTGACTACTTCCAGTTCCAGCATAATTTCTCACAACATTCACCAATACTAAACTGAGCCAAAGCATGACAAAATCTATGGCAACCTGTTTGTGGTTTTGTCCATTTAATTTAGATACCTGCATTTCAAATACAGATATACCTGCTAATAAACACAGATATCTTTATTTCATTGTTATTACAAATATCTCTAATTAAAATGCAGCTATATGTAATTGAATTGAGATACCTCTTACTGAAATGCAGATATCTGTACTTGAGAAATACAGATATCTCTATTTTCAATCATAACATAGAAATCTGCATTTGTATTAGAGACATCTGCATTTAAAAATACAGATATCTTCATTTCAATGAGAGATACATCTTGTGTAGCTGAAATTCAGATATCTGCAGATATCGCTAATGCCTTTACGAAAACACGCCTATTCAAATATATAGAAAATTCTATCTCCAAAAACTTAAAATCTTCAGATAAAAATCTTTGATATTTTTCATATTTCTGCTCAAAACACAGATTGTTGGCACTCGTTAGAACCGCCTCGCGAATACGCACAATCTATGGTTTTAAGCAAAAATAATGTATACCCTGGTATACCCCAGTTTTACTATATGAAACTGGGGTTTAAGTGGGTCAAAATTATATAGGCATGTTTTCCTGATGCAAATGCAGATATCTGTATTTGAAATGCAGATATCTTTATTTCTAAATTAAATACATATATCTGCATTTCAAGTACAGATATCTGCATTTCATTACAGACATCATTATTTATGGTTGAAAAAGATATCCTTATTTACTCTTACGCGTATTTTCACATGCACTGTTCCACTGGTTACAATATGTTGGGAAGCACATTTCCCGCCTCTGCAGACCACAAAAAATACTAATTAAAGATGCTCAAGATTTCAAACCATTATGTCTTTACAGTCAAATCCATCGCTCCTTTAAGAGGAGCACAAAAAAAAAGAGAGAAAGAGAATGTGTAAAATATATTTTAGGAATCTATCATGGGTGCGAGGGGTAGACAGAAAACTTCAGGCTTGCCGAGTGATGCAGGACTATGATCTCGAGGGACAGATATCGAGGGACCTGTCACGCACGAAAGATTCTTTTTCTTGCATACTTTGTATCATATCTGAAGTCAAATCCCTTTGATTGTTGACATCTTCCATATTTTGATAACATTTCTGTGATGCTTAATGACAGCATTAACTTCAGTGATGTTAACCTTAACGATGGTGTACCTCTTGATTCCTATACAACCAGTGCACATCAAAAGCGTGAGAAATCTCAATTTTTTTATCTTACCCTGGATAACTTTTCATTTTCCGTATGTTTCTATAATCATGCGATTTTTCAGTACATGTATTTAAGAGAACCAGTTTTTGGACAGTTCTATCACATAAATTCAGGCAGTCTAGGCAGGTATTCATGATACATTCTGGGTTGCAGAATGAAGGTCCACAAGTAATTATTTAGATAACCGAATGTATGGTTCTTTAACCTGCACATGGGTACTTGATTTTCCATGCAGAAGCCAGAGAGGGCCCCAGCAAAGGCATCTCTATTTGAACGGCAGATATATTTTATTTGAATAATAATCATAGATATCCGTATTTCAATTAGAGATAGTTGTATTTCAAATAAAGATATTTGTATTTCAAAAACAGTTACCCGAGTTTTTAAAATGCACTTATATCTTACTTAAATAGAAATATCTGCATTTGAAACGCAGACATCTGTAATTAAAATGCAGATATCTATGATTCAAATTCAGACATGCCCATTAAAGAACCAAAAAGAAATACCTGCATTTCAAATACGTATAAATACTCTGTATTTGAAATACAGATATGTGCATTTAATGTAGGTAGCTGCATTTAAATGCAGATACCTTTATTTAAATGCAGATATCTGCATTTTAAATATAGATATCTGTATTAAATTGGTTTTAACCCAAACGAGCCACCATTAAAAAAAACAAAGAAATGACCTATAAAAACACTTGTCCAAATGAATTTTAAACTAGTCACAAATTATGGCAACATGTGCAAACCAATCTGTCATTCTGCGAATACAGACAGTTCTTAAGTGATAGCATTATGCTGCATTGAAATAAAACTCATCTGTAGATGAGGGAAGCAGTTACTGACAGTTCCTGGATTCACATGCAAGGTTACTGTATCTCATTTATAACAGAAGTAATCTATAAGAGAATAAACTAATTCTTTGTAAATAAGAATTACAACAGTTAAGAATTAGATAAACTCCAGAATTATTATCATAAAATGCTTCTCTTTTCTACAGATTATTTTAGCAAGAGAAAGTGAACAAATATTTTTTTTCTTTTTTTTTATTCCATAAAAGATTATAGGACTAGACTACTGATGGTGCCTTATATAAGATAATAAGACATGACACATGTATAATTCTTTTGTCATATGAAAGAACCGTTTATAGAAGTCTTTTCATTGCAGTTAGTGCCTTTTAACACACAGTAATAACTCAGTGATGAGACCTGATACAAATAAAGAAATGAAACTGTTCATTGGTGATTCTTACAAGAATTATCAACAGAACAGTGCTTCCATCCACTGTCATTCTATGAAACAAAAAAAAGAAAAAAAAAAGAGAACAATAATGGTCTGTAGTGTTCACCTGAGCTTAACAGATTTACATACTTAATTTCGAAGTTTCACAAAACTAGACTGTTCAAGATTTTTCTATAAATTTTATTTTAAAAAGACATATGACGGTTGTAAACAAACAACCCCCAGGCTTATAAATTGAACAATCTTGGTGCAAATCCACTGGACAAACTCAAACTCATCCAAGGTTTTATGACCGTCCTCATTACCTGCCCGTCTGATGAACAATTTGATAACTAGAAATTGTGTTTAAAAAAAGACACTATGCCCCCCAACCATATGCTTGCCTCTCAAGATAATACAAGGTAAAAATGGCCCGTTTTTAAAAGTTAGGTCAACTTCTAATCACTACGAATCTATTCATCAAGTTATGAGGCGCTAGCTTCAATAGTTTTTGAGATCTTTTGCTGGCAAGGGAAAAAGTTTGAGAGATATTTTGCTGGCAAGGAAAAAATGCCCAAAGTTACAAAGGGCCATTACTCATGAAATATTTTTAGAATTTATTCAAAAGACTCAGGTTATCTACTCATCATTATCAATCAATTTAATAAGTTTCAATGCTCTAGCTCCAACAATTTTTTTAAATATTCTGCTGACAAGGTAAAAATGTCCAAAATTACAAAGGACCATAACTCATGAAGTAATTTTTAAAAATAATTTCAGAAGTTAATCAGATCGTCTACTCATCACTACCAGTCTATTCATCAAGTTTCAAAGCTCTAGCTTCAACAGTTTTTGAGATACATGCAGTTTATTGAAGTCTCTATCAGCCAAACTATATTTTTGCCATACTATATCTCTGGGAGTCTGAAAGAGCAGGTAACTCATGCAAGTAGTCTGATCTGGTGGAAAACTTGTGCAAGATTTATGTCCAGCTTCATTCTTAGAAATTTGATATAGATCTGAACATAAAACAAAGTCGCTGTTGCACGCTGCTTGGACAACATTTTCACCACAATATGTGTATGGGACTTTTTGGTTGCTATAGCATCCAAGGTTTTCATTGGGTTACCATGAAAAGTGAAGCTCCACCAAAGGCATGCTATAGATGAGAAATGATTTAGATCAGCCTGCAGACTGCAGACATAACTGATTAAAGGTACTGACGGATGACTGATGGATGAAGAATGGACTACCACCCTATAAGCTCCCCATGAGCCTTCAGTCCAGGAGAGCTAAAAAACAAAAAAAACAAGCAAATTCGATTGGGAATTTATGTCCCCCGCCTTATTTTTATTTGAGGTGTTAAAAATGGTAAATTTAACCAGAGGACCATTGGTCCTGTATCATTTACCTAAGTATTAGAGCAGGAAACCAGTGATAAAAAATAATTTCAAGATTCTGAAAAAAGCCACATGCATATCTTCAGACCATCCTTAAAGCACCTGTAAAGTTTCAAAGGATCAGCTTAAAACTGTGGTAGGAGTTACGGGGTCAAGGTACCTACTCCCTATACGCTTCTGTAGTATTAGAACTCAAAAAATGTCTAAGTTAAAAATGCAGAAAAAGTGGTAAAAAATTATTTCAGGATTCTAACAAAACCACATGCATATCTTCAGGCCATCCTAAAAGCCCTTGTAAAGTTTCAAAAAGATCGGACAAAAACTGTGGGAGGAGTTAAGTGGACAAGGTACCTGCACCCTATACACTTCTGTAATATTAGAACTCAAAAAATGTCTAAGTTAAAAATGCGGAAAAAGTAATAAAAAAATTATTTCAGGATTCTGAAAAAACCACATGCATATTTTCAGGCCATCCTAAAAGCCTACGTAAAGTTTCAAACGGATCGGTCAAAAACTGTGGGAGGAGTTAAGGGGACAAGGTACCTACTCCCTATAGACTTCTGTAATACTAGAACTAAAAAAATGTCTAAGTTCAAAACTTGTAAAAAGTAATAAAAAATAATTTTAGGATTCTGAAACAACCACATGCATATCTTCAGACCATCCTTAAAGCACCTGTAAAGTTTCAAAAGGATCGGCAAAAAACTGTGGGAGGAGTTAAGGGGACAAGGTACTTGCTCCCTTTATACGTGTACTGTAGTATTAGAACTCAAAAAATGTCTAAGTTAAAAGTGCGGAAAAAGTAATAAAAAATTACTTCAGGATTCTGAAAAAAACACATGCATATCTTCCAGCCATCCTAAAAGCCCATGTAAAGTTTCAAAAGGATCGGCCAAAAACTATGGGAGGAGTTAAGGGGACAAGGTACCTACTCCCTAAACACTTCTGTAATATTAGAACTAAAAAAATGTCTATGTTCAAAATGTGTAAAAAGTAATAAAAATTATTTCAGGATTCTGAAAAAAAAACACATGCACATCTTCAGACCATCCTCAAAACACCTGTAAAGTTTCAAAAGGATTGGACAAAAACTGTAGGAGGAGTTAAGGGGACAAGGTACCTACTCCCTATAGACTTCTGTAATATTAGAACTCAAAAAATGTTTATGTTCAAAATGTGTAAAAAGTAATAAAAATTAAATTCAGGATTCTGAAAAAACCACATGCATATCTTCAGACCATCCTTAAAGCACCTGTAAAGTTTCAAAGAAATCGGCCAAAAACTGTGGGAGGAGAAGGGGACAAGGTACCTGCTCCCTATACACTTCTGTAGTATTAGAACTCAAAAAATGTCTAAGTTAAAAATGCGAAAAAAATAATAAAAAATTATTTCAGGATTCTGAAAAAACCACATGCATATTTTCAGGCCATCCTAAAAGCCCATGTAAAGTTTCAAAAGGATCGGCCAAAAACTGTGGGCGGAGTTAAGGGGACAAGATATCTACTCCCTATAGACTTCTGTAATATTAGAACTCAAAAAATGTCTAAGTTAAAAATGCGGAAAAAGTGATAAAAAAATTATTTCAGGATTCTGAAAAAACCACATGCACATCTTCAGACCATCTTCAAAACACCTGTAAAGTTTCAAAAGGATCGGACAAAAACTGTGGGAGGAGTTAAGGGGACAAAGTACCTACTAAAAATTCGGAACCACGCGCCACACACCACGCCTCACGGAAAACCAAAAACAGTGTCCCTCCACTTTTCTTCGAAAAGGCGGGGGACAAAAAAAAAATCTGCAGTTCTACGAAGTTTCATCACTGGACTATCTCGTGTTATATTATTCAGGGCTCAAAATTTTTTTCTTGAACTAACTCCTCCTGTAGGGCAAGTGGCCTCAAATTGTTACTTGCCCTTAAGCTGTACTCATCCTTAGTCTTATATTTGGTACTAAAAACAAACCTGTCCATAAAGTCATGGAATTTAGTTCACGTATTGAAGCGGGGTTTACTGTTGCTGTTTTGCTGCGGAACAGAAAACTCTAACAGACACCTTCCAGAATTGAAATTTTAACTTGTCAGCAGATTTTGACATCTTTTTGTGACATTTTGGAGTGACTTTTAGAACTTTGTAATTATGCTAGGTAATCCAAATTTTTCACTATTTACCCGTACTGCGAAAAAACATACCTGTCCTGTTGGGCAAGCTGTTTGATTTTTTTTCACTTGCCCTTAAAGAACATCTACTCATAAATATGAGCTGACAAGTGCAAATTTCAAGACCTAGTTATTACATGTAACAATGACACTTTCTGCAATGAAAAGATTTCATATAAACAGTTCTTTCATTTGACAAAAGAATGTCATAAGTTAGCAGTCTCACTTCAGTGAATATAGTTTTTACAATGGTAGTTCATTTACAATGTCTTTGAAGTAGGTCCATTAATATGTTGAAACCCTGCATCAGAGTTAAGCCAATGGCTTATTGAGCTCTTTCAGAGTGGCCACCCTCAGTCAGAATCAAAATTCCCCGACATTTCACTGACTTTTCCCTGACCAAATTCTTTTTTCCCTGACTAAAATGCTGAAAATTTAATGGGCTTTTTTCTCATCTTGCAGAAAATAAATGATTCATTCTATTTTAACACATATAAATATACCGCCCTAACTGTTCAGTAAAAAAAAAATAAAATATTGTCAAAATTTTGGGCATTCATTTTCTAGAATGAGCATTAATTTGTAGCAGTGCAGAGTGAGCGAAAAAAAAAACAACAACAAGACTTTCAGTCACTCAAAATGGATAAAATACCTGCCACAGCCTAACAAGTTTGGGCCAAAATTAGGAATTTCCCAGACTTTCTTAGTATTTAAAATTTCCCTGATCATTTCGCAAAATTCCCTGACTTTTCCCTGACCTTGGAAGAAAAAGTAAGATTTCCCTGACCAGTGGGCACCCTGTATTTGGATTGAACTCATCAGGTCCGGTCCAGTAGTAGCCAAGTTCATTAACATGCACAAAGACACTTCTGCTCATTATTTGTAATTCTGTTCATTTTATCAATACAGTAATAATTATACTGCTGTTGGATTAACTCATCCTGGTCAGCATGTATAATGTCTTTTAGATGTTGGTGCAGAGTGCACAAATCCAATTCCCATATCTGGAGAGGCTGGTTTTATCACTGACTAACAGCTGGTACTGGAAAGCAGAAAGAACACCTCTGCGGCTCCACTTTGAAGATGGAAAACCTGAAATTAAAAAGGATATGTTTTTCTTATTAGTATGTTGTTCATATAGGGTGAGACCTTTCAAAGAAGGGGTGTACTGTTAAAGGAAAAAAAAAATTGCTCCAGTGGGTAAAAGCAATTTCTTTCCTTTAAGAGTAATCCCCCATTGAAAGGGGAGGAAACACTTCAATGGCAGGGTGATGTCTTTTGGATGTATCCATTCACCTACAGGGATAAAACAGCAAAGATTCAGGTTTTTCACTATTATATGCATAATGTTAAACTATAATACCCCACCATAAACGTGCTGCGGGCAGATAACTGTCAAACACTGACAAAATTTGCCCATTAGCAATCCCAAACCAGGGCTCCTTAATATCAATACATGAACCAAGTTTGTTAAATCCCCTGACATTTACATGTTATTGTCAGGAAACGAAAATATGAGCGTGTCTCAGGCAGATAACTCTGTCGAAGTTTGATGAAATTTGCGCATTAGAAATCCCAAAAAAGAGCTCTACAATATCAATACACATACCAAGTTTTGTGAAAATCCACTGATGTTTACTCAAGAAATCATCTGGACACTAAATATGGATGGACGGACGGACATGTGACAGACGGATGTTCTAACAAATGGATAGTTATGTGGCTACCATCACTATTTTAGCATACTTATGTGGCTAAAAAATGGCCACCTAACAGTAAAAAAGCCACATAAAAGACTGATTTTATGTGGCCGACGGAATAAATCCCATTGAAATACATTGCAATTGTTCATAATTCTTAGCCATCTAACTACCCATTTGTGGGTGCGCAGACAGACACACTGACGCCCAACGTGAAACCATAAAACCCCATCATTATCGTGTGGCGGGGTCTAAAAAGTGATGCATGGTTCATTTTATAAAATCATAAAGTGAAAAGGGATTTACATATAAGATATTTCTGCTTACCATTCCTGAACAAAACTGAGCATGTCATCAATGATCTATGTGATGGTCTTTTCTGGCATATCCCCTTTCAGTTCAAGTGTCTTGAAGGTCTTCAGTGGCTCGCTGTAGGCCAAATAGAATTCCTGAAAAATATCACCACACATAAATTAAATGTCACCTTATGTCAGTTGAATCCTTTAAACATAATAAACATGGTGGCTTGAAGCTAAATTTTGCTTAACATATTAAGATACTTAAACTGTGTTGTTAATTATATGTACAGTTGACTCTCGTTATCTCGAATTCCAAGGGACTCTTTGAAATACTTTGAGCTATCCGTAGCTCGACATATCAGATTTGCAGAAGTGAGGAAAACATAATTCCAACAACCACATTTAGCAAATTTATATGTAACTGAACTTTTTAGTTTAGAGATATACTGAAAATATTGTGGAAATTGTGGACCAATTTCTCCTCTTTTCAACAATATTTTTTAACCTGTTGTAAGATTTTCATGTTTAGCCAGGGGCAAGATTTTCACTTCGAGATAAGCGGTTATTTGAGATAAGCCAGGTCCAGATAATGATCAACTGTACTGCAATGCTAATGCCGGCAGACCTATACTGACCTTTCACATATGGTACTATTTGCATAAGTTGTGTACTATGCACATACTTTGGTATGTGTTGAGCAATATATTCTAGTATGTGCTGTGCACATATTCTGGAATGCTTTGCACATATTTTGTTATAATTTATGTGCTGTCCATAGGGCTGGCTAATCAGAGTTGAAAAGATGATTAACATGATAATCAGTCCTGCCATTGTGATCGATAATCGATTAGTAATCACTGAAGATTTGGTCATAATTTTACCTGTCGTCTCAGCATGACTCTTACCATATTTTATACTTTACTGTGCTTTACCTTGCCCTGACAGGCCTGAGCAAACAGTGTAGACCCAGATGAAAATGTGCTGTCTCATCAGGGTATACACTGTTTACCACTCATTCAGCTATTATTAGATACAACATTGTAGAGGCGTAACGATTCATTAAAATTGTATCATATCACGATACTTTTTCTCACGATACGAGTATTGTATCGTGGGGCTAGTATCGCAATACCTGATGATACGCCCAAAAGTACAATTTCCAAAGAAAATAGTAGCTTTAACATATTTCAAGACCTTTTTATAACAAATTACAAAGATCTAAACTGTTACTGAAATACACTGATCACTTATATGACAAAATGGGGTCATCTTACACAGGCATTTTCACACAATAATGAACCTCTCAGATGGTTTTGAACCTGTTTTCAAAGAGTATCAAAACTTTCAACCTCTGACTTATGCATGAAAGTAGTATCGTGATATGTATCGAATTGTTAGGCAAGTATCGCGATACATATCGTATCGTGAGCTGACTGTATAGTTACAGCCATACAACATTGGGTAGTAAGTTGTACTTGTTCAAATTTTAGTTAAGTATGGTAATGAGTTGAGGTGTCTGAATACTATGGGTAAATACTGTAATGTAACAGAAACAGAAATCAAATGATATTTCTTTGTCCCAACTTGCTTTTTCACACTTGTAAATACTGTTAAATGTGGCTTTAAATCTTAGCACTCTGGGTATAATTACAGCAGACATTTTAAAATATTTTTCTTATTTTCCCAGAAAACAGGTTTAGACAGTTTGCATGTAATGTCAAAACCTGGTTTACGGGAAAAGTAAGAAAAGTATTGTTATTGCCTTTGGAAAAGAAATTGCAAAACTTCTGCAACAATGCCTCAGGTTCAGCCAATTAAAGAAAAATTTTCCAACTTGCTGGAGTTAGCAAGTGATGGAAATTGCAGCTTGCTTTTTGATCAAATTAACTAGCATTTAGCAAGTTAGCAAGTGCTGAAATTGATCCCTGCTGGCTTATCAGTCAGTAACCTTGAGTATAGTGGTCTGTCACATGGAGAGTATACCGGAATATTGGTCAGCGACAGAGTAAACCCAGACCTACGGCATGTTCTAATAATTCCGTTCACCTTCTTAGAATAATATGAAAACAAATCTTTCTTAAAAAATAAGAAATGACTAACATTACAGCTGATTTTGAAGAAAATCAGTTTTCACTTACAATTTTATGCATAAAAATCAAAATTTGTCACAAAATGCTAAATATTTGGAGTACATGTATCATTCAGTGAATTAGTCAATGATGTAGGGTATGGAAGGTCTGGAGTTTATGCTAGAGTATCAACATATTTATAAGTATGGCCTGAAACATTACTGTGGAAAGTCATGTTAAGTGATGTGTGTTTAAAAAAAAAAAAATCTGTGTGTTAGTTAAAAGTACTTGGTTTGTTTGTGTTGAGGTTTTACGGTCCAGTCAACCCAATGGGGTCATGTCGAGCACGGTCAGTTTACCTAACCATACGTTTACTGGGCAGGCTTTGTCCTCTAAGTGGTTAACCAGTATTGTGTACATTCTTTTGCCAGAAAAAGTACTTGGATTGAATAAGATCAAGGTCTACTGAGATAATGTTGACTCTGACAGCTGGAATGCCTCCCAACCACCCTCCCCCTGCGGGCCCCCGTAGCCTAATGGATAAGAGAACCGATTCTTAATCCATTAGGTTTTTGCTGCTGCGGTTCGAGTCTCCCTTGTGTCATATGTGGGAAAGCCAAGTGCTGGTTATGGATGGTCAGCTGTTTTTTTCCGCAGGTTCTCCGGTTTTCGCCCACTTTTGATGAACGATCAGCTCGATTTAAGTAAAATATTCTTGAAAGGGTCGTAAAACCCAAATTCCCCACAAATTACCGTTAAGAACTGTTTGGAAAGTCCATTATTTTCACTCTAGATATGCGATAATGCTCAGATATCAGTGGAGCTTTTTCTACTTTCGTTTTAACCGGATGTCACGTTGCGCGCGCGCAAGGTATACGTTCTTCTAGAATACCACCGAAAATACTGACAAAACTATTGTGTGTTTTATTCTTACCTTAAAATCTCGCCTATGCCTGATTTTTATTTGTTTTTAGCATGGAAACGTGATATCTGTTAGGTTTAACATTTGCTGTCACCGGGTGACTGTAAACAAACGCTGAAAACAGAAGTGACGTATCTTTAAATACGTCACTTCCGTTTTCAGCGTTTGTTTTCATGTTCACAATTTCCGGTTACACAAAAAAATCAGCCTTCGTATAGCAATTTTTGAATAGAACAGAATACTACCATAAAGCAACCAACTCTCGTTGTTGCCGCTTCGCGGCAACAACTCGTTGATTGGTTGCTAATAGCTCTTTCATTATCATTTATGAACTCCGTTTTCTGGAGATCACAGGTATCTGGATAGCTTATGCATAAGAGTGTAATATCGAAAAATACCGGGGGCAAGATATGACTAGCGGTCGCTTCGGGGGGGCATGTGCCCCTTTTGCCCACCCCTGAATCCGGGCCTGGAATAGCCCCCTTTTTCAGCGCTGCCAGGTATATGATTGGCCCCCTTTTTTTTTCAACAAAAAGTATATGAATGGCCCGATTTTTCTGGATTCCTATGTGAAAGGCCCCATTTTTCTGACATCCTGGTATATGCACATATTTTTCGCTCAGAGATTTTTCGAGGCTGCTTATCCTCTTGGTATTACATGAATTGACTGTCACAAATTTTGTGTAATAACCAGCAAAAAATGGGTACAAAAAATCAAAGGGCAGTATATGAATAGGTCAACATTTTGGATGACCAAGCATATGAATGGGTCCGTTTTTCAAAGGCCAGGTATATGAAAGGGGTAGGTTTTGAAATACTGGCTCGCACACCCGTACCAAAATTACCCCCCCCCCCACCCTCCCCCCCCCTGCCCCCCACCCCGCGAGCATGTAATCATGGTTTGCAGGTTTTTGTTTTTAACAGATAATAAAACATTACTTATATGTATATTTTAAAACTTAGACACAATGCTGAATATGGCATTCAGTAGTTTTAACTTAATTGCTGTCCATGCATGATTACTGTTAAGTTTCAGTCTTTGGTTGTCTGCAATAAACATTAACCCTTGTCCTGCTGAACCCGTATATACCCTGCCTTTACAAACAGTGTAGATCCAGATCAGTTGGCTTCTGATCTGGATCTGCATTGTTTGTCATTCAGTTTGTGAATGTATATCAACAACCTGGATCAAGTATTCTGATTGGCTGAAAACTGGAAGTGGGTGTGGCATCTTTATTCAGCATGACAAGGGTTAATATAGTTCTAGAAAAGCTCTTTTTTTCATTTTTTACCAAGGATTCATATATTAGACAAGAAAACTTAACCCTTGTCATGCTGAATAAATTAAGATGCCACACCCACTCGTAACTGTCAGCCAATCATATTGCTTGATCCAGGTTGTTGATAAAAAGTTACATTCTGAATGACAAACAGTGCAGATTCAGATGAGTCGCCTTCTTCAGAAGCACACTGATCTGGATCTACACTGTCTGTGAAGGCAGGGCATTCCTGGGTTCAGGAGGACTAAGATTTATCTTAACAGCCCTCTTATCTACAGTTATGAGGCTGTGATAAATGTGATTGAGGACCATGTTAGCCAGGATCATAGGCGCATGGTGAACCAAAGACAGTGAATACCTCCATTTTACCTAGGCCACCTTAATTAATATCTCTATAATGCCAGTATTAAGTAAAATGTGACATGAACTCATTCATAGCTCCAATTAAGTTGATAATTGTCATGATAATATGACCCTTTAAGTACCAATCATTCTTTTTTTTTCTTTTTTTTATCAACCTTTATTTCAGAGGAGTTGTTAGGGAGGAGTATTTGATCATAATTCTAGGATCATTTTCTCTAGTTCTCCATAAAAAGTATGCTCTGGCTGAGTATTCATTGCGGCACTTATAATGAGTACCAATGTTTTTATGGAGAAATAAGACAAAATACCCAGAATCATTGACAAATATGTCTCCTTAACAAGTTCTCTATTATTTTCTCTGCATTTTTTTTTTTTTTTTTGAAAACATGTCATCTATTATAATTTTGCATGGCACTTAATTAACCCTTGTCCTGCTGAATAAATTAAGATGCCACGCCCATTTCTAATTTTTAGCCAATCAGATTACTTCATCCAGATTATTGATATAAATTCACATACTTACTGGCAAACAGTGCAGATCCAGATCAGTTGGCTTCTCAGAAGCCAACTGATCTGGATCTACACTGTTTGCAAAGGCAGGACATATTCGGGTTCAGCAGGACTAGGGTTAATCTATCACATTTTAGTACCGGTATAATGGAAATCCCCAAAAGGGTAACTGGCAAACAGTGCAGACATAAATCAGATGCCACAGAATGCACCGTCTGATGGGTCTCCAGTGTTTGCATTAACTACAGGAATTTCTATAAAACATATATAGTAATAATAAAAACTAACCAGACACCCTGCCTTTAGAAATAGACTGGTCCAAAGAGTTGTATTAGAAGAGTCCACTCAGTGTAAATGGTTAAGGGTCAAGATGCTTTTTTTTTGTTAGCTTTGCATCAAAAGATACCTTGTGAGTACACATCTTCTAGAGGAGTCCAATGAGTACTTCTGATACATGTATATGTCTAGGTGCAAAAATTATCTATTGAATACTCCTTTTATCTAGGTCTGTGATGGCTACACCCTCAAAATCCTGTACAAGTATGACAAACAATATTTACTATTGGAGCAACTCCTTACATATAGATAAGAGATTGTTTCAAGTTTGTCAACAATAGGAGACAAATGAGAACTAGCCAGTTCATAATATTCCATCCCAGCATACACAAGTAACACCTGTCTGACCACTCCCAAGACAAATCAAAGCAAGGAGAGTGCTGATGGTGGCGGTTTCCTTAATTTCTATAAGCCTCAAGAATACATATCATCTGTACTTTCATTATGTTTAATATTTCTTGATATGTAACTAAAGCAATGCCATTTTCGCTACATCACATGTGCATTCTGCACAATTCAGGGTAACTAGTTTCAGTATCATGAAAATTTGATCCACATCACTGTGGTACTGAACCCCTTTTAACCACATTTTTATTTAATTTCCCTGTACTGTGTACAGTAACATTATTTATATTCAGATAACACACTGTTTTTTTTTTTTATTTTTTTATTGTTTTTTTTTATTTTTTCAAGTATGAAATATTTACATGTTTCTTAAAGGACTGAAAGGATTGTAAGTTGTGGGTATTCATTACAACTACCCTATCAATAACCTTCAAATAAGTACCAACAACATATGTTTGTGCAGAAATTATAATTAAAAATATAATCTGGATAATCATCTAGAGTGCTTAAATGTACATAGTTCTGGCCTTTTACCGTTTACCGTCTACTATATATATATACATTGTGTCTAGAAACAAACAAGAGCTCTACAAGCGGGCATCATATGCCCTTGGCAAGCAATAAGATGTAGCACATATACGGACTACTCTGCAGTTCTGTGCTCCAAACCTGTGTAAATTGTAAGTGGAGTTAGCTGGAAACCAAAAAAATACCAAAAATTTCAAAGGGACATAATGCTGCTACTATTTGTTGGGCTGTAATTTTGAAATAATATGTGCTGCTCCACATCATGGTCAAACTACAAATCAAGTTTCAGCTTGATTGGATGTAAACTATATATATGAGGAGTTAGCCGGGAACAAAAGATCAAAAGAATTTTAAAGGGGCATAACTCTGCTAATATTTGGTGTACTGTAACCTCCTAATAAGAAGCGCTGCTCTACACCACGGTAACAATAAATCACTTTTCAGCATGATTGGATGTAAACTATAGAAGGAGTTAGCCAGAAACGCAAAGTTTATGGAAATTTTTAATGGGGCATAACTCTGGTAATATTTGATGTTCTGTAATCTCAAAATAATATGTGCTGCTCCACATTATGTTCTTATTATAAATCGAGTTTAAGCTCAGTGTAAGTATTTACAAAGTTTCAGTTTGATCGGGTGTAAACTATAGGAGTTAGCCAGAAACGAAAAGATTACAGAATTTTCAAAGGGGCATACATGTAGCTCTGCTAATATATGGTGGACTGTAACCTCAAAATAATATGCCCTGCTTCACTTCATGGTGTAACTATAAATGAAGTTTCAGCTTGTAAACAGTAGTAGGAATAAACCGGAAACAAAAAAATTATAGAAATTTTCAAAGGGGCATAACTGCCAATATTTGGTGGACTGTAACCTTGAAATAGTTTTCACTGCTCCACATCATGTTCTTACTATAAATCAAGTTTAAGCGCGATCAAATGTAAACTGTAGGAGGAGTTAGCGGGGGAAGTGAAAAATTTACTGAAAATTTCAAAGGAACATAACCCTGCTGATATTTGGTGGACTGCAACCTCGAATAAATACGAGCTGCTCGATATCATGGTCTAACTATAAATCAAGTTTTAGCTTGATCCGATGTAAACTGTAGGAGGAGTTGGCCAGAAACAAAAAGTTTACTGAAATATTCCAAGGGGCATAACTCTGTTAATATTTGGTGGAGTGTGGCCTCAAAACAACATGCGCTGCATCACATCATGGTCTACCTATAAATCAAACTTCAGCTTGATTGGATGTTAACTGTAGGAGAAGCTAGCAAGAAACGAAAAAATTTACCGAAATATTTGAAGGACTGTAACTGCGAACAAATACGAGGGATGTTCGAAATGAATTGCTTATTGTCCTCTAGCTCGATATCCACGTGGGGCACGATAAAAGCCAATACATACATGTATAGGGCTATTCAATATCTACACAATGGTGTATAAATGTACATGTTAGACTAAGTGTAAGACATAAAATTTGCCATTTGAATACACGCAGTCATTGACCACTGCAGTAAAAATGGTTGGTAGAAGCGTCGACAAAAAAGATGAAATACAGGCTTACATCAAAGCTCGCTCAAAACTTGGTTGTTCTTTGAAGAAGCTGATGACTGGAATTTCTACTGCTTTTGGACCTTCTTGTGTGTCTTATGACACAGTTCGGCGGTGGAAAAAGAAATTTGAGTCTGGTGTAGAGTCCATCAAAAATGCACCGAAATCAGGTAGGCCAAAATCTGCATCTCGTAAAGAAATCGTTTCCAAAATAAAGGAAATCATTGAAGGAGATGCCAGATTTACAGTTCGTGATATTGCACAAAAGGTAGGCATATCACTATCAACGGTTCACCTTATTTTGAAGAAGCATTTGAAAGTCAGAAAGATTTCTGCTAGATGGGTGCCACATCTGTTGACTGACGAGCAGAAGAGGCAACGGGTTAAAGTGGCCAAAAAGCTGCTTCAAATGTTTCCAAAATATGACAAAAAGCAGTTTGCCAATGTCGTCACAGGTGATAAAACCTGGATCCATTATTTTGAGCCCATCAGAAAGGTTAGCAATAAGATCTGGGCCACTAAACACAGCAAACGCCCAATAATTGCCAAACGTTCTTTGAGTACAAAGAAGGTTTTGTATGCAATCTTCTTCTCTGGTGAAGGAGTCGCAATAAAAGTGCCAGTGAAAAAGGGCAAAAGCATCACCGGAAAGTACTACAAAGACGTAGTACTGAAGAAACGGAAAAAGTATTATCAGAAACGGCGCCCTGCCACTGGTTTTAAACATGTCCATCTTCTACATGACAATGCCCCAGCTCATACCTCCGCCATAGTCACAGCGTTTTTGAAGAAAGAAAAAGTAACTGTTTTGCCCCCCCCCCCCCCCCCCCACCCCCCGAGACCTTGCCCCATGTGATTTCTTTTTGTTTCCGAAATTGAAAGCATTCCTTGCTGGGCGGAAATACCAGTCCCGACAGGCACATGGATCTGCCATTCATCAGTACCTTATTACTGTGCCCAAATCAGCGTACCGTGACGCCTTCAAGAAGTGGATACATCGGCTGAAACTTTGCATTTCTAGCCATAGGGAGTACTTCGAGGGCATGAAATGAGTACTTTTGGGCTAACTTGAAATTTGAAGTCTCCAGATAGAAATTAGCAATTCATTTCGAACATCCCTCGTATGCACTGTCATGGTCTAACTATAAATCAAGTTTCAGCTTGATCCGATGTAAACTGTAGGAGGATTTAGTCAGAAACGAAAAGTTTACTGAATTTTCAAAGGGACATATCTCTGCTAATATTTGGTGGACTGTAGGCTTGAAATAATATACACTGTTCCACATCATGATCTAAGTATAAATCCAAGTTTCAGCTTGATTGGATGTAAACTGTAGGAGGAGTTAGCTGGAAACAAAAAGCTTACAGGAATTTTCAAAGGAGCATAACCCTGTTAGTATTTGGTGGACTGTAACCCCGAAACATTATGTGCTGCTCCACATCATGGTCTATTTATAAACCAAGATTCAGCCTGATGGGATGTAAACTGTAGGAGAAGTTAGCTGGAAGCAAAAAAGTTTATGGCTTCAGACCCCGTAACCTAATACACCCTGTTTGAAAAATGGGTATGTATAATAAAAACAGTAGTGAGCTTAAAGATGTTCAGATGCATCCCCTAATTTCAGAATATTTCAAATTACGGTAAAGATATTGGTAAAATGAAAATTATGTTGAAAACCCCATTTGGAAATTCCTAAATGTTAAAGGTTACATGCATTCAAAGTCTAAGTAACTGGTATTGCTATTTATACTTTGTAAAAAAGCTATCCCACAATACACTATCCTATGATGTCATTGATTCTTTTAGATTTTAAATCCTCATCATTTTATTCCAGACTGCTAATTTTGATTAAAAAAAAGTAAGTATTCTATTACTTTTGATATTAAGATTTAAAATTTCAAGCTTGAATTTTTTTTTTTAAATTATGAAAACTAATATAATTAAATTCCAAAAACATTTTTTTTTTAAATATGAAAAATGCAAGATACAGGTTACTATGTTGGAAAAAAATTTACCAATAACAAATTTATTTTTGATAATTACATTCCAAAGATCATTACAAAATACACATAAAACTTCAGTGAAATAACTTCAGACAATGGAATTTAAATTTTAGTTTGACATAAATTTGATTTCTCAAAATTAACTTGTATCAAACTAAATATGAAAATGTATAAGCACTGCACCCTAATATATAAATAGTGAAGAGACCTTTTCTCTCTGTATACATTCATTGAATATTTTCAAATTAAATTTTTTTAAAACATTTTTTAAAAAAATTTCATAAGAACCACTGTTGTAAGTACATGTATTTGGAATATTGTAAAATTAAAGTTTTTAAAACATTTTTTTTTTAATTTTTCACAAGAACCAATGATGTAGTAAGTATTTGGAATATTTCAGTAAGGTTTTCACCATTGGACTCACTAGTCACATGTCTTTCTTTTTAGCGTATATACAACCAGCCCATAGTGAAATACGAGTAAGAGGATCCGTCTGCTTTAATCTATGAAAAATATTTGTGGTTAAAATGCGGTTACACAAAATCCAAAACAAAGCTTCGAAATTCAACTGTGATTTTTGTTTGTCAGCTCTCTGCACTCTTCATATATAAACAAGAGAACCACGGTGGTCATTAACGCTCACCTGTGCCTAAAAGGTCACTTAATGTCTACAATATTCATTAATCTCTGGAGGATATAACTCCAAAATATCCACGTCCTCCACTTCTGCAAGTTTAAGGAAGATCCAATTTTAACTGATGAAGCTATGCAACAAACAAGTTTCTATTACCAAATACTGTCAGGGGAGATAACAAAAAAAAAAAACAGCATCCAGAGTAGTGGTCCTTACATGCAACACACCTTTTTAACCTCATGTACAATCCTACCAAGTATCATCAATGTATCTTCCATGGCGCTTAAGTTATGACAATCACATGGTTTCAAATACTGTCAGGGGAGTGAACTCAAAAACTGCAATATTCTAAGTTACAGTTTTTGTATACGACTAACCTTCTTACCTCCTGTTCATTCCTATCAAGTACTATCAATATATTTCAACGGGTGTTGGACTTACACGGTCTCTATTACCAAATACTGACAGGGGAGATACCTAAAAAATTGCAGTACCTAGAGTTGTAGATCTTATACAAGACACGTCTTCTCAACGTCTTGTATAATTCTCCTTAATATCATCGATAAATCTGAAATGGTGTTGAAGTTATGGCAATCATAAGGTTTCCATTACCAAATACTGTCAGGGGAGATAACTAAAAACTGTGGCATCTAGAGTTGTGATTCTTTTGTGTGACATGCTTTCTCAACCTTATGTACAATCCTACCAAGTATCATCAATGTATCTGAAAAGATGCTGGAGTTACCAAGATCACAAAGTTTTTATTAGGGGACATAAAACAGCACCTGGAGTTGTAGTTTATGCAACACAGCTTCTCAACCTCATGTACAATCCTACTGAGTTCAATCAATATATCTGAAAAGGTGTTGGAGTTATCAAATGCACAAGGTTTCTTTTACTGAATACTGTCAGGGCAGATGACTAAATAACTGTGGGACCTAGAGTTGTAGTTCTTGTATGTGCCACACCTTCTCAATTCTTTCAAAAGATATGTTCTGGGAACTCAATGAAAGCATGCTACCAAGACGTTTCTAGAAGTCCTAGTTAGTACCCACAACATATGTTTACTAGGGGAAATAGGAAAATATGTACCTAAGCACTCCTTTAATCTGGAGATCTGAAATGTAGACATTTCTAGTCTGATTCTCTTGATGTTAATACATTTTAAGATTTATTTTTTTTTATCCATTTCAAAAGGTGCAAATTATCTGATCAGCAAGAGAAACTGGGCCTAATTCAAAACCATATTATTTAAGTAGTTGTGGTCATGATAATGATGAATCAGAATGTTCAGACCAACAGACATGGACCCCAGAATAAAGGGTATAATCAGGCATCCATGGACAGTAAGCCTTACTTGGTAAGCAAGCTTCGCCCACCATGCCCATAGGCCTAAACAAAAGACATGTAGGTAGAAGTGTTATGGCTGGGATTTTGGAAGTCTACTTATGAAATCAGTAAAACAAGAGGCCCACGGGCCATGGTTCGCTCACCTGAATGACATAGCCACTGCAGACATGCAGATATTATGCAACATTTTTTCCAATCCTATCATCGCAACTAATGAAAATATCATCATTTGAGCAGTTCTTAGTTTTGAAGAAGAATATATGGGCCTGACAGTCAATGGAGCATGATCATTTGAATAAACTATCAATCACATTTCAACAGAAGGATCAATGTGAAATTTGGTGGAAATTGGCTAAGTGGTTTCTGAAAAATCATGATTTTATACATGTAAACAGCACAGTGGCAGGGAAATATTATAAATAAAAACCAGATGATGGCCATCTTAGATTTCCAATCAGAACAATTTTAACTACTGTTGATCTACAAGTCACTTCGATACTTTCAATATAAATGTATATGGCCCATACAAATGGGGAAGCAAATTTGACCTTGGAGGTAAAAAGGTCAAATGTCAACATAGAACCATCATTTTATCAATTTTGGTAGATCTCCTGTCCCCCATAATTTGTGCAAAGATTAGGATCCAGGGCTTATTTGGTCATGGAGAAGAAGATTTTTAAAGGTTTTTACCATATATGGGAATGGCAGCAATTTTGATCAATGGACCATACCCATTTTAGCAATCTTTCATTCTCCTGCCCAAGGAGGCTCTGCATGAAATTTGAGCAACACTGGCCCAGAGGCTTCAGAGGAAAAGCCATTTGAAATTATCAACATTTTTTTCCATACAAATGTATGGGGCCCATACAAATGCATACAGAAGCAAAATTGACCTCGCTGTAAAAAGGTTAAATGTCAATGTATGACAACTATTTTAGCAACTTTGGTAGACCACCCATTCCACATGATATATGCAAAGATTCAACCCCTGGCATCCTTGGTTTTGGAGGATAAGATTTTTGAATGTTTTTTCCCATACAAATGCATAAGGAGGCAAACTTGACCTTGCCGTAAAAAGGTCAAGTGTCAATGTATGACCATTATTTTAGCAACTTTGGTAGACCCCCTGTCCCCGATGATTTATGCAAAGATTCAGCCCCAAAGCATCCTCGGTTCTAGAGAAGAAGATTTTTAAAGGTTTTTACCATATATGGGCATGGCGGCCATCTTGGTCAACGAACCGTGACCATTTTAGCAAATTTTTGTTCCCCCAATCTAAGGAGGCTCCATATGAAATTTGAGCAAAATTGGCCCAGAGGCTCCAGAGGAGAAGTTGTTTGAAATTCTGAACATTTTTCCCATACAAATGCATAAGGAAGCAAAACTGACCTTTCCATAAAAAGGACATCATCCTACAACATCAGCAACCAATATTTTTTAATCAAATATCCTTATTTTGTAGATTAGACTATTGCCTTTAATTTGGTGTTTAAATTATTAAAATCGGTCAAGTACTTTTGATGTTATGCTATGTCAAACACAAGGACCTCTATTAATACCGAGATATGGATACCGGGAATACCGTAGATTAGTATGCACCCCCGTTGGCCTACGCATTTTACTGCTTCAGGAATTTTGCTGGAGATCCTTAAACGTTTCTGCTTTTCGGACGTTATTTTTAGCGAGCCTATACATGAACTACAAAAAATCTTCGAGAAAATATAATTTCTATCGAAGAAAATTATTACTATGGCGGAAATCACTGTGATTGGGTCGGACTTGATTCACGGTTTTCTTAGTATCCGGTATATCCGGAAGGCACTAAGTGACAGGCACAGCGGCCTGGTGGCAGCAGGATAGTAATACCGCAAAAATGTAAAAAAACTTTATTTTTATTTATTTATTTATTTATTTTTTTTTTGTCAAAAAATATTTATAAATAATTTTCATAAAAACATTATATTAAAGCGAACGTTTAGGAAAAACGTTTTGCTAACACATGTAACCGCATTGTACATGCACTTTACTTTTTCAAAATATTCATGCGAAGTGATTTCGGCCAAAACTGTTTATGGTGAATAGCCAAAAAAAAACTGCTGATGCTTTATCACATATTTACACCTTTCTTTGATACGCTTTCGGAGACTTTCGGAGAATCTTTTGCATCAATTTTCAAATTCTCTGCTTCAGAATGGTCCTGGAGGCTGAATCAAGTTCCACCGTTTGTTTATTCTGTTTATATTCATCCACCGAGATTGCGCTCAACATCACTAAAGTGTTATTTCTTCAAAAGTTTGAAGTTTTCTTTGTTTTGTATATTCGGTCGCTCTTTATAATTATCAGAGTGTAGAAGGCTTACATGTTTGAATGCAGAATTAAGCGACATCAGCGTCAGTATGGAACTACTTTTTAGGAAGTTATTAGGTTTGCATTTTTGAGAAAACGGATTGTAGAAATTCCGTATAGTAAATTTGGCGGCGGTAAACCGCCAACAATAAGCAAAACCCCCACTGCTTCCTAGTTGAGATAGGGAAATCGCAACCTGCAGGTCTACCATTCAAATTGAAAATGAGGCTTTGCTGGTTCGCTCACTCAAAAGGAACAGACAGACAGGCAGACAGACAGTTCTGGTATTAGTGGATGCTTTATGCTTTTTAACAAAAAATAAAAAAATCAGACTGAAGTTTTATGAATGGCATTAAGAGTACAGAATAGCTAGGTACTACCAGATAGTATATCATATCCTCAGAGATTACACTGATCAGAGGAAGAAAGTGGCAATTAAGCGAACAGATACTTTCAAGGGATACAACTCTGCCAAAATTATTTTAACCCCTTTTGGAAAGGGTCTACTCTGAAAGGAAAGAATTAACCCATTTTAGACAGAAATTCGACTGGTATCGGTGGACACATTTTAATCCATTTTAGACTGAAATTTGACTGGTACTGGTGGACACATTTTAACCCATTTTAGACTAAAATTTGACTTGTACTGTTGGACACATTTTAACCCATTTTAGACTGACATTCGACTGGTACTGGTCGACACATTTTAACCCATTTTAGACTGGCATTCGACTGGTACTGGTCGACACATTTTAACCCATTTATGCCAAGTGGACTTTTCTACCTTAACTCTTTGGACAGATCCATTTCCTATATAAGGGGTGTCTGGATAGTTTTTATTATTATGTTTGTAGAAATTTCAATCTTTATGCAAACAGTGTAGCAACATTCTGCGGTGTCTGAGCTGGGTCTTCACTGTTTGTCAATGTCCCTTTTATGGGACACTAGGCTTAAATGGGTTAACCCGTTTAGACTGACATTCGACTGGTACTGTGGACACACTTTAACCCATTTTAGACTGAAATTCAAGTGGTACTGGTGGACATATTTTAACCCATTTTAGACTGAAATTCAAGAGAAACTGGTGGACACATTTTAACCTACTTTAGACTGAAATTAGACTCTGGTACTGGTACTGGTGGACATATTTAACCCATTTTAGACTGAAATTAGACTGCTACTGGTGGACATGTTTTAACCCATTTTAGACTGAAATTCAAGTGGTACTGGTGGACACATTTTTTTTTTTTAATTTTAGACTGAAGTTTGACTGGTACTGGTGGACACATTTTAACCCATTTTAGACTGAAATTCAACTGGTAATGGTGGACACATTTTAAACCATTTTAGATTGAAATTTGACTGGTACTGGTGGACACATTTTAAACCATTTTAGACTGAAATTAGACTGCAACTGGTGGACACATTTTAACCCATTTTAGACTAAAATTAGACCGGTACTCGTGGATATATTTTTTTACCCATTTTAGACAGAACTTAGACTGGTACTGGTGGACATATTATAGACTGAAATTCAAGTGGTACTGGTGGACATAATTTTTACAAATTTTAGACTGAAGTTTGACTGATACTGGTGGACACATTTTAACCCATTTTAGACTGACATTTGACTGGTAATGGTGGACACATTTTAAACCATTTTAGACTGAATTTCGACTGGTAATGGTGGACACATTTTAAACCATTTTAGACTGAAATTCGACGGGTACTGATGGACAAATTTTAAACCATTTTAGACTGAAATTAGACTGCTACTGGTGGACATATTTTAACCCATTTTAGACTGAAACTAGAGCTGGTGTTTGTAAAACACTATGCCCCAACTGCCTAACACTGCTTGACTCCAACACTGCTTGCCAATGACGGTAACAACAGTACAAATATATGAGATTTCAATGTTATTTTATCAAAGGGAAATAACTCTAAAATAGGAGATAATTGGGATAAGAAAAAAATACGGGTCACCTATTTTTTCATGAGGAATCAAAATATGAAATTTCAAAACATTAGATTACATGGATCTAAACTTATGCTATACACAATAAAGTAATGACATTAAATGGCCAGAAATTGTGAAGGGCCATAACTCCAACATTTCATTTAATTGGTTCAAAATTTAATCAGGTGATCTCCTCCTCAATCCCAATCAGTATACCAAATATCATGGCTCTGGCTTAAATACTTTTTGAGATATCTTGCTGACAAGGTCAAAATGCCTAGAACTACAAAGGGCCATAACTACATCAATTTTTCATGGAATCCCCTAAAAAACAAATCAGGTTATCTCCACATCATCCGCAATCAGCATATAATATTTCAAGACCCTAGTTTAAGTACTTTTTGAGACATCTTGCTGACAAGGTTAAAATGAGCAAAACTGCAAAGGGCCATAACTTTAGCAATATTTTCACTGAATTCTCTCAAAATATAATCAGGTAATTTACACATCATTCCCACTTACTATATCGAATTTCAAGAACCCAGCTTAAATACTTTTCAAGATATCTTGCTCACAAGATTTAATTCTGATTTTTTTCAAAGGGGCATAACTCTAAACAAACATGCTAGACGAGAAAAAAAAATACGGGTCAGCTATTTTTTCATTGGGAACCCAAATATAAAATATGAAAACCCTAGCATGCAGGGTTCTTAAGATATGGCATGCACAAAAAAGCTTGATGGACAAACAGACGGATGGACAACTGAAGGCAAAATAATATGCCCCATCAATTTCATTTGAAACTGGGGGCATATCAGGTCATCTCCTCATCGCTACCAATCTATTCAAGTTTCAAGGCTCCAGCTTCAATAGTTTTTTTAGATTTTTTGCTGACAAGGGAAACATGCCCAAATTTACAAAGGGCCATTACTTACGAAATATTTTTTAGAAGTTACAAAAAAAGTTAATCAGGTCATCTACTCATCATTACCAATCAATTCACCAAGTTTCAAGTCTCTAGCTCTAACAGTTTTTGAGATATTTTCCTGACAAGATAAAAATGCCCAAAATGCCCAAAATAACAAAGGGCATTATTCAAAAGTTAATCAGGTTGTCTACTCATCATTACAAATCCATTTACCATATTTCATGGTTCTAGCTCTAACAGTTTTTGAGATATTTTGCTGTCAAGGTAAAAATGCCCAAAATCACAAAGGGCCATAACTCAAGAAGTATTTTTCAAAATGTCTTCAAAAGTTAATCAGGTTGTCTACTCATCATTACCAGTCTATTCATCAAGTTTCAAGGCTCTAGCTTCAACGGTTTTTGAGATATTTTGCTGACAGGGTAAAATGCCCCAAATTACAAAGGGCCATAACTCATGAAGTATTTTTCAGAATTTCTTCAAAAGTTAATCAGGCCATCTACTCATCACTACAAATCCATTTTCTAAGTTTCAAAGCTCTAGCTCTAACAGTTTTTGAGATACTTTGCTGACAAGGTAAAAAATGCCCAAAATTACAAAGGACCATAACTCAAGAAGTATTTTTCAAAATTTCTTCAAAAGTTAATCGGGTTTGTTTGTGTTGAGGTTTTACGGCCCAGTCAAACCAATGGGGTCATGTCGAGCGTGGTCACTTAACCTAACCACAAGTTTACTGGGCAGACTTAGTCCTAAAATCGGTTAACCAGTATTGTGCACATTCTTTCGCCAGAAACTGACAACCGCTCCTCTTGAATCAGAAGAAGGGAGGGAATGACCGTAGAAAATATTTCATGATCAATCTCCATGAAAGAGTTAATCAGTTATTCTACTCATCACTACCAGTATATTCATTAAGTTTCAAGGCTCTAGTTCCAACGGTTTTGAGATATTTTGCTGACAAGGTAAAAATGCCTAAAATTACAAAGGGGCATAACTCAAGAAGTATATTTCAAAATTTCTTCAAAAGTTAATCAGGTTGTCTACTCATCACTACCAGTCTATTCATCAAGTTTCAAGGCTCAAACTTCAATAGTTTTTTAGATATTTGCTGACAAATTAAAAATGCCCAAAATTACAAAGGGCCATAACTCATGAAGTATTTTTCAGAATTTCTTCAAAAGTTAATCAGGTCATCTACCCATCATTACAAACCCATTTACTAAGTTCAAGGCTCAAGCTCTAACAGTTTTTGAGATATTTTGCTGACAATGTAAAAATGCCCAAAATTACAAAGGGGCATAACTCAAGAAGTATTTTTCAAAATTTCTTCAAAAGTTAATCAGGCTGTTTACTCATCACTACCAGTCTATTCATCAAGTTTCAAGGCTCTAGCTCCAATGGTTTTTGAGATATTTTGCTGACAGGGTAAAATGCCCCAAATTACAAAGGGCCATAACTCATTAAGTATTTTTCAAAATTTCTTCAACAGTTAATCAGGTCATCTACTCATCACTACAAATCCATTTACTAAGTTTCAAGGCTCTAGCTCTCTAACAGTTTTTGAGATATTTTGCTGACAAGGTAAAAATGCCCAAAATTACAAAGGGCCATAACTCAAGAAGTATTTTTCAAAATTTCTTCAAAAGTTAATCAGGTTGTCTACTCATCACTACCAGTCTATTCATCAAGTTTCAAGGCTCAAGCTTCAATAGTTTTTGAGATATTTTGCTGACAAGATTGCGTCCATATTTTTTCAAAGGGCCATAACCTAGAAAATGGGCATAATCCTGTTAAGAAAAAAAACACATGTCAGCTATTTTTTCATGAGGAATCTATATAAGAAATTTCAAAACAGTAGCATTCACGGTTCTAAAGTTATGCTATGCATCAAAAAGCGTGACGAACGGACGGACGGAAGAACGGACAAACAACCCAGAAGCAATATGCCCCTCCAACTTCTTTGAAGTTGGGGGCATAATTAGACCAGTACTGTTGGACACATTTTAACCCATTTTAGACTGATACTAGACCAGTACAGATGGACACATTTTAACCCATTTTAGACTGAAATTAGAACGGTACTCGTGGATACATTTTAATCCGTTTTAGACAGAACTTAGACTGGTACTGGTGAACACCTTTTAGACTGAAAATAGACTGGTGCTGGATGACACATTTTAACCCATTTTAGACTCAGACTGGTACTGATGGACACATTTTAGCCCATTTTAGACTGAAACTAGAGCTGGTGTTTGTAAAACACTATGCACCCAACTGCCTGACTCTAACACTGTTTGACTCCAACACTGCTTAGCCATGACGGTAACAACAGTACAAATATATGATTTCAATGTTATTTTATCAAAGGGAAATAACTCTAAAATAGGAGATGATTGGGATAAGAAAAAAATACGGATCACCTATTTTTTCATGAATCAAAACATGAAATTTCAAAACATTAGCATACATGGTTCTAAACTTATGCTATACACAATAAAGCAACGACATTAAATGGCCCGAAATTGCGAAGGGCCATAACTCCAACATTTCATTTAATTGGTTCAAAATTTATTCAGGTGATCTCCTCCTCAATCCCAATCAGTATACCAAATATCATGGCTCTAGCTTAAATACTTTTTGAGATATCTTGCTGAAAAAGTCAAAATGCCTAGAACTACAAAGGGCCATAACTACATCAATTTTTCATGGAATTCCCTAAAAAACAAACCAGGTAATCTCCACATCATCCCCAATCAGCATATAATATTTCGACTCTAGCTTAAGTGCTTTTCGAGAAATCTTGCTGACAAGGTCAAAATGAGCAGAACTGCAAAGGGCTGTAACTTTATCAATATTTTCATGGAATTCTCTCAAAATATAATCGGGTAATGTACACATCATTCCCACTCACTGTATCGAATTTCAAGAACCCAGCTTAAATACTTTTCAAGATATCTTGCTCACAAGATTTAATTCTGATTTTTTTCAAAGGGGCATAACTTTAAATAAACATGCTAGACAAGAAACAAAATACTGGTCGGCTATTTTTTCATTGGGAACCCAAATATAAAATTTCAAAACCCTAGCGTGCAGGGTTCTTAAGATATGGCATGCACAAAAAAAGCTTGATAAACGGACAAACAGTGGGATGGACAAATGAAGGCAAAATAATATGCCCCATCAATTTCATTCGAAACTGGGGGGATAATCAGGTCATCTACACATCGCTACCAATCTATTCATCAAGTTTCAAGGCTCCAGCTTCAATAGTTTTTGAGATATTTTGTTCACAAGGGAAACATGCCCAAATTTACAAAGGGCCATTACTTATGAAATATTTTTCAGAATTTACAAAAAAATTAATCAGGTCATCTACTCATCATTACCAATCAATTCACCAAGTTTCAAGTCTCTAGCTCTAATAGTTTTTGAGATATTTTGCTGACAAGATAAAAATGCCCAAAATAACAAAGGGGCATAACTCAAGAAGTATATTTCAAAATTTCTTCAAAAGTTAAACAGGTTGTCTACTCATCACTAACAGTCTATTCATCAAGTGTCAAGGCTCAAGTTCCAACAGTTTTTGAGATATTTTGCTGACAAGGTAAAATTGCCCAAAATTACAAAGGGCCATAACTCATGAAGTATTTTTCAGAATTTCTTCAAAAATTAATCAGGTCATCTACTCGTCACTACAAATCCATTTACTAAGTTTCAAGGCTCTAGCTCTAACAGTTTTTGAGATATTTTGCTGACAAGATAAAAATGCCTAAAATTACAAAGGGGCATAACTCAAGAAGTATATTTCAAAATTTCTTCAAAAGTTAATCAGGTTGTCTACTCATCACTACCAGTCTATTCATCAAGTTTCAAGGCTCTAGCTTCAACAGTTTTTGAGATATTTTGCTGACAAGTTAAAAATGCCCTAAATTACAAAGGGCCATAACTCATGAAGTGTTTTTCAGAATTTCTTCAAAAGTTAATCAGGTCATCTACACATCACTACAAATCCATTTACTAAGTTTCAAGGCTCAAGCTCTAACAGTTTTTGAGATATTTTGCTGACAAGGTAAAAATGCCCAAAATTACAAAGGGCCATAACTCAAAAGGCATTTTTCAAAATTTCTTCAAAAGTTAATCAGGTTGTCTACTCATCACTACCAGTCTATTCAATAAGTTTCAAGGCTCTAGCTCCAATGGTTTTTGAGATATTTTGCTGACAAGATAAAAATGCCTAAAATTACAAAGGGCCATAACTCATGAAGTATTTTTCAGAATTTCTTCAAAAGTTAATCAGGTCATCTACTCATCACTACAAATCCATTTACTAAGTTTCAAGGCTCTAGCTCTAACATGTTAGTTTTTGAGATATTTTGCTGACAAGGTAAAATTGCCCAAAATTACAAAGGGCCATAACTCAAGAAGTATTTTTCAAAATTTCATCAAAAGTTAATCAGTTTGTCTACTCATCACTACCAGTCTATTCATCAAGTTTCAAGGCTCTAGGTTTAATAGTTTTTGAGATATTTTGCTGACAAGATTGCATCCATATTTTTTCAAAGGGCCATAACTCTGAAAAGGGGCATAATCCTGTCAAGAAAAAAAATACGTGTCAGCTATTTTTTCATGAGGAATCCATATATGAAATTTCAAAACAGTAGCATTCACGGTTTTAAAGTTATGCTATGCATCAAAAAGCGTGACGAACGGACGGACGGACGGACGGACGGACGAACAACCCAGAAGCAATATGCCCCTCCAACTTCTTTGAAGTTGGGGGCATAATTAGACTCTGGCACTGGTGGATACATTTTAACCCAATTTAGACTGAAAATAGACTCTGGTACTTGTGGACACATTTTAAACTTTTTAGACTGTAACTAGCAATGTGTTTGTATAACACTATGCCCCCAACTAAATGCTTGTCCATACAAAATGCCAAAATTGGACAGGGGCGTAACTGTGACAAAATGTCGCAAAAGCGCTTAACAGGGTAAGTCTAAAGAGGGTCATAATTTGGGCAAATATCTACAAAATTTCACAATAATCTCTGATTGCCTGCAAAATTTGATGACCCTAAATAGTTATAGGTTGCTTACAAGGTTTTCCTATGCTAAAATACCTAAGTCTGGAAAGGGGACATAATTTGATCAAATATTTATAAAAATTCACCAAAATTTAATCAGGTCATCTACACATTGATATTTTGATTACAAGATTTTCATTTGCTAAAATGGCAAAGTTTAAAAACTCCATCATGAAGAAGAAAAACATATGCGTCAGCTAATTTTTCATAAGCAATGCAATATGGAATTTAAAAACCCTAGCATACATGGTTCCAAAGAGATGAGATGGCGCAAAAGCGAAAAAATGTTTAAGTCTGAAAGAGGCATATTTTGGACAAAAATTTATAAAATTTCACCAAAAAATTAATCAAGTCATCTACATAATGATCCCTGATTGCCTGCAAAATTTCATGAACGTAGCTCTTTCCTATGCTAAAATGCCTATGTCTGAAAAAGGGGCATAATTTGATAAAATATTCATAAAAGGTCACCAATATTTAATAAGGTCATCTACACATTGATTCCAAACAGTTTGCATAAGTTCATGAGCCCTTGAGATAACTTCTATGGAATTTTGCAGGTCATCAGTGATCATTGTGAAGATGAACTGATTAACTTTTGCTGTTTCATAAATATTTGTCCAAATTATGCCCCTTTTCAGACTTAGGCAAGACAATGATCCCTGATTGGCTGCAAAATTTCATGAGCCTAACTCAACAAGGTTTCTTAGATATTTTGCTTACAAGATTTTCATTTGCTAATTTGCTAAAATGCCTAAGTCACAAAAGGGGCCATAACTCCACCATGCAGAATCTGACCAAAAAAAAAAAAAAAAAAAAATACGAGTCAGGTAATTTTTCATAAGCAATGCATACATGAAATTTCAAAATCCTGGCATACATGATTCTAAAGATATGAGAGGTCTCAAAAGCATGTGAGGTAAGCGGATAAGCCTGAAGCAATATGCGCTCCCATCTTTGTCATGCTCAGTATACCGGGGAAAAATTGCAGCAGTTCATATTTTGAAATTTTTTTTTTTTTTTTATTTTCCTGAGAAAATAGGCTTGGACATTTCATTTAAGTTGTCTCCTTAAGACGATTTGCATGAAATTTCCAAGTCTATACCGGGTATTTTCTCGAGGAAATTTAGGAAAATATCATCAATTTGTCATCTGTTAAAATAAAGAATAGGTATTGTGACAAAAAGTCCTCCTCACACTTCAATGACATTATGGGAACTTCTCTGCATCATCAATACATGTATGCATGTGTTGTATTCGTATTAGTATTTGAAAAGACCTCCACCTGAGCAAATAATTTATACCCAGATAAGATGCCGCAGAATATTGAGTCTGATCAGACCTACACTGTTTGCCACTCATCCAGCACTCTCTAGACACATTAACATTTTCAAATATTGTTGAAAATATACGGCAAATATGGTTAGAAGGGGTCTGAATATTAAATATGGTAAATATGCTGACATTTGAATATTTGACGCATGTTCGTCAACTCATCCAAAACATGACCAAACTCATTCAGATATCGATTATGAGAAATAAATTAGCAGTTCAGGCTACAAAAAGACTCCCTCCACCCCCCCCCCACCCACCACATACAAAGTACCTCCTAGGATGATTTAATAGTTTATACCCATGTACAAGTGACACACCTGTAATTTCCAGAGTTTTACTTTATATTTTTAGTATAGGAAATGGTGAGTACGTTTTAAATGGAAAAGTTCTTGAAATTACCTATATGAGCTGTAAAATTTTGAAAATACAATAAATAAGCTCCCGCAACATGGTACTGGCTATCGGTAGTAGGAAAATATTTACAGAGGACTTGTTAAGGAGGAGTATTAGTGGTAATTCTGGGATATTTTAACTCATTTCTCCATAAAAACATATGTTGTGGGTACTCGTTTTGGCAAGGTGCTTCTAATGAGTAACCACAAAGTATGTTTATGGAGACATAAGAAAAATTATCCCAGAATCGCCACCAAATACTCCTCGTTAACAAGTCCCCTGTTTTAACATAGCAACAGATAAGGCGCTTTTTTCATCCGAAAAATGCTGATATCTTTCTTATTTCTCAACAAAAACATATGTTGTGGATACTTATTATAAGCACCTCAGTGAGGCGCTTCTAATGAGTACCCAAAACATATGTTTTCATCGAGAAATAAGAAAAGTATTATGTGGATACTCCCTCTTATCTGTAACTATGCTGTTTATCCTTAGACTGAAGTTGTGTGGGCGTTCTATAATATAAATGTTAATGTGCTGACTGCGTGTGCATGCATGCTTGCTTCTTAGTGAGAATATGTGTTTTAAATATAAATTATAAAAAGTTTTAAACATTTTTTATGATGCATTTTTATTCATTTTAATAAAAATAAGATGTATTTTTTTGTGCTTACAATAAAGTCAGCTTAAAGGACTCTTTCGTCTACATCGTCTCTCTGGTTCACTTCACATTTGTGTTGACTTTGCAGTCATGGGTACGTGGTTTGGACTTTGGATAAACAGTTGACTCTCGTTATCTCGAATTCCAAGGGACGCTCTGAAATACTTCAAGATATCTGTACCTCGAAATATCAGAGTTGCAGAAGTGAGGAAAACAATAAATCGAACAACCACATTTAACAAATGAATATGTTATTTGACTCCTGAAGTTAGAGATATATTGAAAATATTGTGGAAAAGAGGAGAAGCAATTTCTCCTCTTTTGCACAATATTTTGTTACCTGTTCTTAGATTTCCATGTTAAAACAGGGACAAGAATTTCACTTCGAGATAAGCGATTATTCAAGATAAGCGAGGTTGAGATAACGAGAGTCGACTGTATATATTTTGTTATAAATACTGTAATTTTACTGGTTTGGTGTGTTTCCTGGTGTTTCGATTACAGATGTTTAACAGACCCAACACTGGCATTGAGTTTTACTATATTTCAGGGCCCAGTTGTTCAAAGCATCGTTAGCTTAACGAGCTCGTTAAGGGTCATTTCGTTAACTGTTTTATTGGATTCAATATACAATATTCTGATATTTTTTGCACTGCAAAAGCTACTCACATTTTTTTTTCAGCAAAAAATTTCAGCATATTTGCGTATCACTCGATGTAAATTTTAACGAATCGTTAACTTATGACGTTGTTAGCTTTGAACAACTGGGCCCTGAGTGCAGTATTTTCATACAGATTTTAGGATCAATATTCTTAGAAAAAAAAAATACCTGCAAGATATAATGAAAGATTTTTAATGTTGGCATTCAAATAAATTATAAACATTAGCTGTCTATGACAACAAGCACCTGGTTTCATATATCAAAATATTCTTAGTAATGTTCATGGTATAACAATGAGAATGCATCTCACTCTCCGCAATGGAAGAGCAATTTTTCCTGTCCATCTTAAATAAAAACCATCAGATTAGGGGAACCAGCATGCACTTCTCAACTTCCATGTTGTTTAAATGCTGTAGTGATAAGCCTTTCTTCTACTGAAATACAGGTACTTATCATGATTTTTCGCTTTAAGGGGAAGTGACACGCTTCAAGGAGAGGAAACTCTTTCAAAATTGTTTTTGTTCTCTTCTGGAAAGGGGTCTACTCTAAAATGAAACCATTTAAATTATCAGGAATGCAAACAGGAGGTCACAGAAGTTATCTCCCCTGTGCAATATGGCAGAAAATCTATCAGGAATATTCAGTCCACTTAATAAGTAGTGATGTTACAGTAAGTGTTGTGTTCATGTAATTATTCAGTTTAATGAAACCAAGCACCTGTATTTATGATGATGCATAGCTACAGATAAGAGGGGGTATCCACATAATATTTTTCTAATTTTCCATGAAAACATATGTTGTGGGTACTCATTAGAAGCGCCTCGCTGAGGCGCTTCTAATGCGTACCACAACATATTTCGTGGAGAAATAAGAAAGATATCAGCATTTTTCGGATGAAAAAATGCCTTATCTGTTGCTATGACGATGGCTATTTTACACAAAAGCATCAAAGTCTCAGATTGGTGGATTTCTCTTATTTTTCCATGAGGAGATTTTTATTTCTGCTCAAAACACAGATTGTTGGTACTCGTTACATAGCTACAGATAAGAGGGGGTATCCACATAATATTTTTCTTATTTCTCCATGAAAACATATGTTGTGGTACTCATTAGAAGTGCCTCACTGAGGCGCTTCTAATGAGTACCCACAACATATGTTTTTGTGGAGAAATAAGAAAGATATCAGCATTTTTTGGATGAAAAGAACGTCTTTTCATTTGCTATGTCGTTAGACCACGTTCTATATTTTAGAGCAGAAAAAATAATGCATACCTCTGAAAACCCCAGTTTTACTGCATAAAAGTGGGGTTCGATGGGGTCTAAATCACACAGGCCTATTCACGTGATGTTTTATCAAGAAAACATAATTGGAGTCAGATACTAGAAACTAATGACCATAAAATCAGCAGCCTTTTAAAACAACACTCAAAACACACTTCAGATCCTCTATATTTTATATCATAACTGCTTGATAGATTTACAATACGTTCACTCTTTACAAGTGACTACTGTCTGATAACGGATTTTCAGTAAATACTCAGTTATTTTGAAAAATGACAAACAAATTCCATATCAGTATTTAGCACAAACTAGTTTGCAACAGGTGCCGCAAAAATTTTGGAAATCGGTTGACAGATGAGGATTTTATGACCAAAAATAGTTTTGAATAGGGCATTTTCTATAGTAAAATTACTAGCAAGGGAAGTAATTATTTTCACGCAAAATTTTTTAATTGATTGTATTTGATCAAAGGTACCCAAAATAGGCACAAAAGATCCAAAACACTTACCATGGTTCAAAGCATTCAATTAAAGCCACAAAAGATGCCAGAATCGAAACTTTATGATCATGGATTATCTCCCCTGGCAATGTAAAATCCCTAGTCAAAATTAATTCTGGTCATAAAATTTTCAGTTGTGGATGGATTTTCAAATTTTTTGCGGGGCATGTTACGAAAAATTTAGTACCTACTTTTGGTATAGAAATCATCTATCCTAGTCTAAGTTTACTACAAGTAGTCCCCAAAATCGTTATCAGAGGACAAAAAGTGAACATTAAGTAAATTTTCTCATTTAAATATTTTTCAGAAACGAGATTAAGATAAATTTAAGCAAGATCACCTTAGTTATAATCACATAGCGTGCTAAATGAGTCATAAATATGCACATTATGACATACGGTTAACAGGAAATCAATGGAAGTGAGTTTTCTGGGCTTTAAAAGTGATTCTGTCTTATTCAAACGAAATAAAACAGAGCATATCATGAACCCAGGTTGATTAAACAATAAGCGCTAGTCGTACAGTCAGATTCAGCTTGGCTGGAGCTTTTGATGCGGTACAGTTGGCGCTAGTCGTACAGTCAGTCGAAACTGATGGGTACAATTCAAGAGGTCATGGTTTACAAAATCGAAACATGTAGAGCCTGGCAGTTATCATACATAAACAAGATAAAAGATAATATGTGTTTGAAAGATTTCAAGTTCAAATAATCGTGAAGTTGGCCTTAATTCGGAGTATATCAACCTGGATTCATTGAGTTGACGGGCGACAAAACCAGGAAAATCACTGATTGAGAAGCACCGGTTCCAATTAGGCCACTGTATGTTTATATGCTGTGATTATGCCCCTTTCCTGAGTTATGGCCCTTTGAAAAAATTTGAATGAAATCTTGTCAGCAAAATATCTCAAAAACTATTGAAGTTAGACTAGAGCCTTGAAATTTGAGGAATAGATTGGTAGTGATGAGTAGATGACCTGATTAACTTTTGAATAAATTCTGAAAAAATACTTCTCAAGTTATAGCCCTTTGTCATTTCGGGCATTTTTACATTGCAGACTTTTTTATGCATAGCATAAGTTTTGAACTGTGCATGCTAGGGTTTTGAAATTTTATGTTTGGATACCTCATGAAAAAATAGCTGATATGTGTTATTTATCTTATCAAGATAATGCCCCTTTCCTGAGTTATGGCCCTTTAAAAAAATATGTACGAAATCTTGTCTGCAAAATATCTCAAAACCTATTGATGCTAGAGCCTTGAAATTTGAGAAATAGATTGGTAGTGATGAGTAGATGACTTGATTAAATTCTGAAAAATACTTCTTAAGACCCTTTGTCATTTTCATTTTTACATTGCACACTTTTTGATGCATAGCATAAATTTTTAACTGTGCATGCTAGGGTTTTGAAATTTCATATTTGGATTCCTCGTGAAAAAATAGCTGACAAGTATTTTTTTTCTTATCAATATATGCCCCTTTCCTGAGTTATGGCCCTTTGAAAAAAAAATGGATGAAATCTTGTCAGCAAAATATCTCAAAAACTATTGAAGCTAGAGCCTTGAAATTTGAGGAATATATTGGTAGCTATGAGTAGATGACCTGATTAACTTTTGAATAAATTCTGAAAAGTACTTCTTATGGCCCTTTGTCATTTTGGGCATTTTTACATTGCACACTTTGATGCATAGCCTAACTTTTGATTTGTGCATGTTAGGGTTTTGAAATTTCATGTATATATATAGATTCCTCATGAAAATATACCTGGCATGTGCTTTTTTTCTTGTCAAGGTTATGTGCATTTCCTGACTTATGGCCCTTAGAAAAGATATGGATGAAATCTTGTTAGCATAATATCTCAAAAACTAGTGAAGCTAGAGCCTTGAAACCTATTGAATAGATTGTTAGTGAGAAGTAGATGACCTGATCAACATTTGAATAAATACTGCCAGATACTTCTTGAGATTTGGCCCATTGTCAATTTGTTTTTTTTTTTGTTTTTGTTTTTTTCTGTCAGAGTCTTCATTGTGGAGTAATGCCCCTTTTCAAACTTAGGCCAATGAAAATCTTGTAAACAAAATATCTAAAGACCCACTTGAGTTGGGCTCATGAAATTTTGCAAGCAGTTTGGAACTAAGGTGTAATGACCTGATCAAATTTTGGTCGCAGTTATGTTTCTTTTCAACTTAGGCATTTTGTATCGACAAGCATATAGTTGGGGGCATAGTGTTTTACAAACACATTTCTAGTTTTCTGGGTTTTTTTTGTTTTGTTTTTGTTTTTTGTTTTTTTCTGCAAAATTTAAAAATAGCCCAAATATAATATTCTACATAAAATTTTACACACTGTCAGAGTAAATACCCATACTACTGAGATAACAACACCATACAATTTGAACAAATCTATTTTTCCCACAAATGGTGTACCCAGAATGTGCAGATGGAAAGGCAAACAAAGTAGACTCAGATCGGACGGCATCTTGGAGAAGTCTGATCTGGGTCTGCACTTTTTGCTCAGGCCTGTTTGTACTACTATTTAGGGTGATCATGGTAATGCCATTTACAAAAAAACAAAAACAAATGCTGTCCCAAGTGGTCAAAAATTATTTTGGGTAGGGAGGATTTTTTTGGGGTAGGTATAAGAAAATCGCAAACAAACAAAATTTTATTTTTGGACTGAGAAGAATGTTGTCAAACCTGATTAGAACCATGCCAGTCCTATGAGACATGCACATATTGATGATTGCGGTCTCAGTCTTGGACCCACATCGAGCAAAGCTGTACTGGGCTTGAACCTGGGACCCTCAGAATACCAATCTGATCTTTTACTGACGTAACTATCCTAGCACCACCATCATATTTTACCCTGCTGAATAAGATCTATCCCGGAATCTCCCCAGAATCACGACAGTCCTATGAGACACGCACATATTGATTCCTGGTACTGGGATATTTAACCAGCATGTAAAGTGTTAATGACATTGAAAGAGGCATCATTCAGCAAGATTTTATTAATCTCCAAGATTTTATTCATCTATAACATTTTTTTTTATGAAATTTCATTTTTCCCTCTTGGGACTTTGAATATCGTGACACCCTGAGTCTGCAATAATGTGTCTGATTTTGTGTTGAGGTTTTACGGCTCAGTCAACCGGGACTCAACCCAATGGGGTCATGTCGAGCGCGGTCAGTTTACCTAACCACATGTTTACTGGACAGGCTTAGTCCTCTAAGCGGTTAACCAGTATTGTGCACATTCTTTCGCCAGAAACTGACAACTGCCCTTCTTGAATCAGCGGAAGGGAGAGGATGACAGTAGAAAATATTTAATGATCAATCTCTAAAAGAATGTTGCCGACCTCGGAGGGGGTTGAACCCGCGACCTCCTGGTCTCCAATCGGACGGCGCATCCAACTGAGCCACCGAGGCCGGCTATAATGTGTCTGAAAATACCATTCAAATGGACCTGCCCAAAACATAGTAATGATACATAATGTACCATGAAGATGCATTAAGTAGCCTAGCTGCATAATGTTACATAAAAATGCCTAAAATATGACTGCAGCACATTTTAGTTTTGTTCTGGTTTTTCATCAAGTACAATTTAGACCTTATTTGTTTTGACTTTGCATTGGAGACACATTACATTGATCAGGGTTTGTGAGTAAGAACCAACAGGTAGGGTAAAACTGTTTGCACATTATGTTTTAAGGAATGTCAAGTCTAGTGAAAATATTTTCTGTCATATTTCACTATACACTAGCATATCTTGAGGCTTGCGTATGGTCAACAAGAACCTTTACAAAATTATTTTGCAACAATTCTTGTCATCAAGGTCATTGTAATGAGCAGTATCCACATTTTATAATGGTGAAACGTGTTAAAATATCCTGAAATTATCTTCGCTGGCACATTGTAATGAAATACTTGTAATAAAGAGAGATCATCTCACATACAATATAGTACAGAAATAAGAAAAATATTAACTTGACACCCACTCTTATCTGGAGCTATGAAAATACTTTGAAGAGTTTCTTTGTTTCTAGCAAAGGTTTTTGACAAATAGATAGTATGTCCAGACAATGGTACAAGACTTAAAAGTGCATATAAATCATAATGTATATAAAATTATTAAAGGTTTTCTGCTAGGTTCTATATAGCAGTCAGGTTCCATAGTAGAATCGTTGGCACAATTGACTGCAGATTCATGGTCTCAGCATGTAATACTCAGCTAAGGGTGCCATATACCGGGCCGTATGAAGAGAGTAGTCCTAAGTTTGAACCCCAGCATAGCCACATAACTTTTGCTAAGATCATCAACCATCATTCTGCCCCTTCCTTGGAGTCAAGATGAGCAGTTGTCAGTCACTGGCAAATGTATGTTAACTGACCTGCTTTGCATTGTTGTTGGGAGACCCCTAAATGGGTAATTGGCAAACAATGCCAACCCAGATCAGACATCACAGAATGCGGCGTATGGTCAGGGTCCCCACTGTTTGCAAATAGTTTGTCTTTTTTCTATAGGAATATCTAAATCTCATAGCCAGACGTACCTAAAATTGAAATTGGACGCTTCCAATATATAGTGTGGGATATTCTATTCAGTAGACAAGGAGTTAAGAGCGTTGATGGGCTGTAAAACTCGAAAAAAAGAAGCGCCTCGTTTCTCAGAGCCTTTTTTACTATCATAGCAGATAAATTAAGATTGTACTTATAGTTGCCAGAGATACAGAGTATCCAAAAACCTAAAAAATATAGATCTAATTTATATCATTATCTCTATCAGGTTTTTTTTTTTATGTCTTGAAACATAGACATGACCCTAATCAGTCCGATCTTAATGACCCATATATGTAGGTCAGTGTGATGGCAACCGGTAATTCTATTAATACAGATGATTTTCTGTGTCAGCTCCAATAACAGATCATTCTCCCGTCTGTGTTTTTATTTGAAACCACTTATACTTACATAATAAAATGCTCAACAACGATATTTCACGTACTTTACACATTCATCTACACACGTTCTACACACTACTGCCGAAAAAATGTGAATCTTTCCCGCCAATCAGTGGTGTGCTGAGCTTGTCACGGAAAAGTACGTCATATGCCGAGTAGTGATCGTTTGCGGAAATAACCAATTTTGGTATCTATACATCCGTTTAGCCACTCACGGAATTTATCGAAAACTAACGGGCTATGCCATAAATGGGCAAATAGCTTCCCGTGTTGGTTCCCAAATAGAATGACGTCAATCAATGGAATGTGTCCTTCTTGTACCATATTTGGAAAGTAGTTATCCGGTAACTCCCCAGGTCATACGTTCATGCATAGCTAATTAGGGTGGTTGTAAATCTTACTATGTCAGTTTAATCTAAACTTGAGCATTGTTTTTAAATTATATTTTGTGAAATCCATAGATTTAATGTTAAGTTTTGTAGCATTTTCTTTTATTTTGTAAAATGTTTGCGCAAAGATGCATTATTTGAACTGACCTATATAGTAGCTCCACTGCCAGGTAGCAAAGGTTAACTTAAATTCTCATGTACGTCATCATTGACGCAAGTGTTGCTACGGCCGTAATCGTATGGAGACGAATTCTCATTGGTTTTCATTTTACAACTTGTGCCAAATAAGGAAATCCCGTAAGCTGGGCATTCATTCATAAATTGTTGATATAAAACCAGAGGTTCATTCATAGATTTTCAGACTACGAGTCAGGTTGTTTGAGTAAGAGATAGTAGTATTGTGAATAAGTTTATGTTGGAATACAATTTGATTGACTTTAATGAGTCATTGAGTATTTGTACACATTGGATAATCAAGTGCCATCCACAACAACTGCCGGAATGATAATGGACGGACTTGATACCCTGTCTCAAGTCGCTCTGGCAGACATCTGTTTTGATAATTATCATGATAGTGGATTTGGAATGGGGCGACTTCCTTCTGAATCTGTTGATGATTCTCTTAACACTCCTGTCACATCGTCTTCGGATGTAACATTCTTTGTGGATACTTTAGATCCTTTGCCGATCACGGCTACTGGTAAATATTATCTTATTTTTGTCATTATTTACTGTAATTTTCGTTCGTCAGCTCCCTTGCTGTATGAACAGCTGATCATTAAATTTCCACTGAAATAGGCGGAATTTCACATATTTGATAAATGACAGTCAGACGAGATCGTTGTTTTGAACGGAATTATCTGTTTTTCATGTAAAAAAATGGTCTGAAAGGGGACATTTAGTTATTTTTCAACGTTTCTTTCAAAGTCACTTGTTGTCGAGCACTCACCATCGAGGTCTAAAAATAGAACTATGTACGTCAGAGCCTAATGAATGAACAAATTGTAGGTCAGATAAGAAACTTACGGAATGTTCATTATTTTAACAAAGATAGTGAGATTTACTTGTGTTGGATTGTGAATACTAACAAACTGGTTCTGCTAGCGTAGTTTGCTTTCCGTATTTGCCGGTTTACTGTGTAGTCAGGCTGTATATTGTGTTTTGTTTGAACCGCATAATCAAGCGCCCACGTCAAAGAGGCGGGGCTTAACTATATGTGTCCTATTTTAAACACCGAATGACGTCAAACACTGGTGTATCCCAATTGATGTGTCTATCTTTAGAAACAAATCAATTAGAATGACGACAGACGTATGCATTTTGACATTTTTGTTGGTCATTCATAGATTAACGGATTCGCAGCACGCATTAAGAATGAAACTGGATAGGAAAACTGAAATAACATTAAAACTTTGTGGTACTTATTTATTTTTATGATTAGTGAGATATTTGTTTATTTATTTATTTGTTTATTTATTTATTTACACTGATTATTGTGAGTACACAATACTTCGACCATCGTATAGAGATAGAGAGAGAGAGAGAGAGAGAAATAATTCCATCGTCGCGTATGGTCTCAATTATAGTACAGAATTGTGGTGTACAGTTGTATTTCCCAACAAGAATAACGCTTTATTGTCAGTATCTAAAATAACCCGGCGGGCATACAACATTGAAACAACGTCTATTCAACGTCTTGGCATGGAATCAACGTTGAATCAACGCAGTTTGAACATTGTATGCCGGCTGGCTACATTTGTCAGTTTCGGTTTTTGGTGACAATGTGGAATTACCTCTCTCTCTCTCTCTCTCTCTCTCTCTCTCTCTCTCTCTCTCTCTCTCTCTCTCTCTCTCTTAAAACTGTTGATGAATTTGTTTTTCTTTATCGTTTTAGCAACCTTAGAGGCATCCATCAACATCCCTGACAAATTCACCGAGGGGATTTTCGCTCAAACACAGAGACAGCAGCCCAATCAGCCACAGACGTTATCTTCAGATCCCAACTTTAGCCAGCGAGTCCACTACACTGGAACACTGGTTACTACGTCAGCCGCTCCTACCTCTACCAGCAATGACCCCTTTCAGAATATCAACTTATTCGCACCCCTGTCACCGTTTTTCAACATCTTATCACAGACGATGCAGGGTGCACAGTTACAAGCGCAGGTACCTCAGTCATGTGACGTAAATTGTCAGACTCAACAACAGCCGATTAGTACACAACAGGATTTCAGCACATTGTCGACGCCATCAGACTGTCAGCAGAGCAATGCTAGTGGTTCTGTGTTCAGCTCCGCTCCAACTACTCCCATACACCAGTCTCAGCCCGAATCTCCACAGCCTACAGACAACACGACAGTCAGTCACCACAGTCCCTGTGATCAGTATACAAGATTTTCATCCCCGGTTACATCTCCGGTCACACCCAGTCCGACGATATCTACGCCCGAACCACAGGCTACCGACGGAGGAATATTTGCTGACCAAAATACTATATCATACTCATCGCCACCCCCTCCTTACTCTGGACCAAGTATATCTTATTGTAACTCCATGAACTTTCCTGTAAAACAGCAACAGACATTTAGCAGTTGTGCACAGCAAAATGTACCACAAAATGTACCTTTCACGGACATAGAAGGACTCAGTTATTCTACGTCAGTGGTGCCATCATTAAACGCGTCACAATTTCAACCTACTGACGTGCGGTATCAAACACAAACCTCAAGTGGTTGTGCAAAATTCGAGTGTAGAATTCAAGGCGCTATTCTGGGACCTCAGACCCACCTGCCGGATTTCTCCGCGCTGCAGGTTACAACTCCACAGGATTCAAATAGAAACCCGCCGCAGTACTCGGTGCCAATCAAAACAGAGCCAATGAGTGACATTTCTTTAGACTCGTATACGCCCATGGTATCTTCTCCACAGCTTGATTTTGACCAATCACAAACTTCTAAAGTTCCAATTCTTAGTTCTGGAATTTTAAATCAGCCATATTCACAAGGACAGTTAAAATTATTACCTGTGAAACCGCGAAAGTATCCTAATAGACCCAGCAAAACGCCGCCTCATGAGCGTCCCTACGCATGCCCAGTCGAGAACTGCGATCGGCGCTTTTCACGCAGTGACGAACTTACACGACACATACGGATTCATACTGGACAGAAGCCATTCCACTGTAGGATATGTATGCGTTCATTCAGCCGTAGCGATCACCTGACCACTCACGTGCGTACACACACTGGAGAGAAACCGTTCTCATGCGACTCGTGCGGACGGAAATTTGCTAGAAGTGACGAGAAGAAAAGACATGCTAAAGTGCACTTAAAACAAAAAGCTAAAAAGGAAGCTAAAATGTTGGCTGTAAATGCTCAAATGCCGACTACAACAACTGCGTCAATGATTATGGACACTTTAGCTCCTGGATTAGCTTTCAGTATGAACAGTGCCAGCGGGTCTGGTAGTGGAATACCCCTTGTTGTGACGACTAACTCCTTATAAGGAGGCATTATGACTAGATAATGTGGCTTCATAGAAGTCGTTTCTGAAGATCAAAATGGATTGCCATAACTCTAATGAATAAATATACATAGGCATGATTACATTATTTACATGCTTGACATTTAAAATACATTATTAATGCATTTGTATTGTTCAGTGCTAAATGTTTATCTAGTCAAATCAGAAACAATATTAAGATCTTACAGCAAAACTTTTTCTTTCTTTTTTCTTTAAGACCATAATAAGACATACCGTATTCGCTCTAATTACCGCAATGTACGTTTAAGTTTTCAAAATTACTAAAAAAACTTGTAGTAAAATAGCCTGCGAATACACGTACATTTAAAGAAAGATCAGCAGAGAACTTCATGAGGGGCGTATCTAATGATACTTACGCATTATTTTTTTCTGATTTTCTTCATAAAGGCATATGTTTTTTGTACTCGTTTGAATTGCCTCGACTTGTCGAGGCAATTCAAATGAGTACCAACAACATATGTTTTTATAAAAGAAGTAGATAAAAGTACACTGGCTGTAATCTAAAGACTACTAAATTGCTTGACTGTGCGCTTATAGGAGCATGTGCGGTAATTAGGTCGATTACGGTAATCATAAATTGTAAATTTATTCATAAGTCATATAAGATATTTTAACTTTTAATGTTATAAAATACAAACTTTTCAAAAAAGTGCTATTTTAATATTTGTATATCGTAAGTGCTGTCACAGTCTATGTTCCTGTAGACATTTTATTTCTTCTTTTTTCTGTCACTTGAGGTGGAGCTTATGTTTAATATCTATTTTATTATTCTTGTATCTAGGCCTTAAATGCCGGCAATGTAGTGTTTTGGACACAGTATCATATCTGAAATTGTAAATATATCTGCTTCATATTTTATGTTAAAAAAAAATCCAATCGGTATGATTAGATGGAGTTGTTTTATATTAAAACGCTTTTCTTATACAAAAATGTCACAAACTTTCTTCTATATGCTTGACTTAGCACTTTTTTTTCTTTTGTAAATAAATAACGTCCTCACGTATGTTGACAACTTAAAATAAAGTACATCTACTTGTAATTCTTTCAAAGCAAAGACATTATTTATTATTAAGGAGAAATGATACACTTTCAAGGAGACAGTTCTGTCAAAATTGTTTTCCCATTCTGAAAAGGGGTCTTCTTTAAAAGAAAAGAATTTACCCGCAAAGGGAGCAAATTCTTCCCTTTCAAAGTAGACCTTTTTTCAGAAGAGCATTGGTTTGCAGAAGAACAAATAGCAAGGCATAAAAGTTTTCTCCCTTAACGGAAATGGCAAAAAATATTTACTTAGTCAATAGTGCATCCAGTCTCCTATAGTCTATGAAGTTTGTTCGCCATAACACGCAACCGGTATAAGGGCATATTAATTACTAGGGCATATAATAAGTAATATTTTTATCATTAGTTACCTATATACACATGTACTAGAAGTACACTTTACCATTTAATGTAATCGTATTGTAGCAACGGTGACGTTGTATTTTTATTGTTACGAAAGTGCTATAGTAATCTTCGTTACTTTTTTCCAGTCGTTAATGTTACATTTCGTTGTGTTTTAATTTTATTGTTGACTGTTAATTGTTGAACATATCTCTGAAATTAATTCTTTTCAAACTGTCACAAAGAATCTAACGACAGTGTATGACATCAATCTCTGGATTGTGAGACTATGAAAAATAAAATAAAAAACAACATACATGAAATAAAATACAACACTTTTTATAAGTGTGCGCACACCTTTCAATGTTATTTGGAACCTGTTGCACAAAATAATTTTGATTTTCTTTAAAAAAAAAGATGCATTTAGAAATTGCATCATCGTGGAGTTAAAAACAAACAAATCAGTAGCTACAATGGAGAACAATTCAGTTATTTAAAAGTTTATCATAATCAAAAAAAAAAAAAACAACAAAAAAACAAAAAAACGTACAACAGCTCTATCTGAACAAAATTTATTGTACACGTTCAGACTACAAGTACAATAAGTCTTTCTATCAAAAGTAGTAGACCTGAACACAATTTATTAGATATGGTACCGAGCTATTTGGTGATAAATGATTTATTTTATAAGTTTTGGGTACCTTCATATTTGCGTTAGAGCTCTAGTTAAGAGGCGCATCCAGATCAATGTTTTCCATATTTCCCCACAAAACAAAAGCTGTGGCGCCTCGCCGTGGCGCTTCTAATGAATACCACAATATATGTTTTGTGGAGAAATGAGAAAAAAAGTCTCAATAGTTTTCAGTAGGAAAGTACCTTATCTGGAGCTCAGATTACAGAATGTACCATTTCACGGAAATTCAGAAAAATGACGTGCAATGCGGGAATAGAGCTCTAAATCATATGCAGGCAACAAAGGCCCTGATCTGAGCTTTTGTTGCCGCGCATATAAGGGCCATTTTCTAATGTTGCATCATACTTACAATGAAAGTGTTTTAATTAAGGGAACGTGATACAGTTTCAAGGGAGATAACTGTCAAACTTGTTATAGCCTTCCTGCTGAAGAGGGATCTCTAAAAGGAAAGAACTTGTTCCGTTGGAAGCAAATTCTTTACTTTCAGAATATACCCCTTTTCAGAAGGGGTTTGGTTTGCAAGAAAGCAAAAAGGAAGTCACAAAAGTTGTCTCCTTGTTAAAAAATGGCTGAAGAACTATCAAATGTATCCGGTCCCTTTAAAATAGAATTGAGAACTTTTACTGTTATAAAACGCTATGTACATTTCCGCTGTTGTTTGCTTGCTAAGCTTTATATAATGCTTAAGACCAAAGTATATTTTTCTACCTGATCATTCGAGTTTGTTTGTTTTACTGTCATTAAAGAGATTATAAATTTTAATATAAACAATGAAAGTGTATTCCTTTTTTGTTTGCGTAAATATGATCTTTCAAGTGTTGTAAATGCTTATTTTGTTTCCATCTACTTTAAGCTTATCAGTTAAGTGTTGGTTTGGTATTTTCTTTTAATTCCATGCTAATTTTCTTACTTGGTCCCCAATTCCATACAAGTCTTAGCTGGGTACAACATTACAAACCTTATTTATTACTTTTACCTGTGCTTGGTAAAAAGTTCAGCAGACGACATTTTGAATTATTTTCCCAAGAAAATAGGCTTTGGCATTTCATGCTGAGGAGACAATTGGTATGAAATGTTGAAGCCTATTTTCTGGAAAAATAAGAAAGATATAATGAATTTGTCATCCGCCGAGTTCGTCCATACAGGGTAAAGGTTATAAAAGACAAAATCTGAAATATTTTTACTAGTGAAACTCCGCTAATAAATGAGCTGGTGTTTATAATGACCCTAAGTATTGGTATACATAGGGTAGTTTGCATTCGGCTCGTTTGAAATATATGTCAGCTTGCTAAGAAATGGTGGAGGAATTGAGAGCCATTAACCTATAACACCAGTTACAACAGCAGCAGACGGCATTCTAATTATTATTGTAAAACGTCTGGTCTTAATTTACTTCGGAAAAATAAGAATAAATAGAATGTAGTCTGCTACAACTTTGACTGGCGCTTAAAGAGTTAGATACAATCGAATATATTGTTAGCCTTTCCACTGCTGCGTGTAAAACTTAGCGGACGACACTTACTGAAAATATGGTTCCGTATTCGATTTGAGTGAAATATCACATTCTGTTTACAGGAAAAATAGAAATAATATAATTTTTCGTCTACTAATTTGCACCCTCAATTGAGGAAAGGTTAATATGAATTGCTACACCTTCAAGGGAGATCACTCTGAACTGAATTGATCTGTCTCCCTTTTCAAATGGGACAACTCTTAAAAGAAAATTGAGCCAGCGCACGACAAAACCTTCAATAAAACCTGTTTAACTAGCAAAGGTCAGCCTGTACATCTGCCCAGTAGGGGAAGGATTCTCGTTTATCCCTCTTTGGATAGCCTGGCGGCTGTAGAAGACACGTGATCAGCGAAGACCCTGATCAGACTGCGCGGATGCACAGGCTGATCTGAGTCTTCAGTGGTCGCACGTATTATTGCAGATTTTGTCATGTGCTTGCTCAGGTGTTTTTCTTCTCTTCTGGAAGCATTCCCCTCTGCTGGAATGCTGTCCCTTTGAAAAGGGAAGCAAAAATGTTTAAATTAGAGTGTTCACTTGTGGATGTATGCACAATCACCTTTAACCCAATGTAGACTGAATGAACTCCCCACACTATATATTGGAAGATTCTAATTTCGATTTTAGGAATGTCAGGCTATGTGATTTAGATATTTTGAGAGAAAAATGGTTGAGCTAGTTACAAACAGTGGACTGATCTGGGTCTGCTTTGTTTGCCAATTACCCTTTTAGGGGTCTCCAGACTGCAATGGGTTAACGTTTTTATTCGCTGTGACATAAACTGCTTAACGCTTAGTATGCTGGGTTTAAATTTCAGCAGACGACATTCTGATTTTTTTTATTATTGTTCCCAGAAAATATGGTTTGACATCTCATGCAAAATGCCTCTTTAGGAGACAACTGGCGTGAAATGTCAAAGCCTATTTTTTCAGAAACAAAAAAAAAAAGGAGGAAAAACAAAAAGTTTGTCGTCTGCTGAATTCGCCCAGAGAATGGTAAAAGTTAAGAAGGAATGATTGTCTCTGAATACAATAATAAAAAAAAAAATGCGTCACATATGAAGTCAGATATTTCTGTATATTTCTTTAATGATTTGCCATATATAAATAAGCTTTTTTCAGGGGCTTTGTGGGCTGGTTCCGCATCTCCCCTTTAAAAGCTAACCATGATTAGCAAAAACGTCCCTTTTTGCAAAATCACTTGGTGCGATAAGAATCATGCGCTTTAAAAATAACCCTCAGCAGTCATGCGTATGTACAGTCTGCTTTGGGATTATCCTGTTCGCATAAAATACGGTATACACGTGTATAAATAGATCAGTGCAGCAGAGGTACGTTTCTGTTCAACCTGGGTTTTATTGTGGCGAGTTAGTTCCTGAAATTATGGAATTTCTGTTACACTTGATATTTGCGGAAGTAAAAACGAATACATATATGTGAAAAATAAAAAAAAAACATGAAATACAAGTTCTTTCTTTGTTTTACAATCACCTGTGAGCTGCCCAGGTAGCATTTTACTAAACCTTTACCACTCTCTGGGCATTTTCAGCAGACGACAAATTGATGTTATTTTTCTTATTTTTCCCAGAAAACAGGATTAGACATTTCAAGCAAACTGTCTCCTTAGGAATTTGCATGAAATGTCAATTCCTGTTTTCTGGAAAAAATAAGAAAAATATTTCAAAATGTCATCTGCTGAAAATTTTACCCAGAGTGCTAAGGGTTAAGTCTATATCGGACCGTTAACGGCCCGATTTCGGTCCAATATAGTTAAGTAGAATGCTATCTGGGCATTGGGCTAAAGCAAAACCTACAATGCTGCAGATACATCGGTGCCGTCCGAGCAGAGTCTAGCTGTTCAACTAATAACCATCTATAGATGATAGGGACTCCATAGACTCTGATCAGACTGCGTAGATGTACAAGCTGTCTTTACTGTTCGCACATGTAGCATTGTTGGTCAAGCTGCGACCCTGCTCAAACGAGCATATCTCTAGATAAGATGGTTATCACACATCAATATTTTATCTCTCCACAATAACATATGATGTGGGTACTCATTAGAAGCGCCTCGACATATGTTTTTATGGAGAAATGAGAAAATTTCAATGTCAATGTCTTATCTGGAGCTATTACACACTTTTACATAAGGGAAGTAGTCTTGCGCCATATAAATATTGGGAGACAACTTTAGCTCCTTAACATACTTATACAAGTCCAACAAGACACATGAAAAGAGAGTCACAAAAGTTACCTACCTAGTAAAAATGGTGGGAATCAATAAAGCTTGTCCAGTCCCCTAAATGGGAATAGGTATCACATTTTACAAAGGGAGGCAACCTTGCAAACAGGAAGTTGCTTCCCCAGTAGTTTTAATATTAAAAAATAGTGGCTAATTTTATAGAAAAGAAGGGAGGAAATATTTTCCTTTAAGAGTACCCCCCCCCCCCCCCACACACACACACACAATGAAATGGGAGGCAAATATTCCTCTGTCAGAGCTACTTCCGATGATACTGGAGCCATCTGACGGAATAAAATATCCGGGCATTAACCCAGCAAACACACAATGTCGAAACGACGTCTTAACAACGTCGCTGCAACGTCACTGGGTAATAAACTCGCCCAACAAAACGCGTGATGTATATATGGTCCGTAATTGTCTAGATCACATTCTGATCAGAACCTGTGTCTAACGGTCCTCTTGGGCGAATACCGAAAATGCCTATTAGACATTATGGGTTCGTAGTCGGCATTTAGTTGGACGTTTTAGCATGTCGCTGTTCGTTTATCCATCCTCTCGAAAGCGCTGATATTTGCCTGTGGGGCTCAACACCAGTACGTGTCGGATCTCACATTAACATGTGTCGGACATTGCAAAAGAAAGAAATACCGGTGACAAAATATCAAATCTGAAAGCTTGAATACGCAATGTATTTAAAAACTAAACACACGACTATTTCGATTGGACAAAGTATTTAGAATCCTCGTGTTGGAATCTCATAACGCTTATCATGCTGGGGGAAAAAAAAACAAAAAAAAAAAAAAAACAAAAAAAAAAAAAAAACAAAAAAAAAACAAACAAAAAAAAAAACAAAACAAACAGCATCAACGATTTGCATTTTGTGATTTTGACGTTCAAAATTGGATGCAATGGATATACAGTCGACTCTCGTTATCTCGAATTCCAAGGGACTCTATGCAGAATTGAGAAAAAAATAATTCGAACAAACACATTTAACAAATGTATATGTAATTGGACTCTTGAAGTTAGATATATTGAAAATATTTTGGAAAAGAGGAGAAATTAGGAGCAATTTCTCCTCTTTTCCACAATATGTTTTACCTCTTGTTAGATTTTCATGTTTAGGCAGGGACAGATTTTCACTTTGAGATAAGCGAGGTCGAGATAACGAGGGTCAACTGTACTTTGCAACCTCCTTGTTATATATAGGTAAAGCGTCGGACTCGAGATCGAGAGGTACCGGGTTCGATCTCCACTAACAGCAAGTGTTGTTTCCTTGAGCAAGAGACTTTATCCACATTGCTTAGTACTGGTTTCTACCCAGGAAAAAAGAGGGCCACATGGAAGATTAGTACTAGATTACTAAATGTGTTACCCTCTATAAATAAAGTCGATTATTATTATTATTATTATTATTATTGTTATTGTGGAAAGCATAAAACTGACTGGCAGGTGTGGGTGGCTCTTGTAGTAAAACATGCAAAACTTAAATATGTAATAAAACTTCACTTTGGAGTATCAGAAATGCCGTCTGGTGTCGTTGTTTAGGATATGGCTGTTACTGAGAGGTGACCTTTTGGAGAGATTTCGCTATATACAGGTTACTACGACGCATTTACATGAAAATGATATGTTTATTTATTGCGTTTGCTTTGGCATTTGAAAACAAACAAACAAACACTCCTGCACATGCCAATAAATGCCAGTACTTATTAGTACATCGTTTAACCCTTAAACGATCTCTGGGTAAATTCAGCAGGCGACAAATTGATATGCTTCCTATTTTCCCAAGAAAACAGGATTTGGCATTTCATGCAAGTTGGAGACAATTTACATGAAATGGCAAAGCCTGTTTTCTGGAGAAAAAAAAAGAGAAAATATTTCAAAATATCATCTGCTGAAATTATTACCCAGCATGCTAAGCGTTAATCCTTAAAGCGCCAATCACAACAATTGTCGTCTGCTTTGTCTTCTGCCGGTTACTTTAAAAGTCATTGTTGAAATAAGTCTGATCTGGGTCCACACTGTTTGCCTGTATGCAAAATGTAAGTTTGAAAAGTTTGCAAGAAGATGCAGCAGACGGCATAAGCAGACGACATTTTCAGATGCAGATTTTCTTGGCGCTTTAAGGGTTAAAGAATGTCATTCAATAAACGTCATAGAGTGTTGGCAAATGTATGCAGTCAGCATTCAGTTTCGCTGCAAACCTCTCTACCTGTCATATTGGTATCTACGTAAAGAACCAGGCGTCAGCTGTCTTGTGCAGAAAGTCTCCTGCTTAGTGCTTTATTACCAACGTAAATACCCGGAAACTTACGACACATCGCTTACAATCCCATCGTAATGCGTCAATTCTACAGACACAGATTATGTTTGTAGAAGAAGAATAAAATATCTGGTCGATAGTTCTTTCGCAACTGTTTCCAATTATAGACAGAATATAGACTGTCTCCTGAAGGCTTAATAACATCGTGACGTCGATGTTTATCGGAATATCGCCCTTGCGTACTCATCACCGATTTAGTGATAGTGTTCACGCAAGAAGCTAGCTGGAAATAGAGAGACTGCTATATATTGAATACGCTTAAGGGTAGTTATGCTACGAGAAAGGTTTTTATAAGGCATCGGATCAAATTTTGATGCGATCTTGATTCTATTTAAAGTTCTCAAACTTAACGGCAGCAGAAACGGTGTTCCAAACACAGAACACATTTTTAAGGGAACTGGATACACGTAATAGATTTTCCGCCATGCGGCGTCTGATCTAGGTCGATACTGTTTGCCAGTGTCCCTTTTATGGGACGCTAGGCTTAAATGGGTTAATACTGCCGAGTACGAAATGTAGTGTTGTTGTAAAATTTTAAGAGAGGCGGACTCAACATTTCTACAATTTTGTTGTGCAGAACTGTTTAGATATTTATATGTTTAGCCAAATTATTGTAAGCTTTGTTTATATACAATAGCTGACGAAAAATATGTTCTCTGAAGATAGAGAAAGCCCAGTCCGAGGATCCATTGTTCATATGCCGACGGTTGCGCTTGAACGATGGACCTCGGGTTGGGATTTCACCATCTTCGCTGAAAACATTGGCTGATTTTTTTATACTTACCAAAACTGAAAAGAAACCTTAACCGTTACTTCTCTATGGGTCAGTTCAAAAGACGACAAACTGATCATATTTTTTTTTTCCAGAAAACAGGATTTGACATGTCAAAACTTGTTTTCTAGGAAAAAAATAAGAAAAATATTTCAAAATGTCGTCTGCTGAAAAATTTACCCGCAGTGCTAAGCGTTAAATTGACCATTTCATTTGGTGTGACATTGTGTTGACGCATTCCATATAAAAAGAGATTGATTACTTACCTTTATGATGACGTTGCTATCCCTGTGTGGCATAAAATTTGTTATCAGGAAACTTGCCACAAGGATGGCTCTCACTGGTAGGCAATGGTATGTAAAAAGTTGAAATGCATGTATGTCTAAAGTACGCACATGTCCCCGTTGCGCACCCCCATCAAAGTCCAGGCCAGTTGAGTGAGACCGGGATGACATGAGCAGCTGAGTGAGAAGCAAAGTTCCGATACTTCTAGCCTAAGCATCATAACATAAAAGCTATAGATATATCCAACATGGACTTTAATCCCTTCACTCCTATATTTCTGGTGGCATCTTCCAGCTTTGAATTTGGACATGTTCACTGTATCAAATGGGAGTGCCGGTCAAAAAAAAACAGAATGGCAAACAGTGTAGATCCTGATAAGTTATCTATTTTGGTCTACAGAGATGAAAGAGAACTTAAAGGCTCCCATAAAACAGACATTTTTTTTTTATCCAAGAAAGGTTTAATAAATTGATATATGGTATTAATACGACCATAAAATGTGACATCTGACAGCCTGTAAAATTTCATTTAGTTTCTCGTTTTTGAACTGGATCAAAATTGAAATGATTTTTTTTTATCTCTGAATAAATGTTGGCAACACTAATTCAGAGATACGATAAAAATCATTTCTGTTTTGATCCAGTTCAAGAACTAAAATTTTACAGGCTGTCAAGTGCCACATTTTATGGTTGTATTAATACTATACACCAATTTATTAAACCTTTCTTGGATAATAAAATGTCTATTTTTGAGGAATATGGAGCCTTTAATGATAAACACGCAATCTAAAGAAAACATTTTAAACACGTGACTTTCACGCTAAGATCAGGGTAGCTGGCATTTGGTCATTACGAAATACATGTACCTGTTTTATAAACCAAAAGCCCAAATATCAAAGCGGCAGATGAAAGTAGTCACATAATATATAGAGAACTTAAGGTAAATTAGGGAAAGTAATGAAACGCTACACGCAAAATTTAACGCAACTATTAACATGTTGAGGTCTTGAATACTTGGGTGTTGTACAGAATCAAAGTGTACAATGTTGTATAAACATCAAACCAAATGCAAAAAAAAAGAAAAAAGACAGATGAAAACATTCAAGATTAACCCTTTCAATCCTGAGTTTCTGAAATCGACTCTTCCATCTGTGCATTTGGGCACATTTATTGCTGCCAAAAGGATGACAATTGTAAAACAAGAAAGAATGGCAAACAGTGTAGATCCTGATGAGACGTCTCATTATGAGCGGAACAGAAAGAATTTTAATCTATCGTTACTCACATCATTACGAAAACACGCCATTTCAAATACAGTAGAACCTCGATAATTCAAACTCCGATAATTAAAAATTGTCAGTAATTCAAAATCATTTTGAAGTCCAGACTTAAATATATGCATGCGTTTTAACCCTCGATTATTCAAAGTCTCAATAATTCAAACAAAACTGTTTGGTCCCTTAGACTTTGAATTATTGAGGTTCCACTGTATATTGAAAATTTCACCACCCAAAACTGAAAGTACGTATTCAGATAAAAAGTCTGATGTTTTTCATATTTCTGCTAAAAACATAGATTGTGGGTATTCGTTAGAACCGCCTCGCTGAGGCGGTTCTAACGAGTACCCACAATTTATGGTTTTGAGCAGAAATAAGAAAAGTAATGTATACCCCTGTAAACCCCAGTTTTACCATATAAAGTGGGGTTTAAGGGGGTCAAAATTATATAGGTATGTTTTCGTGATGTACACATATTACTACAGTAAAAGTGATCTGACGCGCCATACTATGCCGGCTGGATGCTCCCTGGTCAAAGGATCACACGAGACGGCTGTGTCGAGTGTGATCCGAAGATTAAAGAACGATCACGTTACTGTTGTCATAATGTTTTTTTTTTTTTTTTTTTTTTTTTTTTTTTTTGTTTTTTTTTTTTTTTGTATCTTGAAAATGAAATGTCTGGATCTCTCAAAACTTAGGTTTTCATTTTTTAAAGCTTTTTTTTAACTCTTTTCAATCACGACTACAGTAGACGACATTCTATTTTTTTATTTGTATTTTTTTCAGAGTAAATAAGACGACATTCCATGTGAATCCAGGCAGACGATTTACATGAAATGTCTTATTTACCAGGTAGACGATTCACATGAAATGTCAAGTCTTATTTGCTTTGAAAACTAAATAATAATAATAATAATAATAATAATAATAATAATAATAATAATAATAATAAATGGAATGGTGATATATCGCATGAAACATTTTGTCATATGATGCAGTACCTCAGAGTTATGTCCCTTGGTGCACAATCCATACCATCTGAACAATGAGGGCATTACCAAATTTCTGTGAGGGCATTACCAAATTGTGATGTGTAGCGTGAAAAAGTACCAGCTGAAGGAGAATCTTGATGTGCCGCGAGAAAAATTGGGACATAGGACAAACACTTTCGTATCCTTCGGGTTGAGTTGTAACCCTAGTTAAACAGCATTGTGCGTAAATCTATATGGACCATTATTGGCCCGATAGGAATCCTGTCGAGCCAATAAAAGCCCGCTGTAGATTTAAGCAGAATGCTAGTTGAGTATTAACAGACATTTTTAATCCGCTGTTGTAGGTTCATGAAGTTTTGTGGGTTATATTTCTTAGGTGGATTGCACTATGTCGCGTGCAGAAATGGCTCTTGTGATGCCAGACACACAGTTATGGTCCAAAGTAAACTGTGTCCTGTTAACAGGTTATGTATCGATTGAAGAAGAATCATTCAATTTGGCTGGCTTCTATATTTTCGAATTTTATTGATCATGATTCGTCACGTGACAAAATGGCATGTTAAGTCATGCTACACAATACTTCCAGAGTTATGGCCCTTGGTACCAAATCCGTGTTTGTCTGTACATCCGAATTTAATTACTTGAACTATATCTTCTCAATGACGGAGATTTATTAAATTTATAGAATTTATACAAATGTCGATGTGTCAAGTGAAAACCAATGGGTCATGTCGTGCATTCCAGAGTTATCACCCTTGGTATGTCCCCGAGGCATATCTTCCAAACTAATAGCAAGAGCATCACCAAATTTTACTATATGTCATATGAAAAATTTGGTCATGTGCTGCAATATTTTCAGAGGTATGGACCTTGGTACAAATGTGTGTCCGTGTCATATTTTCTAGACCAGTTAAGATGCATAATCAATTATGGCTGGAACATACATTTTGAGAAACATAATCAATTATGGCTGGAATATACATTTTAAGATACATAATCAATTATGGCTGGAACATACATTTTGAGATACATAATCAATTATGGCTGGAATATACATTTTAAGATACATAATCAATTATGGCTAGAATATATATTTTAAGATACATAATCAATTATGGCTGGAACATACATTTTAAGATACATAATCAATTATGGCTAGAATATATATTTTAAGATACATAATCAATTATGGCTAGAATATATATTTTAAGATACATAATCAATTATGGCTGGAACATACATTTTGAGAAACATAATCAATTATGGCTGGAACATACATTTTGAGAAACATAATCAATTATGGCTGGAATATACATTTTAAGATACATAATCAATTATGGCTAGAATATATATTTTAAGATACATAATCAATTATGGCTGGAACATACATTTTGAGAAACATAATCAATTATGGCTGGAATATACATTTTAAGATACATAATCAATTATGGCTAGAATATATATTTTAAGATACATAATCAATTATGGCTGGAACATACATTTTGAGATACATAATCAATTATGGCTGGAATATACATTTTATGATACATAATCAATTATGGCTAGAATATATATTTTAAGATACATAATCAATTATGGCTGGAACATACATTTTAAGATACATAATCAATTATGGCTAGAATATATATTTTAAGATACATAATCAATTATGGCTAGAATATATATTTTAAGATACATAATCAATTATGGCTGGAACATATATTTTGAGATACACAATCAATTATGGCTGGAATATACATTTTAAGATACATAATCAATTATGGCTGGAATATACATTTTAAGATGGCGATGCATCGCATGCAAACACTGGAGCATGTTGTGGAATAGTTTCAGTTACGACCCTTGCTACAACATCCCCGTCTGGACTATCTTCAACTGAAGGTGTATCCCTAATGTTGCGACATTATGCTTCTTTGGGTGACCTTGTGTTGGATGAAAAAATTGTCATGTGACGCATTACTTCCAGAAATACGATCATTAGCACATTTTTTTTCAGACGGCCGTTTTCAGACCGATTCCGCTGAACCGACTGAGACAGTATCACAAAATCTGATTGGATAATACAGACCGGATCACGAAGTGTTGCGGGCCATCTGCTCCAATATATCCGAATTTGGCGCAGGAAACGAAAATTTTCCAGGCCTTGGTTCATATATGCATTTTTACGTTTTCCAGCTTCAATCAAACTGTTTCTCTTAACTCTTTAAGCGCCAGGCAAAATTTGTAGCAGACGACATTCTAATTTATTTTTTCAGAGAAAATAAGTCTTGACATTTCATGTGAATCGTCTGCTTGGCAGACGATTCACATGAATGTCAAGACTTATTTTCTTCGCAAAGAAAAAGAATCGAAAATGTCGTCTGCTGTAGTTGTGACTGGCGCTTTTCAGGGTTAAAAACAATCACTTATTACTTAACTGTCGTCTAAAGCAGGCTATAAGTTCATACTGTATAACACAATCAATAATATACGATTTCATCTTACCGCTGTTTTGATCAGCGACGTGAGAAAATGTACTTTCGGAGTCTGATCAGAGTCTTCGCTGCGAGCTCTTTGGAAAGCTAAAGATCCACAATTTCCTCAGCCAGACGGCGAAGACTGTAATCAGCTGCGCGGAAGCGCAGGCTAATCTGAGTCTTCGCTGGACGCATCTGTCAGAAGGTACATTTTAGAATGTTTTAATTATTTCATATGTCTGTTTCTGACATTACAATAATTCGAAAGCCAATTCTTTCAGAAACATTATACGGCTGTCTCGTTTGATTTGAAAAAAGAACGAATCCACTCCTTAGTCCACACTAAAACAATGTATGATATACAGTTACAAGATGAGTTTTGTATTAACATGTGATTTTCAGTCTGCGCTTGTTGTACAGTTATCATTTTCAAGCAGTGTGTCAAGAGATCGATTCTGCCGAAATCGGAGCAAAATCGTACTGTTGCCTAGTGTTCTTATACCTGATTTGGTTCTCAAAAAGATTGTCACTCGCTATACAAAAATATAGGTTACAACATGGATTTTCTGCCGCAAACTGCATGCATGGTTTTTAATCCAATCATGGTTGATAACCTTGTTTTCCTCTTTAAATTTTGAAAAAATAAAATAAAATAAAGTGTGTACGACAGTGCGTCAACCCTCTGAGTGAATGATGGCTCCCTCCTCTATATAGGGATCAAACATGGTTTTTCATGCATTAACATTCGCCAGGTCCCGAGGGAGGTGTTGAAAACCGAGGCCGTAGGCCGCGGTTTTCAACACCTCCCTAGGGACTTGGCGAATGTTAATGCATTGAAAAACCATGTTCGATCACTATTATTGCATAAAAACTGAAAACATTTACTACAGTTCGCGTTATTTCTTGCACTATTTTTCTCGCCTTTTCACCGATGTCTCACGAACGCAGTTTCCACGGACTATGCTCGTTCAAGGGCCGGGCAGTATACATCTCGTAACGGCAGCAAATCTGTGGCCCCGGTACGATCATATTGAAAGTTGCGTAGCCGTGCATAAACAGCACGTGAAATGGCTTGTTAATACATGGCTTTTCGCCGGTTGATGCACGGCTGTTAATAACGTGCGACACTGCTTTTTATGCAATAATATGTTTTAGAAGGTTCCCAGCAGGCACGCAACGTTGAGACAACGTCGATGCAACGTCACGATGCGACATTGTATAATCGTCAACTGCCCGCTGGGTTGATGCCTGACTATCAATGTCTGTGGTCAGGCTCATAATGGTCCTGTTTGTGGATTTCTTGTGTTTTGGTTTCAGAACACAAGTTTCACCCTTGAGCCATTTGCTTTGTTTCATCATAGTGTTTATGATTACGTGTTTCACTGTGACGTTTCACCGACGAGGCAGAAGACCCTATGCGGACCGAACACTTTTTTTGTAATTTAGGACTGTATCAGAATTAAGGGCGAGGTTTCGCGCGAGTAAAACTGGTTTAAGCCTCAACCTCCACCCGCTAGAGTGTTTCTAGGTTGTTCCTCTGATGCACTTCTTTGTACGTCGATGGTTTCATCATCACAAAAACATACCTATATAATGTTGACCCTCTTAAACCCCACTTTTATATGGTAAAACTGGGGTTTACAGGGGTATACATTATTCTTTTTATTTCTGCTCAAAACATAGATTGTGGGTACTCGTTAGAACCGCCTCGCCGAGGCGGTTCTAACGAGTACCCACAATCTATGTTTTGAGCAGAAATATGAAAAATATCAGTATTTTATCTGAAAATTTTCATTTTTTGGTGGTAAAATTTCCAATATATTTGAGTAGGCGTGTTAGATGTTTGATGGCATTGTTTGTTCCTGATCTCTTCACTTTTCGGTGCCTCTGCAAATCTGTGATTCGTAACTGTGGCATTACCTGGGTATCTTTTCTTATATTTAAATTGGAAACCTATAGCATTTGGAATTTGAAGAATAATACTGGGCTCAGGTGTTTCTGTCGATAAAGTATACAAAAAAAAAGCAACAAAAAACAATAAAAACATTGTATGCGGTATTGTGTGATTTCATTGGGCGAAAAACATATCAAACGTTATATTAATCATTTTATTACTATTTGTTTTAATTGTCTATTGGTTCACAACCTATTGGGTCATGTATAGTTTTACCTGTGGTTTTCACTTGCTCCGGAGAGCCTTCTGCTTTGTTTCATCATAATAATATAGGTTTGTGATTATAAGTAATCGTCCCAACGATACGAGGGTCCTGCAAAAAGTTTTGTCACTGGGTTCGGATTACTTCAGTGCTACGTTTTATCAAACATATTTTTATTACAAACCTTCAAAGTATTCCCCCTTTACTGAAACACATTTTTGTAACCTTTTTACCCAGTCGCGAAAAGCAGATAAATAGTCTTCTTTACGTATCTGTTGGAGACACTGATAAATAGCGCTGCCAAGAGAACTTCTAGACGTATACTTATTTCCAGAAAGCATTTTCTTAAGCCTTGCAAATAAAAAGAAGTCACAGGGACTCAGGTCAGGTGAATAAGGTGGATGGTTTAAAACTTTCACCTTTTCAGAAGCCAAAAAAGACTTAACAACCTCACACTTATGAAAGGAGGCGTTGTCATGTAAAAGGTGGACTCCTGACCATCCTTTGCTTGGTCGTTTCTTATTGTAAAACTCTTTCACTTTCTTCAGTACAGAACTTTTGTAGAATTAGCCAGTGACTGTATGACTAGATGGACAAGGCACTTGAACGACTGGCCCATTTGAATTAAAGAAAATTGCGTACAACATCTTTTTCGAACTTATGGTTCTCTTCGCAATATATGGGCGTTTTTGATCTTTTCGCTTCCATTGCTTATTATCCATTGCTTATTCTTTGTGGCTCAAACATGTGCCTCCAGGTTTCATCACCTGTTAGCAAGTCAGAAATAACCCGACTATTACAGCCTTTGTATGTTTTCAAAAGTTCCCGGGCACATTTAAGGCTTTGTGTCTTTTGCTCCTCAGTGAGCAGATGAGGTACCCACCTAGCGCAGAACTTTCTCAGGTCCAAACGCTTTTTCAGAATTGTTTGCCTTTTGATATGCCAGGACAACTAGCTATATCTTTGACAGACAATCGCGCATCCTGTTCGACCACAATCTTTACAGCAGCGATGTTAGCCTTGGTAACAGAGGTTTTAGGCCTTCCACGACGGGTATCATCTTCAACAGAAAATTTCCCAGCTTTAAAAGTTTTAACCCACCTAAAACTGTGCGCATTGAAATGGTCTGAGGTCCATATATACCACACAATTCATTAAATATCTGCTTTGAATCTATATCAAGCCTAATGCGGCATTTAACATAGTTACGAATTTCAGTCGTCTGGTCCATGTTCCAATGTAACAAGTAAATTGGTCAGTGTATATGAATGTATCTATTTCAATTTAAAATAACTCGGTCAGCTGGAAAGCAATTTGCACGAAATGAACGGGTATCGTTAACTATTCAGCACACCATTCAAGTGCAGTGAAGCATTTTAAAATATACCTGGGATAAAACTAAAGAAGCCTATAAGTGAGAGACTTTTTTGCACGACCCTCGTAGTGTTGCGATAGTATTTTGGTAGAAGAAAGCTTGATCCTGAGTTTGGAACCCAACTCCACAACTTTCTACATGGAGCCGGGAAGCATCTCAGTTTGAGCGCTCCATATGACCTAGATTAACTTAAATTTCCGCCTGTGTTACTTAGATGAGACGATACGGAGGTAAGACGGGATACAAAAACAAGTGTGCACCTAAATACGCCAAGCCATCCGATGACACCCAAGGACAATCATTTAATGTTACTGCCTTTACTCCAGTCTGTATGCATTCCGAGATGCATTCAGATTATTTACGTTGCATCTAACTCCGAATGAAACTATGGTGCGCCTAAACACCCAAGGAACCCTAAGACATCCGGCCTGAGAACGTTCTATACTTTGATGGTAGATTCAAGGGCCTCGGCCTGGAAAGTTACGGAAGGCGTGCTAAGTAATCGTATTCGTCATGATTTGATTATACTGTCTTTAGGTGACAGACCTATAAATGTAACGAGAGCTTTGACTGGCTCAAATCAAAAAGGTTTGTGGACGTCTTGCATATAATTTAAAACAATAACAACAACGGAATAATACCAAACTTGCTTATATTTTTAATCAGTCAATCTGTTGTCTTCGTATGGCCGAGAAAGTAGAGGTAATATAATCGTGTGCGCGTTCGTTTTCTAGTACTTGTTGAATTTAGGGTATCAGTGTTTGACAGACAAACAGCAGCCTTCGATGTTGGTCATGACCTTACTTCTTTGGTATTTTTAGGTAGGCCTGGGAATGTTCTTTAATTTGATGATAGTCTGAGGGGCGCTGTAAAGTTGTGGAAAGCGTGCTTAATAATCGTATTTGTTACATATACTCTAGAAATATATGGACAACTATTAACATCGGTTGTTTGGCTAGTGGCTTGAGGTACGTTTCCACATACAAGCACTTCGTCATCATTCGCTACTACGAAGGGACTTAATGATGGTGGTTTTCGGGCCATTAAAAATAGTCACGTTTAGAGTTCAAAACTGTCCGGTTCATAAATATTTAATCCATTCATGCCGTCTGTCAAATAAAAAAAAAAAAAAAAACAAAAAAAAAAAAAAAACGAAAAACGGTATTTCATTTTTGGATAATTCTAAACCTCGCGAACATGCACGGTACAATATTTAATAATACAAAAAGACGACTCTCAAAGCTTTTTTAGAAAGCTAACACTACATACGAACACGATGGTTCGCCGATGAGTTAGAGGACAACGCTAATCGAACGCATATTTGTAAATTGGAGCTGCATTTGAACTAAGGGGAGGTTTCGATCAAGTAAAACTAGTTTAAACCACCAAGCAGATTTTCTGCTGACCGTTCCAAGGCAGTTCCCCTGTTGCAGTATAACGAAAACATGCCTATATAATTTTGACCCCCCTTAAACCCCACTTTTATACAGTAAATCTGGGGTTTACAGGGGTATACATTAATTTCCTTATTTCTGCTCAAAACCATAGATTGTGGGTACGCGTTAGAACCGCCTCGCCGAGGCGGTTCTAACGCGTACCCACAATCTATGTATTCAGCAGAAATATAAATAATATCAGAATTTTTTATTTGAAAATTTTCATGTTTTGGTGGTAAAATTTCAATATATTTGAATAGGCGTGTTTTCGTAATGGTTCTTTTTTGTCCGTATATCGGTTAATCCCGTTTTATATTGTGACTGTTTGTTTCTCCTCACTTGTTCCTTCGGCGCATCGTAAATTGTGCTCTATGTGGTTTTATTTATATTTCCTTTTAACTCTTTCGGTGCCAAATTTCAGACGACATTTGTCGTCTGCTTTTTTTTATTTTAACGAACCATCGTTTGGAAAGACGTTTTTATGTAAAGTTGAAAGACTAAATGTTAAACAGCGTAGATCCAGATGAGACCTATGCTGTTTGCAAAAGCCTATTCGTATTATCGCCTGTGGCAGTGAAAGAGTTAATACTTTTCATTGCAGTCATGGTGTATTGATTCATTTCTGTTGTATATTCCTTTATTTTTATTGCGTTAGCTTCATTTCTTTACACGCTTTAATATAAAATTCATTTCCATTGTTTATTAATATATTTCTTGCCCGTATATTACCTTTTTACTGGTATAAAGTGTTGTATTTCAATGTTTCATTTCTGTTATAGCTTGGTTAATTCCATAATATACTGTTTCGTTTCTTTTCTCGATCCTTTCCTTTTTTTCTTCATATTTTACTGTTTTATCATTTGTATTTCAAATATACCACTAAATAAACTGATATTATTGATGTTGTATCATTCATTTATATATTTTGTGTTTTTGTAAAAAGTTTGCACATTATGTTTCCTTAAAGCATTGCCGACGATACTTCGTGATTTTTCTGCGACGGTATGCAAAACGTGTTCCATGGGTTAAATAATGAAAATCGCGGATATAACGTCTTGCAGATATTGAGCACCTTCCCCATCCTTCCCTACCCCAGTGGTTTGTACTGCTGTCCGTTTCAAGAGGAGGATATTCTTATTATCTTTGTAATAATTTAGCACTGGGATCACCCGCTGTACGACTGTCCACTTTGATTTCTGTTTTTACTTGTTGTGAGTCTAGCATTGTGGTCATCTTCGTCAACAGCTGCTGATTTTGTTTCTTTTTTCTATTGTCTTTTTGTATCGGTCTAATGTTTGAGGTACATCAGGAGATACGGTTTACGCGTGGGTAAACCTGGTTTAACCCCGCCCCCAGTATTTGACCCCGTTAAACCCCACTTTTATATAGTAAAACTGGAGTTTACAGCGGATACACTCTTTTTCTTATTTCTGCTCAAAAACATAGATTGTGGGTACTCGTTAGAACCGCCTCGGCGCGGCGGTTCTAACGAGTGGATATCCACAATCTATGTTTTGAGCAGAAATATGAAAATATCAGAATTTTTATCTGAAAACTTTCAGTTTTTGGTGGTAAAGTTTTCAGTATATTTAAATAGGTTTATTTTCATAAAGGTTTTGTCATTGTTTGATCCTTATCTTTCCTTCTTTTGGTGCCTAGGGAGGCTGTACGCCGTGGTTGTGGCATTTCCTGGGTATCTTCATTTATGTTTTTTGTGTGCGTGTGTTTGTGTGTGTGTAAGTGTGTGTAAGTGTGTGTAAGTGTGTGTGTAATTAGTAATGCATATAAAAACCTTGCAAAATGAAATCATGGAACCGACTTGCACAACGCCGTGAAGAGAACTAAATTTGCTGCGACAATGGGTTGGCTCACATGAGATGAACGTCAGCAAGTCGTAAGCATGAAAGAGGAACGGCTGTCCTACCGTGAAATACGTAGCACGGCATTCAACTGTGCTAACACGACAGTAATGAAGCTAGATCAATACGGAAATGTTACAGGCTGCGTTTACCGTAAAAAAAAAAAAAAAAAAAACAAACAAACAAAAAAACACATAGATTTTAGGGTAAAATAACTGGCAACTGGCAGCCAGCGCATTGAAAGTTAACTTTTTATGGGCACCTGTAGATAATTTCAGGAATTACCTCGCTAGGCAGGGCATAGTAGGGCAAGATATGTAACGTAGGGCAGAGTAGAGTGTAGAGTGTGCACTACCGCACCGTATATGAAGCATACACACCGTTACCCCATTCTAGGAGATAACTCCTACAGAAAGGTCTACAGGTGCCCGTAAAAAAGTAACGGTAAATGCACTGGCAGCCAGTTGCCAGTGACTTTACCGTAAAATCTACGGGAAGTTTTTACAGTGTAGCTGACTCGGCCAGGGCGTGAGTGTGTCACATCAACGCAATAAGACTGTTATATTATCATGCAACACACGCACAATAAATTTTAGAACGCCTGTACTACAGCAGAAGAGATGCCGACTAGACATGCCCTGAGAATAAGCAGTCCAACATATTCGTGAATCAGGGCTGGCGGCAAGACGTCGCTTGACTAACGAACAACCAGTCTGAATAAACTATAAGTAATTTGCTCCCATCTGTACTAATGCTTTGAGAGAATACACTTACGTCGGTTCTCCACATTGGAGAATGTCTGACGGAAAGGACCAAGTCCGAGTTGAATTAACTTTTCATAAGAAACAGAATCGGCGAATCTTCAAGAAGAGGGCTGATAGTAGGGGGCAGCCTACACCCTTTGCTGGCGCACAGGCGCAAGACGACCGCCTGACCAACGACGTACACCAGTACGCCCTGTATAGAGAAGGAGGTGATACTACCTACGCAGACTCTACTAGACAATGCATCACCTACTATCACGCACGACCGCACGCAGAAGACAGCATCGACCATTACCAGACCGACCCACCGTCTACTACTCAAGACAGCCCACCGAAAAAGAAGACCAGGATCTACTCTCTTCCATCAACGACCAGAGACCTCAGTGAACCACTGATCTTCTATTTCTTCGACGCATTTGATAGCCGTACCCTCTCCATGAGATATATGATCTTCAAGAAGTCTACAGCGTCAAGACGAGAACCTTCAACGTCGTGGTTGTTAACGCTCAACGTCTCCAACGTCCAGTTGAGACGATCAACGTGGATCTACCAATCTACTTCATGAATCATATGAAAGACAAGAACGGCCATCATTAAGGGGCCCACCTCAAAGTTCCACGTTAAAGACTACAACGATAGAGAAGAAGCCAGAGACAGTTGTGCAACTAGACAACATAGTTTTGTAATACGACTTCTTAGAGCAGACATGCAACGATTCAGAGGGGTAAGAAGGTCGAAAGATCCAGCTCCACTGGCGGGACCTGAAGGTATCTAGGTCACTGAGGTCAACGCGGCCCTGAGAGAAGACACCCTTTCGGCGACGACCTACATGTGGCTAGTGAAAGAAACTTCTTCACGACTCCAGCTATGTACCTAATGCATTATGCAGTCTGAATTGACACGCATCAGGTACGAAAATAAAAGCTCAACCATTTTGGCCGACCATCTAAATTCTGGAACTTCTTGACTGAATTACTGCTTCATGCACCGCGCCCGGACGAGGTAACCTTGTTTTGAATTATAACTAGGCCCATTTCAATCCAACCAAGGAGTCCAGTAAAATTAATCCGGATTTTCATGGTCACCGGTGCGTTAGTCATCAACGTTATGTTTCTGTTGAAAAACGGCCCAACTCCTACGAGGGTCGTGCAAAAAGTTCTCTCACTAATAGGCTTCCTTGGTTTTAGCCCAGGTATATTTTAAAATGCTTCATTGCATTTGAATGGTGTGTTGAATAGCTAACGATACCCGTTTATTTCGTGCAAATTGCTTTCCAACTGACCGAGTTATTTCAAATTGAAATAGATGTAGTCATATACACTGACCAATTTACTTGTTACATTGGAACATGGACCAGAAGACTGACATTCTTAGCTATATTAAATGCCGCATTAGGCTTAATATACATTCAAAGCAGATATTTAATGAATTGTGTGGTATATATGGACCTCAGACCATTTCAATGCGCACAGTTTTAGGTGGGTTAAAGCCTTTAAAGCCGGGAAATTTTCTGTTGAAGATGATACCCGTCGTCGAAGGCCTAAAACCTCTGTTACCAAGGCTAACATCGCTGCTGTAAAGATTGTGGTCGAACAGGATGCGCGATTGTCTGTCAAAGATATAGTTAGTTGTCCTGGCATATCAGAAGGCAGTGTGCAAACTATTCTGAAAAAGCGTTTGGAAAGGTTTGCGCTAGGTGAGTACCTCATTTGCTCACTGAGGAGCAAAAGACACAACGCCTTAAATGTGCCCGGGAACTTTTGAAAACATACAAAGGCTGTAATAGTCGGGTTATTTCTAACTTGCTAACAGGTGATGAAACCTGGGTGCTCATGTTTGAGCCACAAAGAAGGGCTGATAATAAACAATGGAAGCGAAAAGATCAAAAACGCCCATGTATTGCCAAGAGAACCATAAGTTCGAAAAAGATGTTGTACGCAATTTTCTTTAATTCAAGTGGGCCAGTCGTTCAAGTGCCTTGTCCATCTGGTCATACAGTCACTGGCTGATTCTACAAGAATTCTGTACTAAATGAAGTGAAAGAGTTTTACAATAAGAAACGACCAAGCAAAGGATGGTCAGGAGTCCACCTTTTACATGACAACACCTCCTCTCATAAGTGTGAGGTTGTTAAGTCTTTTTTGGCTTCTGAAAAGGTGAAAGTTTTAAACCATCCACCTTATTCACCTGACCTGAGTCCCTGTGACTTCCTTTTATGTCCAAGGCTTAAGAAAATGCTTTCTGGAAATAAGTATACGTCTAGAAGTTCTCCTGACAGCGCTATTTATCAGTGTCTCCAACAGATACAAAAAAAAAGACTGCTTATCTGCTTTTCGCGACTGGGTAAAAAGGTTACAAAAATGTGTTTCAGTAAAGGGGGAATTCTTTGAAGGTATGTAATAAAAATATGTTTGATAAAACGTAGCACTGAAGTAATCCGAACCCAGTGACAAAACTTTTTGCAGGACCCTCGTATCGGCCATAAAATACTGTTTAAAAGTCATATGATAAACAAATCTTAAATTCGTGGTCTTTTCATATGAAATGTACGAAACTCGCCGAACGCTCGTTTATAAATTTCATATGAAGTGGCCACTCATGTAAGATCCTCTATTATTTTTTTTTTATTATTATTATAATTATTCTTATCATTATTATTATTATATTGATATAGAGGGAAACTATAAGAGAAGATACCAGGAAATGCCACAATTCATGAAGCACAACACTCCCGGGGCACCAAGGGAAGGAGAGACGAGGAACAAATAAGGACAGAACAAACGCCACATATTAACCCTTCTCATGCTGAACACGTCATGCCCTGTCTTAGCAAACAGTGTAGATCCAGATCAGTTGGCTTCTGAAGAAGCCAACTGATCTGGATCTGCACTGTTTGTCATTAAATATGTGAATTTCTATCAAAAACACGGATCAAGTAATCTGATTGGCTGGAAATTAGAAGTGGGCGTGGCATCTTAATTTATTCAGCATGACAAGGGTTAAACCACGTACGCACAAACAAAGAATAACTGCAACAGAGGAACCGCCTAGAACGGTCAGTAGGAAAACTACTGGGGCTTAAACCAGTTTTAATCGCTTAGAGAAGACTAAGATAAGACTGTTTGAATGCTATTCATATGATATGACATACAGAAAGGGACCTATTGTATTTACACTGAGTATTTGGACTGATACGCATGAACAAACAGTTTAGACGCAGATCCTACATCGCTGAAAGATTAGCGCCTACACTGTTTGCCACTCGTTCAACAATTTTTAGACAGGAAGAAAAATGGAATTGTTCAAATTTTAGGATAAGTATGGCAAGGAGTTAAGGTGTCTTAGTATTTGTAAGTATGGTATTTCTATTTGTGTGCAATAAAGGCTTAAATCAAATATAGAAATGTATCAAAGTTAACACCTAGTGATAATACATTGCAATAGCAATTATAAGATCTTACGTTTTTAAATTGTCAGAGGGACATGCAATGCTTATTATCGTTTTAATCTGCTTATTCATTCATTCATTCATTCTCTCTCTCAATTTATATTTCTTTCTGTCGAATGAGGAAGACTTCTGATTACGAGACTGTTGATTCAAGCTTACCAACTAATGCTTACTTCCCACGAATGCCTGATTATACCCCATTTATTTTTGGGTCCCTGTCTGTTTGTCTAAACAGTCCTAATTTTGCCTGTATGTATATTGACTTAACGATTTTACAAAATATGATGTTGGTATTTTGGCCCCACACTCATTTCTTCCTTTCTTTCTCATAGTTTCTATTTCTTTCTTCTTTGCTTTCTTTCTCGCAGTTTGTATTTCTTTCTTTCTTTCTTTCGTGGATATCATTAAAAATCCAGTTGCATGTTTATTACAAAAAAGATATCTTTGAATTCATTTATTCATTCATTGCAACCATTGTGTGCTATTTATTTACAGATTTCTACTAGTTTGACAAGCTATACATCTTGCAGGAAGAATGGAATGAACAAATGAAGACTTTATAGTGAACTGTAGTCTACTCTGAGTTTCACTATTAGTGAACACCATATCTAAAAGTAGTTAAATCCATGTTCAATAGGGTGTTAAATCCATGTTAAATAGGATGTTGCCTTTAGTCTTAGCAGTAATGTATTTATCAGTTCTTTTACATGTCCTAGCAATATATATGTGCAAATTTGGTCAAAATCCATTTATTCCTTCAGGAGATAGGGTGCAGACAAGCCATTTTCCAGCTATAGGCCTAAACGACGGTGACGTCTAGCCTTGGCCTCCACATTAGCCAGAGTTAAGTACTATTGAGCACTTATGGGACCAGCTTGGGCAAGCTGTATCTTGGTGTGCCGTCAAAGCGATTGCCAGACACTGATATAGGTGTTGCAGGACTAACTGGACAGTTAAGTATTCAACATCTTGTGCGTAGCATGCGGGGCAGAACATGTTTGGATGCATTGTAAACTATGGTTCTGGTGACGTCTCCCCGTACTTCATCATAGTACAGACCCCGACGTTATAAAACTTTTTCATGCTCAACTCAGCAGAGCATGAAATTTGTCCTGCTATTAAATCTCAAATTACTTACAATTGCCAAATTCTTTCCTGGTAAACATAGCTGAGCATGAACATTTCTCTGCTAATAAATATGAAAATGCCAACTATTGTTGGCATTTTCATATTTATTCGCGGAGAAAATTTCATGCTCAGCTGAGTTGAGCATGAAAAAAGTTTTATAACCTCGGGACCAGATTATATTTTTATTTCCTTTGGATTTATTGAGCCGATTTTGGTGACTTTGAAAAATCAAATATCACTTAAGCCGGTGCTACGGGGCGTACACAGCCTTACAAATTACATTGTTGTATATGAAGAGACTTAATAAAACCGAGTCTCCGACTTTCGTTGTTTTGTATGTCCTTTTGTTTCCAAAGGCAACCTTTTAGATTTTTATTTCAGTTTTTTTGACGTTGCTTAGTTCTGAGAATGACGACTTGTTATTACAGTTATTTTTGACTCTGCTGGCTATTTTCTGGCATGTTGTTTTCTAAATGAAAAATATAATTCAAATTAAGTGTTATACACCTGAAAAAGAAAGAAGAAGATTATGTTAGTGGTGCGTTTTTATTGACTTTCAGTAATATATAAGAGAACATATAGAACAGTACATCAAACAAAAGTCGTTTGGCAGCACTGGCTCTTCGAAGGATATATGATCTGTAACATTGTATATACTGAGAAATAATCATTAACAGTGCTGGGAATGAAAGAAATCTGAGTGCTTTCAGCCACTTTCGGCATTCTTCAGAGTTTAACAGAACACATTTACACATGTGGGGAGAAAATTTGGGACGTTGTGTTTGTGATGTCACCATATTCACCATATTCCATTTTAGGATATTGGTCAGGTTCAATATTATTTTTTTGCGCGTTGTATTTATTATGTACGACACAAAAACAACTGTAACACGGCATACGGAAATAGTTAAATCTGCTGATGATGGGAACGTGAAGCGCATGCACTACCTTGATATAGATTTTTTTCGGATATCATTCAGAATTTCTAAAAAAAAAAAAAAAAAAAAAAAAAAAAAAACATCTAAAAAGAACTTAATTAGTATTTTTTATAGTAATTTCTCGTTTTCGAATGCACTTTGTTGTTTACATTTTTTCTTTCAATTCATCCCGAATTCATAAATATATTCTGTTAAAACTAAAGAAAGCTGATCTGGCGAAAGCGCTCAGTATTCTTTGATTTCCAGCAGTTAATGATTATATCTCAGTAATGATCATATCTTAGTATATACGATATTACAATTAATTTTCTTATACTTCTTGAATCCACTGCTACTGAAAAAAAGGCTGTTGAAATATCATGTCTTACTTGTCGAACTTGTCCACTTCTTTAAGGACAAGTACGAAGATTTTGCCCTAGGACAAGTAATTCATAAGTTTAAGGACGTGTAAAAGGAGTATCAAAATCAGTAATTTTCTGTTGTCGGTTCCTTTACTAATGCGTCAGTGAGGTGCTTCTAATGTACACAAAATGCATGCTTTGGTAGAGATACTCAACTCCATCCCCCCTCCCCAACTCCCCCCCCCCCAACCCCCACAAAAAAAAAAAACAAAAAAAAAAAAAAAAAAAAAAAAAAAAACCATCTATTTTCACAAGTAAATTTGATCTGATAAATCGATTTTGACCGTTTACTTGTCATGGACAAGTGTAAAACTTTGGCATTTCCACAGCCATGTGTAATCAGAGGCAACACACACACACACACACACACACACACACACACACACACACACACACACACACACACATATATATATATATATATATATATATATATATATATATATACATATACATATACATAATATATATATTTATATATATATATAATATATATATATATATTATATATATATATATATATATATATATATATACCACTGGGCTTAGTGCGGTTCGAACCCACGCCGGCTACGACGGCAGCGCCTAGCTCTTCAGAGTCAGGAGACATAACCACTGCACCACTACGCTTGTCAAAAAAAAAAAAAAAAAAACAAGTTTCATGGAACAGTATTATGCTTGATTTCCCTGAATGACCCGTCGGGTAGGGTATATTATTGGTGCGCTAGCGCACTCATAATATACAAGGAACTCTCTGGACCCTAAGGATACTGAGGCTTGGAAATATTATTATAATTTAAGATTTAAACAAACTTCAACAAAGAATTCCAGCCCAGGATCATTACTGATGCAAGTACTTCAGAAAAAAGTATATAGGGAGAAATATGAAATACCACTGAGCTTAGTGAGGTTCGAAGCCCTTCAGAGTCAGGAGACATAACCACTGCACCACTACGCTTGAAATCTTAAATCTTAAATTATAAGTCGACATGTGAGTACAGTATTGCCAGTCAAGCGTTTCATTTAGTAATTTTGCAAAGCACATTATTGTACATCGGGTAAAAAATACATATTGCATAATTTCGGACGCGTGCGATCAAAAACACTGGCATTCAAATGTTTCGATGGCAATATGGCTGTAACCGATATTGATAGTTTTAACCAATTTTGTAACTCCTGATGAACATTAATGTCTAGTCCGATAAAAGTATTGCTGCCTCCATAACAAATTGATGAACTGACATCGGCATTATCGATCCATTTAACCTTTAAGGGGAATCAATACCTTTTTCATGGAAGGCAACTCTGTCAGAATTATTCCCTTCCCTTCTGAAAGGGGGTCTACACTACACTCCCTTTGGGAGCAAATTCTTTTCTTGTAGGATAGACCCCTTTTTGGGAAGGGGATCGGTGGGCAGGAAAGCAAACAGGAAATTACAAAAAGTTTCTCCCTTGTACAAAATGGCAGAAAATCTACCAAGTGTGTCAAGTCTCCTTAAAGCGCCATCACAACTGCATTGATTTTTTTAAATTATTTTTTCGGGGAAACTAAGGCTTTACATTTCATGTGAATTGTCTAGTAGTGCAGATGATTCACATGAAACGTGAAGCCTTATTTTCACTGCAAATGATGATAAAATAATGAATGTCGTCTGCTAAAATTGTGCTTGGCTCTTGAAGCTTAGCATGCTGGGTAAAAATTTCAACAGACGATATTTTGAAATGTTTTTCCCACAATATTTTCCCAGAAAATAGGATATGATATTTCATGCAAATTGTTGCCTTGAGAGACAATCGTCTGCTGAATTTGCCCAGAGATTGGTAAAATGGAATAAGGATGCCCAGAGTATTCTACGCGCAAAAAGAAACTGGTTCCCCAACCAATGATTTTTATAGAGGATGTCAGAGTATGCAGAATCGCAAGCGCGGGCGGATCAGGGCTTTCTCTAACCGCAAAAATCCTTAAGCGCCGCTTATTTTAGTTCAGAAAAGACAAAGTAAATGTCAAGGTGTTTATGAATGGGAAACGCAATACTAAATATAGCTGCATCTATTATTCATAAGACATAGACGCCGTTTTAGACTTAATTGGATATGATACATCATCAAAAAATAATCAGCTGAAAGCTAAAATAACTTGAAAGAAAATGCCTATAATATTAGGCTGAACAAATAGATCTTAGCCTAGTAGGCAACACAGAAAGAGGGCTCTGAGAGCATATGTCGGGCGGGCAATGAAGGCCCTGATCATACTGCGCACGCGCAGTCTGATCAGGGCCTTCATTGCCCGCTTACAAAATGATTGACTTCTATAGCTTATAGTCACTGGACGCTGTTGCATAAATCGACGAACAGAGAAAACCCTGGTCAAACTGCTCGGCTGTGTCCAGGTTGATCTGGGTCTCCGTTTCTCTCATGTGACAAGGAGGGCACTTTTCTCGAATTGAGTATCATTAAATGCCATTTGTAAAACCAGCCTACATATTCGTTCAGAGCTGGTCAGTGACATACGACTTTGAACTACCTTGGTGCCTGCATAATCGATTTAACACCCCCCACCCCCCACCCTCTCCAGCCGTGTAGTTTTAATTCTGACCATTCTTAGGCGGTGGTTCTAGTGTTGTCTGTTCCTTGTGGGGCTTTGTGGCTGCTCGTTGCGGGCAGGTTTTCGTGTGTGTGTGTGTGTGTGTGTGTGTGTGTGTGTGTGTTTTCCTGTTTGCTGTCATATATTTGTGTTTAGTGAGCCCTGTTTAGCATTGTGAAGAGATAGCTAGTTGCCTTGCTTTTCGTTGCTTTGTGACGTTTGCGCTGTCTGTCACAGTTTGTGTACTCTTCGTCTTGGTGTCATTGGTAGGCTATGATCTGTGATTATGGTTGTTGTTGTTGTTGTGCGGAATTTTAACGCTACCAGGCACCCGAGGCACATAGAGGCAGCGGCGATTGCTGTGATGTAGATGTATTTGTACAGCCTTGCTTTCATGGAACACCCATGCACACTTGGTGCCGCTGTCTGTCACCAAGCGCCACCCAACCCAGGGCACGTCGAGTATGAGCTAGGCGTAATAATGGTCTGAAAATTGTCTCGACCATTTTGGGATTCGAACCCACGATATCCCGCTTGAAAGTCGAGTGCGCTAACCACTAGGCCACCCAGCCCACTGTGATTGTGGCTCTTCTTGGACATCTTCTATACTGTTTTCTGAATCTTATTGGGAACTGATACATTTGCAAGATTTATCCGCAAAATTCCAAAGGCTGTAACAGAAAACTAGTTTCTTCCATCACGAAAACATGCCTATATAATTCTGACCCCCTTAAACCCAACTTTTATATAGTAAAACTGGGGTTTACAGGGGTATACATTCTTTTTCTTATTTCTGCTCGAAACATAGATTGTGGATACTGTCACCAAGCGCCACCCAACCCAGCGAGGCGGTTCTAACGAGTACCCACAGTCTATGTTTTGGGCAGAAATATGAAAAATATCAGAGATTTTTATCTGAAAATTTTCAGTTTTTGGAGGTGAAATTTTCTATATATTTGAATAGGCGTGTTTTCCTAATGACTCAATTTTCGATTGAAACGGTTTGAGCTGATCTAGCCAGTTTGGTATTAAGGTATTTTTTTTTTCTGCGTGTGCATCAGATGATTTAGACTTTCGCAAAATGTTTTCAAATTCTTCACTTTTTGTCGGATAAATATTAGGACCTTCAATAACTTACTCTGCGAATAGTGAAAATCCTAATCATACTATGCAATTGCGACGGTCTGTCCGGGTCTTCGCTGCACGAATGCATGCTTATTTGCTGCAGAGCCATCTTCTGAGCTGCAAACGATTTATTGAAGTCTGATTCTGTGTTGGAAATTGACATCGACCAGTCAAATGGACCAATCAGGTTCAAGTTGGGGGAGGCATTGTCATGACATCAATCAAATCTATTATAATGGACTTGCACCAAAATAGACCTCGTACAGCTAGGATCAATAGCACGTCATTTGTGATTTCCCCGGCTTTATTCAGCTCCAATAATATATTTATGGTTCGATACTACATTCAGATACAGACTCGTTGCCATTTAAGGAATACGTGCGTCACAGAAATTCTTTATATAGTACAGTATGGATCCATGGTTTCGATTCCGTGTTTTATGGCGAAATAAATCAATGTATCGCCTGCGGTTAAATGTATCTGCTAAGAGTGCGCAGCGAACTTCACAAAACATGACCTTTAGCAGCTTCATGGACATCAACAACAAAACCGGGGTCGGTGAGACTTAACCTTTGCCACTCTCTGGGCTAATTCAGCAGACGACAAACTGATAGTTTCTTCTTTTTCTCAGAAAACAGGGTTTGGCATTTCATGCAATTTGCATGAAATGCCAAATCCTGTTTTCTGGGAAAAAGACGAAAAATATTTCAATATGTCGTCTGCTGAAAATTTTACCCAGAGTGCTAAGCGTTAAATCAATTTTACAGGATCCTTATCTTCACGCTAGGGTTCCAGCTTTATTCAAGTGACATGGAATTGTTTGGTTCGCGTAGAGTCTATAAGAACTTCATAACTTTTCTCCACTATCCACACTTGAGACAAAAAGAGAGGCTTGGTTTTAAAAAATGCACATATAGCGGAAAATATACACACCAAAAAAGAACTCAGTCCGAGGTGAACGTGATGTTTGGATCGTCGAGGTGGTGGGAAATGTTGCTCCAAACTGTGTGCACTCTTTACCTTTTTAAAAAAGTCTTCATTTTGCTGACATTAAGCATTAAGAAAGTTTTCTGGGAGCCTGCTGGGAGGACTAAAGTTATAAAAAGTGTCGCCTGCATGTGCTCAAGTTTCCCAGATGACTGTGAGCTAGTCTACCGTACTTGTATTACTTGACGCTAAGACGTAACGTCAGCTACATATTAGCGCCACGTTCTGAATGCGACAAATGACGCTAGAATGATATGCAGTGTCATATGTAAACGTTCTTCTGGGTACATGTATTTGTGAAACAGCAACTGTTTAGAACAACCAGCACATCCGCTACTTAGTGCCTCCACTCGTCGATATGAGCTGCCGGGCGAAATGAGTGAAAGTAGGCAGCGAATGCTAAGTTTGCACGCATGCGTACCGTATTTATCTTAACTGCCAATCACAACAACTGTCGTCTGCCTTGTCATTTGCTTGTGATTTTAAAAGTCATTTTTGCAAACAGTGTGGACCCAGATCAGACTGCTCCTCTAGGAGCAGTCTGATCTGGGTCCACACTGTTTGCCTGTATGCAAAAATAGGTTTCAAAAGTTTGCAAATATATTCAGCAGACGACATAAACAGACGACATTTTCAGATGCAGGTTTTCTTGGCGTTTTAAGGGTTAATTATTTGGACAAACAAACCTCATCAAGTTAGACCCATATCAGACGCCACAGAAAACGACGTCTCATCAGGGCATACTCTGTCAGGCACTCATTCAGCAATTTAACCCTTGTCCTGCTGAAAAAATTAAGATGCCACGCCTACTTCTAATTTTCAGCCAGTCAGATTACTTGATCCAAGTTTTTCATACAAATTCAAATACTTAATAACAAACAGTGCAGATCAGATTCTTCTGAGGCCAACTAATCTGGATCTACACTGTTTGCAAAGACAGGGTGTATCAGGGATCAGCAGGACAAGGGAAGACACACACACACACACATCTTGAACAGATAGTCAAATGTACCTGTTCAAAATTTAGGGTAAGTATAGTAAATATTGTTTATGTCCGAATATTAATGGTAAAAAAGCAGATAGGGTTATCACAATTCTGTAGAATAATTTTCTCGCGACGAGCTTTATTAATTTCTATTTAAGTACAACATTGTTTTGTTGTTGTTTTTATGCCCCCAATTTCGAATAAATTGGTGGGCCATATTACTTTGCATTCGTCCGTCCGTTCGTCATGCTTTTTGGTACACGCCCTATCTTAGAAACCCTGCATGCTAGGCTATACATGAGTTCCCCATGAAAAAACAGCTGACCCGTATTTTTAGGGTCTTTAAATCCAATATAGTGATTGGGAATGATATGTAGATAACCTGATTAGATTTTGAGGGAATTCCGCGGACATTTGTTGTAGTTATGACCCATAGCGATTCTGGGCGTTTTGGTCTTGTCAGCAAGATATCTCAAAAAGTATTCAAGCTAGGGCCTTGAATTATATGCTAATTGGGGATAGTGTGTAGTTTACCTGATTAGATTTTGAGTGAATTCTGTGGAAAAAATTGACGTAGTTGTGGCCCTTTGCAGTTCTGGGCATTTTGACCTTGTCGGCAAGATATCTCAAAAAGTATTTAAACTAGAGTACAGGGCCCAGTTGTTCGAAGCTAATGACATCGTTAGTTAACGATTCGTTAAAATTTACATTGAGTGATACGTAAATATGCTGAAATCTTTTGCTGAAAAAAATGTGAGTAGCTTTTGCAGTGCAAAAGCTACTCATATTTTTTCAGCAAAAAATATCAGAATATTGTATTTTGAATCTGCTAAAACAGTTAACGAAATGACCCTTAACGAGCTCGTTAAGCTAACGACGCTTTGAACAACTGGGCCCTGAAATTTTAAATGGTAATTGGGTATGATGTATATATTATATTATTTGATTTTGAGATAATTCCGTGAAATATTGACAGAATTATTGACGTTTTTAGTTCTGGGATACTCTTTTTTGTGCATGCCATATCTTAAGAACCCTGCATGCTGGGGTTTTGAAATTTTATATATGGGTTCCGCAGGAAAAACAGCCGACATATTTTTTTTTTTTTTCTTGTCCGGCATATTTGTACTTTCAGAGTTATGCCCCTTTGAAAAAAGTCTGCAAGATACCTCAAAAAAAGTAAGTAATACGTCTCCCAAACGAATGAATGCGTAACCATCGGTTAAAAACGTGAAACAATTAGAGCGACATCGGTTAGGCATTCGATGACTCAAAAAAAGGTAAACAAACTTTGCATTTTCTGTGTTTCATGTTTCATGATTTGAGGAAATTATTTGAAAAACGGTGAATTACATTCAACCGCCCATTCATATCGGCGCCCGCGGAGTAAATCTCAGACCACCCACTTCACGCATATTGGCTGAATTATTTTTCGCGTGCTGAAGGTGTACCGAAAGCCATAGAAAACACATGGAAATTCATGGTGTTTATTGTCCTTTACTTAATTTTGCGCTTTGCTAGAAGTTCAGCATATCATCACGAACACACGATAGACATATATGATTATTAGTGTTATGGATATTTTGGTTGTCAATGCAGCAGTGTTGAGAAATCGCCACAAGGAGGGTCGAAAACGGGTGGTTATGCATTAGATCTAAATAAAAACAAAACTTACAGCTCTAATGCGTAACCACTCATTTTCGACCCTTACCGTGGTGATTTCTCAAAAATGCTGCATATTGACAACCAGATATCCATAACACAAATAATCATATGTGTCTATCGTGTGTGCGTGATGATATGCTGAACTTCTAGCAAAGCGCAATATTAAGTAAAGGACAATAAACACCATGTTTTCAGCACGCGAAAAATAATTCAGCCAATATGCGTGAAGTAGGTAGTCTGAGACATTACGAAAACATGCCTATTCAAATATACTGAAAAGTTAATCATCGAAAAATTAAAAAAAATCAGACAAAAAATTCAAATATTTTTCATATTTCTGCTCAAAACATAGATTGTGGGTACTCGTTAGAACCGCCTCGCAGAGGCGGTTCTAACGAGTACCCACAATCTAAGTTTTTGAGCAGAAATAAGTAAAATAATGTATACCCCTGTAAACCCCGGTTTTACTATATAAAAGTGGGGTTTAAGGGGGTCAAAATTATATAGGCATGTTTTCGTGATGTTTACTCCACAGACGCCGATATCAATGGGCAGTTGAATGCAATTCCCCGCATTTCAAATGATTTCCTCAAAACATTCATATCACTCATGAAACACAGAAAATGCAAAGATTGTTTACCTTTTATGAGTCATCGAATGCCTAACCGATGTCGCTAGGTCCTTGAAATTCAATAGAGTCGCTGGGAATGTTGTGTAGATTACCTTATTAGATTTCGAGTGAATTCCGTGAAAAAATTAATATAGGTATGGCCATTTGCAGTTCTGGGCATTTTGACCTTGTCAGCAAGATGTCTCAGAAAGTATTTAAGCTATGGTCTTGAAATTTTATGTGCTGATTGGGGATGATGTGTAGATTACCTGATATTGAGGAAATTCCCGGAATTATTGGCGTAGGTATGGCCCTTTGTAGTTCTGGGCATTTTGACATTGTCAGCAAGACATCTCAAAAAGCATTTAAGCTAGGGTCTTGAAATTTTACATGTTGATTAGGGATGACGTGTAGATTACCTGATTAGATTTTGAGGGAATTCTGTGAAAAATGACGTAGTTATGGCCCTTTGCAGTGGTGGCCATTTTGACCTTGTCAGCAAGATCTTAAAAAGTATTTATACTAAGGTATTGAAATTTTAAATGCTGTTTGGGAATGACGTGTAGATTACCTGGTTTGTTTTTGAGGTAATTCCGAGAAATAGTGACAGAATAATGTCCTTTTTTAATTTGTGGCATTTTGACCGCCGGCTTGTCAGCAGGATATCTAACAGTTTTTAAGCTAGAGTCCTGAAATTTAATTTGCTGACTGGGGATGATATGTAGATTACCTCATTAGATTTTTGAGGGAATTTCATGGAAAATTGACTTAGTTATGGTCCTTTGCGTTCAGCATTTTCACCTTCTCGGCAAGATATCTCAACAAGAGCTCCTCAAGCAGAGGCATTATACGCCTATGGCAAGTAATAAGATGTAGCACATATACTGACTCCTGTATAATTCACTGCTCTGGATGTAAACTGTAAGTGGAGTTAATTGGAAAAATCAAAGGGACATAACTCTGCTAATATTTGGTAAACTGTAACCTCGAAACAATATGCGCTGCTTCACATCATGGTCTAACTATTTACAAAGTTTCAGCTTGATTGGATGTAAACTATAGGAGGAATAAGCCGGAAACGAACAGTTTACAGAAATTTTCAATGGGATATAACTCTGCTAATATTGGTGGACTGTAACCTCGGAACAAAATGCGCTGCTCCACATCATGGTCAGTAAATCACAATAAATCAAGTTTCAGCTTAATCGGGTGGAAATTGTAGGAGTTAGCCGGAAACGAAAAATTTACGGAAATTTTCAAAGAGGCATAACTCTGCTAATATTTGGTGTACTGTAACCTCGAAATAATATGCGCTGCTCCACATCATTATGTAACTATTTACGAAGTTTCAGCTTGATCGGATATAAACTGTAGGCGGAGTTAAACGGACACGCAAAGTTTACGGTAATTTTAAAGGGACATAACTCTGCTAAGATTTGGTGTACTATAACCTCGAAACAATGTGCGCTGCTCCACATCATAGCCTAACTATAAATCAAGTTTCAGCTTGATCAAATGTAAATTGTAGGAGGAGTTAGCAGGAAATGAAACCATTACAGGAAGATTCAAGGGGGCATAACTCTGCTAATATTTGGTGTACTATAACCTCGAAATAACATGCGCTGCTCCACATCATGGTCTAACTGTAAATCAAGTTTCAGCTTGATTGGATGTAAATTGTAGGAGGAGTTAGCAGGAAAGGAAAAGTTCACATAAATTTTCAAAGGAGCATAACTCTGCTAATATTTGGTGTACTATAACCTCGAAACAATATGCGCTGCTCCACATCATGGTCTAAATATAAATCAAGTTTCAGCTTGATCGGATATAAACTGTAGGAGGATTTAACAGGAAACGAAAAGTTTACAAAAATTTTCAAAGGAGCATAACTCTGCTAATATTTGTTAGACTGTTACCCCGAAACAACATGCGCTGCTCCACATCATGATCTAACTATAAACCAAGTTTCTAATTGATCCGATGTAAACTGTAGGAGGAGTTAGCCGGAAACGAAAAAGTTTACGGAACGACGGACGGACGGACGCCAGACCCCGTGACATAATACGTCCCGTTTTTCAAACGGGTGTTTAAAAAGTATTTAAGTAAGGGGCTTGAAGTTTTATATGCTGATTAGGTATGATGTGTAGATTATCTAATTAGATTTTGAAGTAATTCCGTGAAAATTGACAGATGTTTATTATTATTATTATTATTATTATTATTGCCCTTTAAAATTTTGGGCATTTTGATCTTGTCAGCAGGATATGTCTATGAGGATTTAAGCTAATTCTTGAAACTTAATATGCTGATTTGAGATGATGTGTAGATTATCTGATTAGAGTTTAAGGGAATTCCGTGAAAACTTAAGGTAGTTGTATATGACCCTTTGCGGTTCTGAACATTTTGACCTTAGCAAGATATCTCAAAAAGTAAAGCAGCTAGGGTCATGAATCTCAATATGGGCATTCTGGTCTTGTCAGCAAAATATCTCAAAAAAGTGTTAAAATTAGGGTCTTGAAATTCAGTGTGCGGGTTGGATATGATGAGTAAATAACTAATTAAATTTTGAATCTCGTCTAAAAATTTTAGATGGAGTTGGACTGACAACGGAATAGAACAGAACATAAAGTTTATTATTAACAACCTTGTGATCAAAATGTCTGCAGAACCGTTTTAGCTTGACGGAATTTATACCCTTTTTGGACTTAGGCATTAGTGTTGTAAAAAACATCTTGTGAACAATTGTATGGGTATGAGGATTATACATAGTGAAGGAAGTTTGCAAAGGGTATGGATGTGTCATTAGACCAACTTAATACTGTATAAGGTGGTGTGAAAATCTGTACTAGGAAGTGTCCCCATGAATCGTTATAAGTTCGGCTGAGTTGGTAGCTCCCCATCTGGTGCGCTAGGGCCTGACCCACAATGCCTACAAAGTGCCCAGATAGTAGCATATAAGTCAGCACTGTATTGATATTTGGAAATATTTCTGACTCAGTGTGTAGCTTCTGACGTCAGCTAAACCTTAGGTGTTTTGTAATGAAAAGAAATGAACATAATGAGTTGGAATTGCAACACAATATGATAAGATTCGCTTAAATAGGGGATGCTTGTCACGCCTTTAGGGACAAGCATATGATAAGGGGCATAGTGTTTTACAAACACACATAATTTGTCTAGTTTCTTTTTCTTTTTTTTTTTTTTTTTTCTTTTTTTTTAGCCGATCTGATGGCAGCGTTTCTGTAAGATTGCTTCACATTCAGGTTTATTAAACTGTGCGAAGCCGGCTTAGTTTTTTCTTTATGCTAATTGTTGTTTGCCATCTGTTCTTTCTGAAAGTATTTTGCTAAAAAAGTTCTAAAGCCTTCAAAGTGCACACTAGTGTCCTTAAGTATCGCCACATACGTAAGGTACTTTGCTGTGTATATCGAAGGCCAAACGTCAGTGAATCAAGTAATGTCGACTTATGACAGTTTTCGTTTTATATTAAAATGACGTTTTGTGACAAAGTCCCCAATCAAACAAAAGCAATAACTTTTGTTATAATTCATTTTCTTGTAAAATAAAAACTTTGCGGTAGATAAGAGATAAAACGTCCAACATTCTCCAAAACTGAAACACAAAATGCGTTCAGGATTCTGTATAATGTCGTTTTATTCTAAGTGACGTCACTGCCGTCATTTCGTAATTATGGCGGCATAAAATTTTGAAGCCATTCTGTAAAGCTAGTTCAAAATAAGTTGATAGTCAACTTTGGTTTAAACATATTTTATTTCAATAACTCTTTGTAAAACACACAATCGTACATGTAATCAATATAAAGATGAAAAAGGAAAGGAACGAAAGCAAATATGAATATATGGTTCTTCTCCTTATAAATCATGAAACTGTGACTACAATACCGCAGATATACTAGTTTGATGAGTGGTTTGTAATTGGTGTTACATTTAACAATTAGGTTGAGGAAAGACAGAAACAGATATACAGACACCTGAGACGTCTCATAGAGTATCTGCCATGCTTTTCATATTAGTAGCTTTCGTGTGATACTGATCTGTGTCAGATTCCCTGGCAGTAGAGATACATGAGTACTGCATTGATCAGTATCAGGCAATATTTCAAAATCTGAAGACGTTTCTAGAAAGTAAAAAAAAAAAAAAAAATATAACAGCCATCACTAAAAAAAGAGCAAAAGTTCAAGCCTAAAACGGGGGGTGGGGGGGGGGGGGAGGGTGGGGGGTGGGGAGGGAAGACATTAAGACGTAGACGGGATGCCCATACTCGGACTAGTAGAAAGGAACCAGAGACAAGCTATTTGTTAATAATGCCGCACAACAGACATACTTGAGCGTTTACCCAACCGCTTACTGTCGATTATGTATTTTTGTACCTCTTCGAATATAACTAAATTGGCTTCGTCTTACTGCGAGGCTTCACCGAACAACAAGAGATTCCAGGTTACGTTGTGACAGGCTCGTAAAACAGTGCAATACGACGGCGTGCGTAAAGGGAACATTCAAAGAAATAATGTTAAGCATTCTCGATTTTTCCGCATTGACAGAGAGGAGATTCTGATATGTTTTTAAGAAAAAGAGCATTGCTCAAACCACTGCAGTTTGTTCGGAGACGAGTATGAAGGAGTTGACCCCTTCTACTACCGCCATAGTAATACTTTGGGACCCGTTCTCTCCCTCTGTTTAGAAAGTGCTTAAATGTATTAACAGTATCAGTCTTCCTTCCGGGGACAAATTATTCCAGTCCCTGACAGTAGAGGGCAAAAAGGAGTTAGAGTATAGAGTTGTTCTCCGGTGTATAGTTTGCAGGTCGTTGGAGTTACGTAAGCTGTACCTTGTCGTGTTACCTACATTTTGAGGGGCTAGGGCAGATAGATATGTTGGTTTCAAATTATGTTTCATTTTAAAGAAGAGACAAAGCTTGTGTTCATTAAGTCTTTCCTGAAGATAATCCCAACTTTGATCTATAAATACGCAAAAGTATTAAGTAAAGTTTTAATACAGAATAAAAATCACGTCTTTGTTCAAAGTTATAAATATGCGCATTTTTGTTGTCGTTAAATAACGCAAACGTTATTCGATTTTTTTTTCTTTGATTAAGCACACTTTTAATTTTTACGCATGTTCATGAAAAATTTATGTGTAAATTAAAGCTTAATGTTAAAATCAATCCCAGCAATGAATATATTTTAAAAGTTTAACGACCCAGTCAACACTATTAAGGTCATGTCGAGCTGGTCAGTTTACCTAACCACACTTTTCCTGGGCAGGTTTAATCCTCTAAGAAGTTTGTTTGTTTGTGTTGAGGTTTTACGGCCCAGTCAACCCAATGGGGTCATGTCGAGCGCGGTCAGTTTACCTAACCACACGTTTACTGGGCAGGATTAGTCCTCTAAGCGGTTAACCAGTATTGTGCACATTCTTTCGCCAGAAACTGACAACTGCCCTTCTTGAATCAGCCTCTAAGAAGTTAACCAGTACTTGTGCACATTCTTTACCAAAATTGACAACTGCCCTCTTGAATCAGCGGAAGAGAGAATGGCCGCACTTCACTTATATGGAGCTGTTCGTTCATCAAAGGTGGGCGAAAACCGGAGAACCCGAGGGAAAACCACCTGACCATCCGTAAGCAGAACTTGGCTTTCCAACGTGACCCGAGCAAGGCTCGAACTATGTCGCTGAGAAACTGAATGGATTAAGAGTCAGCTCTCTTATCCGCTAGGCTACGGGGCCCGCACGATCAATCTCCACTAAAGAATGTTGCCAGACCCGGGGCGGGGATCGAACACGCGACCTCCTGATCACTATCGGACGCGCATCCGACTTTACAACCACATATGCATCTTGATGTAATGTTACAGGATCCCAGTACCGACACAATACCTGAGACACGCGACCTCCTGATCACTATCGGATGCGCATCCTATTGCACAAAATTCACACAAAAAATCAACTTGAGGCTAATGAGACAGAAAAAGAAGTCGATTATCAGTGTACTGTGAAATAATGGTCGAGGACACAGAAGCCCATGGTAGCCAGGCACTTTGCTGCGAAGTTTCAGCTTCCAGGTGCTGACAGAACCCACGAAACTACGTACATGCGACAGGAAAGTTCACCCCAATTTAACAGATGAACGGAATCACATACGCTGAACCTTAACACTTTAATGCCTCAGCCATTGCACGGAGGGGTATAATATTGTATAAAAATACAGGTTTATAAAGGTTTTAAACAAAACTACAGATTTTTAAGGATTTTCTTAAAATTAAAGGTTTATGAGTTTTGTATAAAAATACAGGTTTATAAAGGTTTTAGACAAAACTACACATCACGAAAACATACCTATATAATTTTGATCCCCTTGAACCCCACTTTTATATAGTAAAACTGGGGTTTACAGGGGTATACATTATTTTTCTTATTTCTGCTCAGAAACATAGATTGTGGGTACTCGTTAGAACCGCCTCGCCGAGGCGGTTCTAACGAGTACCCACAATCTATGTTTTGAGCAGAAATATGAAAAATATCAGAGTTTTTTATCTGAAAATTTTCAGTTTTTGGAGGTGAAATTTTCTATATATTTGAATAGGCGTGTTTTCGTAATGAGATTTTAAAGGATTTTTTTTTTTATAAAATTAAAGGTTTATGAAGCTTTTAAATTTATGCATGTAGGCCTGTAATTTTTCGTCTAACAAAAGCATTCTTGTAAACTGTTAGTTTGATTTTCATGATTTTTTTTTTTTATCCCAAACACCATTATTTAGGTGTTTCATATGCAATTCACAAGCTTTTCAGTGAGTTTCCTTTAAGATAATAGGAAGTTTTTATTTCTTCATTTCCGGCAAATACAATGTCTCAGCCATCCCACCAAACAAGCGTCAGAACAAGGTTATTTCAATGCCGCTGCGACGTCGCGACGGCATTGAAACGACGTTGTTGCGCCTTTGTATGCTTGCTGGGATCAAACTTTAAAACATGAATACCATTAAGGATATCAAAACAACTATATTTTGCTTGACTGGCCTCCAATTTGGATTTCAATTATCTTAACATTTTATACCCCGCCACACGACAGTGACAGGGTATTATGGTTTCCCGTTGGTCGTCCGTATTTTTGTTACCGAACGATAACTTGAGTTAATACAAGGGGTTTTCACACACTCCGTTTGTTTGTGTTGAGGTTTTACGGCCCATTCAACCCAATGGCGTCATGTCGAGCGAGGTCAGTTTAGCTAACCACATGTTTACTGGGCAGGCTTAGTCCTCTAAGCGGTTAACCAGTATTGTGCACATTCTTTCGCCAGAAACTGACAACTGCCCTTCTTGAAGGAAGGGAGAGAATGACCGTAGAAAATATTTCATGATCAATCTCCACGAAAGAATGTTGCCGACCTCGGCGTGGGTCGAACCCGCGACTTCCTGGTCTCCAGTCGTACGCGCATCCAACTGAGCTACCGAGGCCAGCTACCTAACTCCGTGTTTTCGTTTCCGGACGATAACGAGTAAATATCAATGGATTTTCACCTAACTTGGTATATGCATTGATATTGTGGAGGTCTGTTTGGGATTGCTAATGGGCAAATTTCATAAATTTTTGACAGATTTAACTGCTCACCAGACGATAGTGATCGTTTCTCTCTTTTATTTAGAAATATTAATTAATATGTTGTATTTAGTACAAAAATATATCCCATTTCCCCATGCATCTGTTGCAAACACATCGGTCTTTGTTTGTTTGTGTTGAGGTTTTACGGCCCAGTCAACCCAATCAAACACCAGTCAATATTCTGAGTTGTATAAAAGATATTTGTGTACATTGCATTAAGAATTGTCGACATCTGGCTCTAAGGTGTAAACAAATATGGGCGATTTCTAGTCTGTGTTTTTAAGAACAATGAAATTTGTGTAGTGTAAAATTATCTTTTTTTTATTTCCCCTCTTCATTCAATGCATTAAATCGGGCATTTAATTACAGATATTATATAAAAAGCACCTACAGTAACATCTGGAAATCTGGTATATCTGAGCGAATAATATGGGCTGAGCGGAGCGAAAAAGTGCCTTCAAACCATCCTGCGCATGCGCAAAGTATCATCCGGGCCTTTGCTCTCCATTCATACATTCTGTTAGCGAACAGTCAATGCCCTGAACAGACTGCGCATGCTGATCTGAGCCTTAGCTGTCCGCATATGCCTGTAGACACGTTTTCGCATGGCGTGGCCCATATTACTGCTGTATTTACCTTTAGTACTTGGACAGACAGGGCTGAGTAAATAGTGTATACCTAGACCAGATGTCACAGAATGTGGCGTCTGATCAAGGTCTACACTGTTTGCTATTCATCAAGCAGTTTTTTTTGGACACATCAAGAGGTATTACAACAAACTTGTTCAAAGTTTAGGATAAGTATGGTAAGTAATACCTATTAGGGTAAATACAGCATATCAGCAATTATATTACACTTCAACCTCCTTATAACACAGTTCGTTATAACACGGTTCTGGATATAACACGGTTCAAAGATGCAGCCCAAAAATGCATAGATTATATTGAAATATGACCATAAATGGTCATTTTTCAATATAATCTATACATTTTTGTTTGGATATAACACAGTTGTTTAACTAACACGGTTTATGCTATGGACCCCGCCAATCGTGTTATAAAGAGGTTGTGGTGTACTGTCATATTTACCCTAAATATTTGGACATCAGACCTAATAGTGTACACCCAGATCAGATGCCAAACAATGTGGCATCTGATCAGCAACTATTCTTTTTGCCACTCGTCCCTCTGTTTCTACACATCTAAAGGTGGTTCAATGGACTGACCTGTATGTTAAGTTGATGTGTCCCAATATTTAGGGTTCATTACGAAAACACCTATATAATTTTGACTCCCTTAAACCTCACTTTTATACAGTAAAACTGGGGTTTACAGGGGTATACATTATTTTTCATATTTCTGCTCAAAACATAGATTGTGGGTACTCGTTAGAACTGCCTCACCGAGGCAGTTCTAACGAGTATCCACAATCTATGTTTTAAGCAGAAATATGAAAAATATCAGAGATTTTTTTATCTAAAAATTTTCAGTTTTGATTGATTGTGTTGGGGTTTAACGACACGTCAACCCTTGAGGGTCATTTTGTGTCGTCTCCCAGAGAAAGGGAGAAAAGAGATAGACGAGATAGTAGAGGAGATGAAAGAGGGGGACAGGGAAGAAAGAGGAACAGGAATGAAAGTGAAGAAACAGAAGAAATAAAAACATTCCCCCTCTACCCTTACCTGCTACAAGGATAGCAGGCCTTGCCCAACTGTAAGCCAATATCAGTTGGACGCCCCAGTGATGTAAGATACACAGCACCTTCGCACCACCCGACCACCCCCTCAGTTTTTGGAGGTGAAATTTTCTATATATTTGAATAGGCATGTTTTCGTAATGAATACTGTAACTATCATATAACAAAAGAGCTTCTTAAACAACTGTTCTCTGTTGCTTTCTGATACCATACAAACTAAATCTTCTATTTCTCAATTTCCTATCTAGTTTGTTGTCTGTGTAAGTCTAAGTGGTGCTAGCTTTATTTCTAAAACTCAATTCATTTATTCCCATAATGAATTTCACCAAAATAACCACTTCTTTTCAGCAGTTCTAAGTTTGGCATAAAAAGTTTAATAACATCACTGTTAGGAAACAAATTCCATGGTAGATATCATTTGTGTTTGCCATTAATTCAGAGGTGATTCCATGTTACTTATTGTTGGAAAACAAGAATTTTTATTTCATTCTTTATTATTTTCCAATGAAGAATTTTGATGTATACTTCGGTTGATGGAGCTTAAAACTTTATTTCTATACCTACTTTCAGCCATTGTATACTGAATAGACTCTCCCACACTATATTGGAAGAATCCAAGTTTCAATTTTAGGTACGGTATGTCTGGCTATGAGTTTTACATATTCCTAGAGAAAAATGGTTAAACTATTTGCAAACAGTGCAGACCCTGATCAGACGCCACATTCTTTTACGAGTCTTCCGTCTACAATAGGTTAATATGTTTTATTTCTGATTCCAATGGTTATTGAGAACACTCAAGCCAAAATGCTCCCAAAAATTGAGCGGTACCTACCATGGACAAGTATGATTTCGCCACAAAAATAAGAGTCTGTGATTCCGACCTCAGGGTCATTTACAGGACTGGGACTTGCACTGAACAAAGTTTCTGATCAGTCTGTAACACCAACCAAAGTATCAAAAACTTCAACATAAAAGTGTAATATGAAACTTAAGTCTGTAACCTCGCCCTCAGTCATGGGTAGGGGTAATGTGGTAATGTATAAAACTATGCACTAATATTTACCAACAGGCAAATTAAGAACTAAATCCCATAATGGTTTGGATAAATGAACTGTCGGAAACTTTAACATAAAACCTTAATATTTGTTGAGGTTGGCACCAATACTAAAGTTGGGATTAGAGCAATATCTCTTCCTGTACTTTCATCCTTTAAAAAACACAACATGGCTCTAAATCACTCAACTAAATGTCTCTGACATTTGTTTCCTTTTTTTTTTTTTTTTTTCAAAGTCTGAAAATTGTTTCAACATAAGATTTTTGAAGTTCTCCATATAGTTATATAGGGAAAATTAGCCCCATCCCATGCTGCCGTATTTTAAGCTGAACAAGTTCATTGTAGCTGGTTTGGTTAGGAATGACCCTTGCCAGCAAAGAACACACACACACATAAAGATAAATCTGGTGATGATTCCTGTAAAATCATTTCAAATTCTGACAATAGGAAAAAAGTTTTCATATTTTAAATATAGATATATATGGGAAAAATCACCCTGCCTATCATAAGGCTTTTTGCCAAACAAGTTAATTTTTTTGCTATTTTTATTAGCAATCATTAATTGCAGATTCCTGTAAAACCGATTCTAGTTCTTTGACTTCCAGAAAGTCCACACAGTGTAACGTTATCTATATAGGCCTATAAGGAAAACTGGCATGCCCCAAAGCAAATATATTTTTGAACAAATAAACATGGCTGGATCAATTTTACAGAGGCTCAAAGGAACTATCATGCAAAGTTATTTGAAAATCAAGCTGCAAAATTTGACAAGAAGTGTTTTAAAGTTTTCTATATACGCATATAGGAAAACTCATTTCCAACTCTTGGCACCCATGTTTTTAAACATTCATGCGAAGTTTTATTTAAAAAATTGACTGCTGGTTTTTTATATAAAAGATTTTTAATGTTTTCCATATACATCAGCAGGAAAATCAGCATTGCCTCATGGTTGCCATGTTTTTTTGTTGTTGTTTTTTTATGAAGCCACATTGCTTGAACAATTTTTGTAGTGCATCTCTCTTGAAACATTTTCTGCCAAATTATTTCAAAGTCTTGCCAGGGGTTAGATTTTCTATTGGGTTGCCATGTTAACCAGAATTCAGCTTGGACTCCATATTTTTAAACAACTTTCAATCTGTACAACCCACGTAACATTCATGTGAAATTTGGTAAAACGGCCAAGGTTTTTAGGAGATGTCCAATGTTGACTGATGAACATATGATGCTGGACAACTTGCCTATCAAAATAGCTCAACTTGAGCATGATGTGCTCAGCTAAGGTAAAATAGCAGACAGTGTAGAGCCTGATGTGATGCCTCATTATCAATGGCTCATCAGGATCTACATTGCTTGCAGAGGTATGAACTTTGGTGTTCAGGGCTGAAGCACATAATACAAAAGAAAAGTCCTTCTGGTCGGCATTATTTATTACAAAACAAGAATAACAAGTCAAATTTAATCTCATTTCTTTCTTTTCTTCTTGCCTCCCAAGCCTTCAAACTGGAAACTTTGCAGTGGATCAGACTTTCTTTTCTGAAAATACAGAATGAGTGATGATATATGGGGAAATTTGTCTTGTATCCAAACACAGCTATCACAGATCAGAATGCATATTTCTTAAGGAATATAAAAAGACCACTAACAATGTCGTTAGTTAACGTATCATTTAAACTTGGATCATTAAATATGGCATATATGCTAATATTTTTACTACAAAAATGTGAGTAGCTTTTGCATTTGCAAAGCTACTCACATTTTTTCAGCAAAAATACCTATTCATTAGATACTGTACTTACTAGAACATTTAACATTTTGACCACTAATGAGCTTGTTCAGCTAATGATGCTTTGAATAACTGAGCTCAGCCTGTTAACCACAGGACTGTTGTCAAACAATCTGCAATGGTTCACGGTGTCATGATGCCTACCATATCAAACTTGATGTGTCAAAACTTGCATTAGTCGATTTAATCTGTGAAATCATCAGATATCATAGAACATGTAGTTGATATGTCTAGATAAGCTATGGTTGGTTTGGAGTTTAATGGCCCAGTCAACACTTGTTAAGGTCATTTTGAATCTGTGAGTTGTTCGCCTAACCACACTTTTCCTGGGCAGTTAAGTCCTCTAAGTGATTAACCAGTACTAGTGCTCATTATTTTGCCCTCCCTGAATCAGCAGAAGGGAGAGAAAAACCATACAAAATATTTCATGATCAATCTCCATGACCCAACGGGGCTCAAACCTGCGACCTCCTGATCACCTGTCAGATGCCATCCGACTAAGCCACCGAGGCTGGCTCTCTAGAGAAGAGGAGGGGGTATTGGGTAAATATTTTTCTTATTTCTCCATGAAAACATATATAGTGGGTACTCATTAGCAGTGCTTCGATGAGGCTCTTCTAATGAGTACCCACAACGTAATTTTGTGGAGAAATAAGAAAAATATCAGTACTTTTATCAATACAATTAGCTTGGTAAAGATGGCAAAAACACTAAGTAATGAAGTTAATAATTTCAAGGGAACTGATCCTTTATGAAGCAAAGTAAATTATGGTAAATCTAATGATATTATTCAGTCAACAATGTATACTGAGTCTCATTAGTGATATAAAGAAAAGTGGGTGGCATGTATAGACAGAGGATGCTGCCATTGTAAGACATGAATATTTGTTCTTTCAAACAGAGTAAAATTTTATCCACTGAACCTAGCTACCATTTAAAGCTTAGCGGGGTGGTAAAACTTTCAGGTAGACAACTATACAAACTGTCTTTTATTTTTCCCAGAAAATAGTCTTTAACATTTCATACAAACTTTCTCCGAATGAGATAATTTGCATGAAATATCAAAGCCTGTTTTCTGGAAAAAAAAAGAGAGCAAAATATGATCATCTGTTGAATTTGTCCTGAGAGTAGTTAAGGTTAAGGAAAGGTCATTTTATCACTTTTATATCATCATGAACAGTCAAGCATCAGCCTGCATATTCACATCATGATAAAGGCTTCACTGAATGGATACATTTTCAATGGAGTATGTTTGTGTTGAGGTTTTACGGCCCAGTCAACCCAATGGGGCCATGTCGAGCACGGTCAGGTTACCTAACCACATGTTTACTGGGCAGGCTTAGTCCTCTAAGCGGTTAACCAGTATTGTGCACATTCTTTCGCCAGAAACTGACAACTGCCCTTCTTGAATCAGCGGAAGGGAGAGAATGACCGTAGAAAATATTTCATGATCAATCTCCACGAAAGAATGTTACCGACCCCGGCGGGGTTTGAACCTGTGACCTCCTGGTCTTCAGTCAGACGGCGCATCCAACTGAGCCACCGAGGCCGGAGTAAACTCCTTTTCAGAAGGGAGGCAAAAACTATTTTGAACAGTTGCCTCCCTTAAAAGTGAATCAATCCCCCTTAATCCTTGTCCTGCTGAATAAATTAAGATGCCACTCCCCTTTCTAATTTTCAGCCATTCAGATCACTTGATCCTGATTGATACTATAAATTTACATTCTTAATGGTGAACAGTGCAGATCCAGATTAGTTGGCTTCTTCAGAAGCCAACTGATCTGGATCTTCACTGTTTGCAAAGGCAGGGTATATCCGGCTTCAGCAGGACAAGGGTTAAGGCACTGCTTTGTGTCATAATGGATGTTGAAAATTTTTCTCACCCATCGTGAACAGACTCAATCAGACAGTCTGCTATTTTCTCTCTTTTGTTTTGTTCTGTAGTTCTAAAGGATTTTTCCTAAGGACCTACCTTTCAAATTATTTTCTATAAATAGAACTGATATTTTTTCAATACATTAATGCTCCGCATGCTGGGAAAAATTTCAGCAAGTGACATTTTGTAATATTTTTTCTTATTTTTCCCTGAAAATTTGCATGAATATTAAACCCGGTTTTCTGGGAAAAATAAGTAAAATATAATCAATCTGTCATCTGATGAATTAGCCCAGAGAGTGATAAAGGTTAATACAATGCAGTGTCTACATCATTTAGATAACAAGGTAAGGTCAGATATCCTAAGAACATATCTCCAGATAAGGTGCTTTTTTTAGCCCAAAGTACTGATATTTTTCTAATGTTTTCACTGAAACATTTGTAATGTACACCATTAGAAGCGCCTTGCTGAGTCACTTCTAATGAGTACCTACATGTTTTCATGGAGAAATAAGAAAAATGCTTCACCTCCCCCGGGAGGACCTCTATGCCGATGACCTTGTTATCATCGCTGAATTGCTTGAGGAATGTGTCAGGAGGCCCTTGGAAAGAAGCAATGGAGAAGAAAGGACTGAGAGTAAATGCGGGAAAGACAAAGATCATGATCTGCGGTACGAGACTGGACCTCCTGCAGAGTTCAGGTGAGTTTCCATGTGCCATCTGTCCCACTGGAGTGGGCAGCAACAGCATCTTCTGCAATGGCTGCAAGCACTGGGTGCACAAGAAATGAAGTGGGCTCAAGCGCTTGACAAAAGATCCTGACTACACATGGACACGGTGCCAGGGAACGCCCCTTGGATGGCAGACCACAGAAGGAAGTCCAGGTCGGACCTGACAAGCTTGAGGTGGTAGCTTCCTTTTGCTACCAAGGAGACATGCTTTCAGCAGCAGGTGGCTGTGAACTTTCAACCACAACAAGTGTGAAAACAGCCTGGAAGAAGTTCAAAGATCTGCTGCCAGTTCTCTCTTCACGCCACCTCTCTTTCAAAACACGTGGCCGTGTGTACAGCTCTTGTGTGCGGAGGGCAATGCTCCATGCCAGTGAGACTTGGCCATTGACAAAGCCAAACCTCCAGCATCTGCAGCGAAATGACAGGCCAATGATCAGACAGATCTGCAATGTCAGGCCGCAGGACATTGTCACTACTAGGTCCAATGAGCTACAAGTGCGGCTTGGCATTGAGGATCTGGACCTCATTCTGAAGGAGAGAAGACTCCCATGGTATGGACATGTGGAAGGCTCCAATGGTGCAGTCAAAACAGCCATTGACATACAGGCTGATGGAAAGTGTGGGCCTGGGAGGCCATAGATGACATGGAAGCAGCTGACAGAGAGGGTTTGCAGAGAGTGGAAGCTCTCTGCTATCAACTCTCATGATAGACATACCTGGAGATCTGGTGTGAGATCTGCCATGCGTGCAGCTAGCCAGCCATCTGGAAGGGGGCCCACTGATGTAGACGTTGCCCCTGTACCTGCACGTTAATAAAAAATCCGATTATGATGATTATGACTTGATAATCTGGATTTGACTGAATTGAGGTTTTACAGCCCAGTCAACCCATTAGGATCATGTCGAGCCTGTCAGTTTACTTAACCACACTTTTCCTGGGCAGGCTTAGTCCTCTAAACAGTTAACCAGTATTTGTGCACATTCTTTTGCCAGAAACTGACAACTGCCCTTCTTGAATCAGCAGAATGGAGAGAATGATCATGAAAGAATGTTGCCAGATCGGGCGGGGATTGAACCTGCGACCACCTCAGGGATGAGAATCATTTTGAAAAAAAAAAAGCTGAAACCCCTATACCCCTACTTCTATAAACACCAGATCAGACTGAATCTGCACTGTTTTGGAAATCTGAAAATTTGAGAAAAAAAAAAAAAAAAAAAAAAAAAAAAAAAACTGCTGAAATTTGCCAAAAAGCTGGATTCTCACCCCTGCCTCCTGGTCACCAGTCAGCACCTGACTGAGCCACCGAGGCTGGCTCCCCTTATCATGAGCTATATAAGAAGCAGATGACTAATTGTCAGCCTTCTGCAAGCACATACACCAAGACCTCTTTATAACACTATTGTTGGGGTCCATAGCATAAACGGTGTTAGTTAAACAACCGTGTTATATCGAAACAAAAATGTATAGATTATATTGAAAAATGACCATTTATGGTCATTTTTCAATATAATCTATGCATTTTTGGGATCCATCTTTGAACTGTGTTATATCCAAAGCCGTGTTATAACGAACCGTGTTATAAAAAGGGGTTGAAGTGTACTTACTCTGTATTTTAGTTCTCCCTCTGATGGTCCAAATCTCCGTTGAGATCGGCTTTTCTTGCCAGGCCTACTCAACTTCTTCAAAGTAGGTGGAACTGTAAAAGGTAAAAAAGACAAATGAGATATGACTAAAATACTATGACATATGACTAAAATACTATTTCACTATTCATGGGGAATGGGAACACCATGGGGATTTTTTTTTTTTTTTTTTTTTGATTTGGGTTTTACGGCCCTTTAAGACTGTTTCACTTATATCAAGCCGATCGTTCATCAGAGGTGGGCGAAAACTGGAGAACCTGGGGAAAAACTACCTGACCATCGGTAAACAGAACTTGACTTTCCCACATGTGACCCGAGCGAGGCTTGAACCACAGCAGTGAGAAACCTAATAGATTAAGAGTCAAGTCTCCTATCCACTAGGCTGCAGGGGCCCCGCAACACCAAGGGGAATAACTCTGACATGGAAATATTTGGATCCTATTTGGGGGCTACAGTATGCTTCAAAGAGTTTAGAGGTAAACCATTTCAAAAAGCTGAAGAACAGCTGTCTTTATAAGATTTTAAATACTAGACAGGCAATTTCATGTCTGCAAAAATTGCCTCCCTTTGCAAGTTTCTTCAAAGGTATTCACTCACATTAATTTATTAACCCTTGTCCTGCTGAACCCAGATATACCCTGCCTTTGCAAACAGTGTAGATCCAGATCAGTTGGCTTCTTCAGAAGCCAACTGATCTGGATCTGCACCGTTTGCTATTAAGTATGTGAATTTATAGCAACAATCAGGATCAAGTGATCTGATTGGCTAAAAACTAGAAGTGGGAGTGGCATCTTTATACAGCAGGACAAGAGTTAAAAAGACATAAATGATAAAATCTGATAAAAGACCATGAAATGATAAAACCTGATAAAAACCTATAATTAAGACCATGAAATGATAAAACCTGATGAAGAACATGAAATGATAAAACACATTAAAACCGAAGTGATAAAACCTGATAACACCTGTCTCTAGACACATGCTCAGACAAGAGTTTGTGGAGTATGTATGCATGTATTACCACATACCTCTAGCTAAGACTTTGTATACTATGTGCTACAGTGAACCCTCGTTACAACGACAGTATTTGTTTCCAAAGATGTTGCCATTAAAATGAATTTGCTGTAGTACAGAACTCTTAATAAGCAGATTAATATGTAAGAAAAGTCTTGTTTTGTTCTTATTTCCTCATAGAACATATATTTTGGATATTTGTTAGAATTGCCTCATTGAGGCAATTCTAACAAATATCCAAAACATATGTTTCTTTAAAGTATTAAATACAATATTCTTGCATAATTTGTGACTCATTATTACCATTTTAGTGAAGGTTTCCTGACAGCCAAATTGTCATTATAACGAATTTTGTCGTTTTATTGAGTGTCGGTATAAAGAGGGTTGTCTGTATATACACCACAACCTCTTCATAACATTATTACTGGGATCCAAAGCAAAAAACTGAGTTAGCTAAACAACCATGTTGATCAAACAAAAAAGTATAGATTATATATACAAAAAAACAACAACAATAAATGGACATTTTTCTGTACAATCTATACATTTTTGTTTGACTACAACATTTTTGGAATCCATCCATAAACCAGCTTATATCCAAAACTATCTTGTAATGATCCATCTTATCCCTAGTCTTGCTGAACCTGGATATGTCCTATCTTTAAAACAGTGTAGGTCCAGATATGGATCTGCACTGTTTGCCATTCAGTATATGAATTTATGTCAACAATCTGGATCAAGGAATCTAACTGGCTGAAAATTAGAAGTGGGCAAGGCATCTTAATTTATTCAGCATGACAAGGGTTATAAAGAGATTCCAGTGTAACTCTAGATAACAAGGGGTCTCAGGTAAATATTTTTCTTGTTTCATGACAACACATGTAATAGATACTCATGAGAAGTGCCTCATTGAGGTGTTTCTAATGAGTGCCCCCAATAAATGTTTACTGCAGAAAGAAGAGAAATATCAGTTTGACGGAGAAGAAAAAAGCCTTATCTGGAGCATGCATGATATAAAATGGCTTGAGGGCCCAAAGAATGTATGGTGTGCCTGTGCATGACCTGACCAGATCAAAGTGGTGAGACAGTCTGGACTGGGCAGCAAAATTTCATACATGTCTCAAGATGCAGTTCACATATGAAATTCAGACAAAGTATTGTGAAATGTCATTTTCTCAAGCTATTTCTATAGATGTCACAGTATAGATATCACAGAGTGTGAAGATGTTCAAAGATCCAACAAGGAAAAATGAAATTAAAGAAAACATTTTAAATGAAAAAAAATCTATTAAAAACACTGTATTTTAACAATGCATTTTAATCATAAAATTTTGCACTACACTACTAAAGTGCTGTCTCTTTGATTAGTTTGAACACTCAGCAGGGGAGGGTGGGGCAAGACGGATTAACTATTTTTATGATTTCACTCATAAACAAAAATGTTATTATCTTTGCTACTTTGCATAAGCAGTGAAAAAATTGCTGTTTATTTCTATACAAATCAAACTGAAACTGACAAAAGTAAAATGATTAATTAACCTTTTATTCCAATAAAATGTAGCACACACCAATGTCTAGACCTGGTCACTGATCAATGTACTATCAATGTAGATGTAGAATAATGAAAGGGCACAGTACAGAATTAGCATGAGAATTAAAATGATAAAATAAAGAACAAAGTGTAAGTATCAAAACATTTTTTCACATAACATAATTTTCCCTGTTGGGTCATTGAACATCTTGACACTCTGATTATTTTTTTTTTCCAGTATTTTTATAATAACAATGAAATGGTATAACCTTTACCACTCACTAGACTAATTCAGCAGGTGACAATTTTTTTTATATTTATCTTAATTTTTGCAAGGAAATAGGTTTTGACATGTCATGCAGTTGTCTCCTAAGGAGATGCTTTGCACAAAGTGCCAAAGCCTATTTTCTGGGAAAAAGACGAAAAATATTTCAGAATGTTGTCTGCAGTAATTTTTAAGCAGCATGTTAAGCATTAAGAAAATGCCATTCCAAAATACTTTGCTTTGAGATTATGTCCAAATAAGGTGATGCTGCCCAAATAAGGTGATGATGAGGTAATAATAGGATATGAGATTATGTTATTTTTGGCACTGCATCCCACATGAAATGTTTTGATTCAAAAATAAAATTTATCAATAACTCCAGATAAGGCGATTTTTGCAACTGAAAATTACCAATATTTTTCTTAGTTCTCCAGGAAATCATATGTTGTGGGTACTCATTAGAAGGGCTTTGGCAAGGCACTTCTAATGAGTACCCACAACATATGTTGTTTTTTTTTGTGGAGAAATAAGAAAAATGTTCTGTGGATACACCCTCTTATCTGGAGCTATGTTATCTCCAGTATCTGGATCTGTGAATGCTTTTATGTCAGCTAGGCCATGTGAAAAGATGTCTGATGTGAACAGTAAAGATCCAGATCAGTCCGCAATGACTGATAACTTACCGGCTGGACATGAACATAACAGTGTGACTGGGCGGTAAAACGCCAAATCAATCAAATTAAAGAGATCGGATTGATAATCCGATCAGTTTGATTTTGATTGATTTGGAGCTTTACAGCCCAGTCAACACTGTTAAGGTCATGTCTAGCCATCAGTTAACCTACTTACATTTTTCCTGGGCATGCTTAATCCTCTAAGCAGTTAACCAGTCCTTGAGCACATACTTTTGTTAGTACACCACAACCTCTTTATAACACTATTGTTGGGGTCCATAGCATAAACCATGTTAGTCAAACAACCGTGTTATATCCAAACAAAAAATGTATAGATTATATTGAAAAATGACCATTTATGGTCATTTTTCAATATAATCTATACATTTTTGGGATCCATCTTTGAACCGTGTTATATTCAAAATCGTGTTATAACAAACCGTGTTATAAATAGGTTATAGTGTAATTGACAACTGCCCTTCCTGAATCAGCAGAAGATGGAGAATGACACTAGGAAAGATTTCATGATCAATCTCAATGGTCGAGCTGGGATTTGAACTTGGATTTACAGATACACTACTGACTGCTTGACGGAGCCTGACACAATCTTATACCAGCATTTGACAAACATGTATATATCAGCTCCAGATGAGGCACGTTTTTCAACCCAAAAGTAGATATGAAAACTATGAAAACTATGGTGTGAATACTTATCAGCCCTAGTCCTACTGACCCTGGATATGCCCTGCCTTTGCAAACAATAGATCCAGATTAGTTGGCTTCTTCAGAAGCCAACATCTGCAAACAGTGTAGATCCAGATCAGCTGGCTTCTTCAGATCTAGATCTGCACTGTTTGCCATTCAGAATGTGAATTTGTATCAGCAATCTGGATCAAGTAATCTGATTGGCTGACAATTAGAAGTGGTCATGGCATTTTAATTTATTCAGCATGGCAAGGGTTAGAAATGCCTTGCCAAGGCTGAGGTGCTTCTAATGAGTACCCACAACAAATGTTTTTGTGGAGAAATAAGAAAAATATTTGCAGAATACCCCCTGTTATGTAGAGCTATTCTACAATATGCAATGATTCCATAAATGGATGGTAAAGACCCTGAACAGACTGTGTGGATGTGCAGGCTGATCTGGGCAATTTTTTCTATTATCCCTGAAGTTAAATTTTCACGTGGTTTGGTTGATTCTGGGACCGTACAAGTTGTTGATTATGAAGTATTTAATCTCTAGATCTCTATCTCCCAAGGGAAGCAAATTCTATCCTTTTACAGCAGACCCCTTTTCAGAAGGGACTAAGTATTCAGGAAAGCAAATAGGTAGTCTCAAAACAGATGCCTTGTAAAAATGGCAGAAACACTACCAAAGGTATCCAGCCCTCCTAAATGTAAAACTTAACCCTTGTCCTGCTGAACCCGGATATATCCTCTTTGCAAACAGTGTAGATCCAGATCAGTTGGCTACTGAAAAAGTATGTGAATTTATATCAACAATTTGGATCAAGTAATCTGATTGGCTGAAATTTAGAACTGGGCATGGCCTCTTAATTTATTCAGCAGGACAAGGGTTAAGTGCTGTGGATGAACATCAACACATGCAAAAACTCTTCATGGACTTGTACAGAAGAGATAAAACTTATATGTAAAACTTTATCATTTGTATGCACCGATACCAATGCCAGTGTAAAACCCAGTGTTTCATAAAAAGATATATCGCTGAATATGACAAATGAGCAGACCCATCCCTGCACCTGATCAAGGTCTGCATATTTCATGCATAAACTATCTAGGCATCACAAAAGCTATCATGGGATGCAATATATTCAGTGTTTTGCAGCCAATGTCTTTAGAACTTGTAAAAGTAAAAATAAGCACATTTATTCTTGCTTAGGTGGATTAGTGCAACATGTGAACATATGTGTATTCAGCTACTACAGACAACTTACAGTGCTTTTATATTATCATTTAAACATGGGTGATAACTGGAAAACTAAAAGCATTCAATGGGCTTAGAAGCCTATTGGACATGAACAGTTTCCCTGGTATCACTCACAGGTGCTTGAAGTTTAGTCCATTATCGAAAAACTCCACTTTATAGCCTGTATAGGCTTCATATATTTACCCTCCCCATCCCCCCCCCCCCCACTCCCCCCCCCCCCTCACATATACACACAAAAATACCATATTTCAAAAGCTTGTGTCATGATCAGAACTTTTTATTTTTCTAAAAAATCAAAACCACTGAATTCAGCTAATCCACTGAAAATTCTCACCCCTGAAAACACCAGTACCTTGCATCCCCTAGCTATATGGCAAACAATGAAGACACCAGTCAAACTGCACAGCTGTATATGCTAATAACACCATTCAAAATACATTATTTCTAAATATCTGCCTGGGCACACTGATAACCTCTTTCTGTTCAAAATATACTGTTTCTGGTTATCAGCCTAATTATCTGTACCCACTAACACACATTATCACATATACAAAGTGTCAGTTATCACGCCAAATACAGCAATAAATGTGATAATGTAAAATATACTAATGTATAACAAAAATCTGGGCCCAGATGTTCAAATTGTTGTTAGCTTAACGAGCTTGTTAAGGGTCAAGGTGTTAATTGTTCTAGTAAGTACAATATTTAATGCACAGGCATTTTTGCTGAAAAAATGTGAGTAGCAAGTGAGTATTTCAGCAAAAATATTAGCGTATATGCCATATTTAATGATCAAAGTTTTAACGATACGTTAACTAACGACATTGTTAGTTTTGAACAACCGGGCCCAGATTTGTTGTTTTGCTGACTAATCTGGATCTCCACTATTTTAACCCTTATGATGATACCATGCCCACTTCTAATTACCAGCCAATCAGATTACTTGGTTTAGATTGTTGATATAAATTCACATATTTTATGACAAACAGTGCAGATCCAGATCAGTTGGCTTCTTCAGAAGCCAACTGATCTGGATCTACACTGTTTGCAAAGGCAGGGCATATCCGGGTTCAGCAGGACAAGGATTTATATGCACCTAAGACATGTTTTCCTACATGAATACTACCATATCTACCCTAAATACTGGGACACCTTAACTCCTTACCATACTTATCCTGAAATTTTAAGTTCATTTAACTGCCTGTTGATCTGTCTAAAAACTGCTAGATAAGAAGTAAACAATGTAGACCCAGATCAGATGCCACAGAATGCATCTGATCTGGGTCTATACTGTTTGCTCAGGCCTGTCCGTCCTAATACATAGGGCAAATATTGTAATTACATTGTAGTACAAGGAAATACAGACTTCATTAGCACCATCTAGAGTTCTCACGTCAGTCTTCAACAGTATGGCAGTTTTGTTTAAAGACTGTCTGAATCTCAAATACATATGGGCATGACTTTAATCAAAACTAAGTCAGAGTTCAGAGGTTCATTCAAAAGTTTATAGGCTCTTCTAATATGGAAAAAAGCCAAAACAGGTGAGTATTATAAAAAAGAATTGAAAGGAAAAATGGATCAAAAGAAATGTTTTTCATCTGTCTGGAAACAAACCACTGCAAACTAGAACCATATGGATTCCATCTATAATTTCACTATATTGCTTTAGTGGATATAATTTCACTACATTGCTTTAGTTTTGGGCTGCATCAGGCCAAAAATGTCTTTGAATATGCACAAAATGCACAGTTTCAGATCATCCTGTGCCTGTGCAAAGCATCATCCAAGTCTTTGCTCTCCATTCATGCATTCTGTAGTATCCAATCATTCTGTTAGAGGACAGTGAAATCCCTGATCAGACTATGGTGGTGTGCAAGCTGATCTGGACCTTTTCTGTCCGAATATGGCCAAAGACTTTTTTAGCTTGGTGTAGCTCTTTTGAAGTCCACTGCTCTAAAAACACAGCCTCCATCATGTTAACAAGGTCAAAAAGTCAATTCTTCAACATTCAAATGCAGATAAGAAGTAATTAATCCAATTTGACCCAAATCAAACACATCCATGATTTTATAAATAAATATAATATGTACAAGTTTGAAGATGATTGCTCCAAAAATGTGGCCTTTATTGTCTCAACAAGTTCACACAGTCATTGTTTTCAATATTCAAAAGTGGATAACTCAGCAGTAATTTATCAATTCTAGCCAAACTCTAACTTACCAAGATTTTATGGATAACTATAATCTATGCAAGTCTGAAGACGTTTGTTTTAAAGTGTTCTCTACCATGTTAACATGGTCAAACAGTAAATTTTTCAGCATTCAAGGGCTGATAACTCAGGAATTAATTGATTAATTCACTCCATAATCAAACTTGTCTGAGATTTTATGAACATATATAATATGTGTAAATCTCCAGATGAGCTTGAAAATGTTGCCTCTTTTCTTTCAGCAAGGTCAAACAGTCAATTGTTCAGCATTCAAGGGCAGATAACTCAGCAAAAATATAGTCTACTGAACTGTAGTCAGCCAGTTATCACAATCTCAAATGTAGACCTCCAGAACTGTAGGCAAAAAAAAAGAACTCAATGCAAAAACTTTAATGCAAATATTAACAAAACTTCTAGGTCTTTGACTTGGCCTTTGATCAGCAGCAGCAACAACAAAAGAATAACTACTGATCTGTATCCATCAAGTAGCAACTAACCAAATATCAACAATCTTAAGACTCAGAAAAATAAAGGCTTAGCAATGTTAATGGTATTTCCAAGTATGTGACCTCAGTAACAGTAAAATAATGTCATTTTGATCAGCAACAGTAAAATAATGTCATTTTGCTCAGCAACAGTAAAATAATGTTATTTTGCTCAGCAAAGTAAAAATAATGTTATTTTGCTCAGCAACAGTAAAATAATGTTATTTTGCTCAGCAAAAGTAATATAATGTCATTTTTTGCTCAGCAACAGTAAAATAATGTCATTTTGCTCAGCAACAGTAAAATAATGTTATTTTGCTCAGCAACAGTGAAAAAATGTCATTTTTGCTCAGCAACAGTAAAATAATGTCATTTTGCTCAGCAACAGAAAAATAATGCCATTTTGCTCAGCAACAGTAAAATAATATCAATTTATTGTTATGCCCATTTGTTACATGGGAGACAAATTTGTGACTTCTTGTTTGCTTTCATGTACATCAAGCCCTTTTTGAATGGGGTCTACTCTAAAAGGAAATGGGGTCTACTCTAAAAGTAAAGAATTTGCTCCCCATGGGAGCAAATTCTTTCCTTTTAGAGTAGACCCCTTTTCACAAGGAAGGCAAAACAACTTTGTTGTCTCCCTTGAAAGTGTATCTAATCATGTTAAGGCCATCAATATCTAGGGGAAATATGGCACTCACCTAAATATTCTGGTACATGCTTCATATGTGGTTGACTTTTCACAGTATGCAGGCTCTTATCATGTCGCAACACCTGCAAGTCTCGGGGATTGTCTTCAAAATATGACTACAAGAGGAAAATAAGCAAAAATGAAAACCAGATCCAATGATACGCTAGGGAAATGGATAAACTTTCAAAGGGTGGCAACTCTGTCAAAATTGTTTTTGACCACTTCTGAAAATCTGTTTGTGTGTGTTGAGATTTTACGGCCCAGTCAACCTATTAGGGTCATGTTGAGCATGGCCAATTTACCTAATCACACTTTTTCCTGGGCAGGCTTAGTCCTCTAACCAGTTCTTGAGCAAATTCTACCATCAGAGAGCATGTCTGAAAAGGTGTCTCCTCTAAAAGGGAAAAATATGCTCTCTAGGGAAGATTAGTCTAAACTGAGCACACATGTTCAAAGGTACAAACTAACTTTGTGGCTGATACAGTTTTGATATCTTTTAACCCCTGTCATGCTGAATAAATTAAATGCCCACTTGCAATTTTCAGCAAATCAGTTTACTAGATCCAGATTGTTGATACTAATTCAAATACTGAATGGCATACAGTGCAGATCCAGATCAGTTGGCTTATTCAGAGACCAAATGATCTGGATCTACACTGTTTGCAAATGCAGGGCATATCCGGGTTCAGCAGGACAAGGGTTAAGGGGACATGATACACTTGGTAGATTTTCTGTCATTTTTTGAAGGGAAGATAACTTTTGTGACATCCTTTTGCATTCCTGCGCACCAGGCCTCTTCCAATTCTGGTCTACTGGAAAAAGAAAGAATTTGTTTCTAATGGGAACAAATTCGTTCCTTTTAGAGTAGACCCCTTTTTAGGAGGCAAAACCATTTTGAAGCATTACCTTCCTTGAAAGTGTATCCAGTCCCCTAACATTGATCAGGGGAAATAATTCATGCATAACGTATATGATTTGAGGGGTGAATTTTGATTGTCTTTGATTTAATGGGCCAGTAGGCAGAGCTGTAGACAATATGCAGTTGCCTACTAAAAGGAAAAGAATGGGAAGGTCAGATTTGAAAAAGCTCCCTCATCCAACCTGCTGCAAGTGTTTGTGCCCAAACTTTATTCATGCTGGTATGATGATGATGATCCATGTTTTACATCCTTTCTTCATCATTATTTAAATCATATGCAGATGATGGCAGGGAGACAATAAAAGGCTAAGTGCAACAAAGCACCATGCTGTCATGAGCTGAATTCCATTTCCAGTGGAATTCGAACCTCAGTGCCTCGTGATCTGGTAACCACTCAGCCACCCAGACGCTTCTTATCCAAGCTGGTAAGATGCTGCGAGAGCCAATGGCTTAAAGATCCAACTGACCACCTAGATATGGAATGTAACATTTTTTGCATAAAAACCTTTTCTTCTGATTTATATTTTCAGAAGGGGTACCATATTTGCACATCATTATATGCCTCTTTTCCACTGTTTTCATTGAGACTTAAACACCTGTTATATCAATAAACAAGCTTTAATATCAGTGAATCAGTCATGATCGATGACCATCATGTGAAAGATAGTCACATGACAAACCTGTGTTAGTTTAAGATACTTAAAAAAAAAAAAAAAAAAAAAAAAAAAAAAGAAAGAAAAAGAACCTCAAGAAAATTAGCGCAATGCAGGAAGGCTATGATTACTTGCACTGATTCATCTACCATTCATGCACATCTATCACTGGTAATTATTTAAGCAGTGTCTTTGTGGCACAGAATCTAAGGGGATCTGCTAGGGTGAGATGCGCAACAATAATAACCTGCATTATCAAGTCATGGGCAGATAACTCTGTCAAAAAATAACGAAAATTGCCAATGAGCATTCCCAAACCAGATCTCCAAAATATCAATGCACATATCAAATTCAGTGAAACGCCATTGAGATTTACTCAAGTTGTTGTCCTGCCCACTACAATCCCTAAGCAGATCTCCAAAATATCAAGGCACAAGTTTGGTGAAACTCCATTGATATTTACTTAAGTTATCATCTAGAATAAAAATAAGAACCAGTCATGGGCCGATAACTCTGTCAAAAATAGATGAAATTTGTCCATTAGCAAGCCCAACATCATTGCAAATATCTATTGACATTTACTGAAGTTATCATCTGGACATGAAAATACAGACTTGTTGTGGGCAGATAACTCTGTAAAAAATTATGAAATTTGCCCATTAGCAATCCCAAACCAGATCTCAACAATAGCAAGTTTGATGAAAACCCATTACATTGTATCATTAATTCAAGTTATCATCTAGAAACGAAAATACGGAAGGATGAATGTATGACAGAGGGATAGATGGATGGACAGACAACCAATGTGATACCATAAAATCCCACCACTATCGTGTAGCAGGGTATAAAAACCAGAAAGTCAGAAAATGATGAAATCTGATAGTAATATAGGGGAAGAATTCCACTGGGTGACCTTGAATGCAGACAAATCATTTTTTTGTGTTAAACCACATTCCCTCTTACTGGAAATCCTAGAACTGAAGGATGAGCCTTGTATCTGGCAACCCTGACATGCACTCAAGATCACATGTTTGGTATATGATGGTTAAGGATGGAATCTGCAATTTCCTGTTACATGTTTGCCATTATCACTTGGCTTAGGATGGAATCTACCACTTCCTGTAATGTGAAGATTATGTGTTTGGCATACATCCTGGCCTCACCCATATATCCTGAAGCAGTTTGAAATATTAAAATACAGAAAAATATCAAAAGCACAGTATGACAGAAAAACAGAAGGTACAGTGGGCAGAGACCAAAGATGTGGAGACCACAATGCCAGCTTAGGTACAAGAAAACATAGCACAAAACTACAGAACAGCAAGCAAAGTTGGCAGCCTTACAGAAGGTGACAATGCTAGAATAACAAATAGCAGACTCTGTCTGATTGAGTCTCTTCATGATGGGTAAGGAAAATTTTCAACATCCATTATGACACAAAGCAGTGCCTTAACCCTTGTTCTGCTGAACCCGGATATACCCTGCCTTTGCAAACAGTGTAGATCCAGATCAGTTGGCTTCTTCAGAAGCCAAATGATGTGGATCTGCACTATTTGCCATTAAGAATGTAAATTTATAGCAACAATCAAAATCAAGTATCATCTGATTGGCTGAAAATTAGAAGAGGGAGTGGCATCTTAATTTATTCAGCAGGACAAGGGTTAAGGGGGACTGATACATTTTTAGGGGAGGCAACTGTTCAAAATATTTTTTCCTCCCTTCTGAAAAGGAGTTTACTCCATTGAAAATGTATCCATACACTGAAGCCTTTATCATGATGTGAATATACAGGCTGGGCCCAATTGTTCAAAACTAATGATGTTGTTATTTAACAATTAGTGATCATTAAATATGGCATGTACGCTAATATTTTTGCTGAAAAAAAAATGTGAGTAGCTTTCAGCAAAAAATACCCGTGAATAAGATATTGTACTGACTAGACCAGTTAACAGTTTGACCACTAACTAGCTCGTTAAGCTAACGATGCTTTGAAGAACTGGGCCCTGATGTTTGACAGCCCTTTGTTCCTGATGATATTAAAGTGATAAAATGACCTTTCCTTAACCTTTACTACTCTCAGGTCAAATTAAACAGATGACTAACTGATGATATTTTGCTCTCTTTTTTTTTTCCAGAAAACAGGCTTTGACATTTCATGCAAATTATCTCCTTTGGAGAAAGTTTGTATGAAATGTCAAAGACTATTTTCCGGGAAAAATAAAAGACAGTTTGAATAGCTGTCTTCCTGAAAGTTTTACCCACCCTACTAAGCTTTAAATGGTAGCTAGGTTCAGTGGATAAAATTTTACTCTGTTTGAAAGAACAAATATTCATGTGTTACAATGGCAGCATCCACTGTCTGTACATGCCACCCACTTTACTTTATTGCACTAATGAGACTCAATAAACATTGCTGACTGAATAATATCATTTGATTTACCATAATTATGTTCCACCCCCCTCCCCACCCACCCCGGATGACCTTGAATGCAGACAAATCAAGTTTTTCTGTTAAACCACATTCCCTCTAACTGGAAATCCTAGAATTGAAGGATGAGCCTTGTATCTGGCAACCCTGACATGCACTCAAGATTACATGTTTGGTATATGATGGCTAAGGATGGAATCTGCAATTTCCTGTTACATGTTTGCCATTATCACTTGGCTTAGGATGGAATCTACCACTTCCTGTAATGTGAAGATTATGTGTTTGGCATACATCCTGGCCTCACCTATATATCCTGAAGCAGTTTGAAATATTAAAATACAGAAAAATATCGAAAGCACAGAGTGACAGAAAAACAGAAGGTACAGTGGGCAGAGACCAAAGATGTGGAGACCACAATGCCAGCTTAGGTACAAGAAAACATGGCACAAAACTACAGAACAGCAAGCAAAGTTGGCAGCCTTACAGAAGGTGACAATGCTAGAATAATAATGGGTCTGTGTTCTTAAATGATCTTAAATGAGGTATATGAAAGATGCTAATCATCATCATGTTAATGGTAATGTGCAAAGTGACTGTCAAATGTGATTCCTGTAGACTGAAATGATAATAGAATCTAATGTATGTGCAAGGTGACATTTTATGACCACATTTGATATATGACCTAGCTCATGCCTCTAGCGGCTTTGAGCGAACCCTGTTGAGTGAACCCTGTTTTAAAACATAACATAAGAGCCCAACAGACCCAAAGGAACAGAAAATTTACCCTTAAAGCACTTAGCAAAATTGTAGCAGACTATATTCTATTTTTTTATTACTTTTCAGAGAAAATAAGACTTGGCATTTCTCTGAAAAATGAACCAAAAAAAAAAAAAAAAAATCAAAATATTGTCTGCTGCAATTGTGATTAGTGCTTTAAGTTTGTTTGTTTGTGTTGAGGTTTTACAGCCCAGTCAACCCAATGGGGTCATGTCGAGAGCGGTCAGTTTACCTAACCACACGTTTACTGGGCAGGCTTAGTTCTCTAAGAGGTTAACCAGTATTGTGCATATTCTTTCACCAGAAACTGACAACTGCCCTTCTTGAATCAGCGGAAGGGAGAGAATGACCTTAGAAAATATTTCATGATCAATCTCCACAAAAGAATGTTGCCAAGCTCGGCATGGGTCGAGCCCGCGACCTCCTGATCTCCAGTCAGATGCGCATCCAACTGAGCCACCGAGGACCGAGGCCGGCTTAGTGCTTTAGGGGTGAATACCAGCACTACAAAGAAATGTCTGAATACCCTATTTATCTGGAGCCTGGCAGAATTCCTCATGAGTGAAACAGATATCAAGACACTTTTGAAAGCGTTTCAGTTCTCAAGACAGTTTCTAACAGACCAACTGCCATTCATTAATAGTCCTCTACTGTTTTTTTGTTGTTTTTTTTTCTCAGTTTAACTGTAACAAGCATATACACACCTTTAACTTCTGTGAATTTAGCATTTCCTGTTTGATCTCTTTCAACCTTGCTTCTCTTATTGCCACTCTAGTAACAGCTCTCATGGCATCCTGTAAGGAGAAGAAATATATACCATATTTACCCTAAATACTGGGACATCCTAACTCATTACCATACTTACTCTAATCTGAAAAAAGTCCTTTCACATCACAACCTCTTTATAACACTACTGCTGGGCAGTAGTGGGATCCAAAGCAAAAACATTTTAACTATTCAACCATGTTGTATCCAAAGAAAAATGTATAGGATGGATGGATATTTTGTTTATAGACGCTCAACCCTAAAAGGGCATATAGCATCTAATAAGTTTTATGTTATATGATGATTTTATTTAATGAGAAATTTAAAAATATCTAGGATTGATGTGTTTATTTTAAAAAGATAAAGTATCAATGATTTTAAGTTATTAAAAATACTGATCATATTTTATTAAAAAGTCCGATCTCTTTAAGAAAGTCGAGTATTTTCTGAGTTGGCATATCAAAAAGTTCCTTTATAGTTTTTATATTAAAATACTTTGTGCGAATGTGATTAAATTCAGCACAAGTGATAAGAAAATGTTTGACTGTGAAAGGTTCATTACAAGGAATGCAGAATGGAGCTTGTTCATTTTTTAATATGTAAGAATGAGTAATTCTAGTGTGTCCAAGTCTACATCTCGTGATTTTTGTTTGTTCTTTTCTGCTGAGATTAGAGAATGTGCATTTGCTGTTAAAATTTGGTTTGATTTCATTTAATTTATTATATGTTTGTGTTTCCCAAACAGACTGACATTTGTTGTTGATGTATTGACAGACGTTTGATTTAAAGTCGGAGTGAGGAATTTTGACATTGGTTATTACTAAGGATAATGCAGATTTGGCTTCTGAATCTGCTAATTCATTTCCACGAATATTTACGTGGCTGGGAAGCCAACAAAATACAATTTCTTTTGAAGCGGAAAGATAATATTTTTTAAGAATTTGTTGGATTAATGGGTTTCTATGGTGTAAATCTTTAAGAGATTTTAATACAGAAAGAGAATCTGAATAAATGATAAACTGTTTTTCAGACTGATCTCTGATATGGTAAAGTGCAATATCAATTGCCTTGGCTTCGGCGGTAAAAATGGAGCTATTATCAGGTAATCTGATACTGTCAGTAAAATTTGGACTAATAACAGAACAAGCAACTTTCTCATCTTGTTTCGAACCATCTGTATAAATTGACAGGTAATGTTTATAATTTGATTTGATTTCTAAAAATTCATTCTTAAAAATATGCGACTCGACTTCTGTTTTTTTATTTTTATGAAGGTCTAAAATAATCTTTGGAGGGTTTAACGTCCATGGCTCTTTTGATGGAAAAGAAAAATGCTGAACATTTTTAATATTGATATTGGCCTCTTCAAGTAACGGTTGTATTCTCAGGCCAAGGGGTTTAATAGCCGTTGGTTTGTTGTTGTAAAATCTTTCATATTTAGGATTAAAAACACAATCATAGGCTGAATTACGTGGATTGGCGGCTAATTTAGTAACATATTGAAGAGACAATTTCTCTCTTCTTATATACAATGATGGTTCATTTGATTCAGCGTATAAACTTTCGACAGGGGAAGTACGAAAAGCCCCTAGAGCCAGACGTAAACCTTGGTGATGAATAGTATCCAAAGATTTCAAATAAGATTTTCTAGCGGATCCATAAACTATGGATCCATAATCCAGTTTAGATCGAATTAAAGATCTATAAAGATTTAAAAGAACAGTACGATCTCCTCCCCAGTCGGAACTGGAGAGAACTTTAAGAATATCAAGTGCTTTAAGACATTTAGCTTTTAAAGCTTTGATGTGTGGTATAAAAGATAATTTGTTATCGAACAAAAGACCCAGAAATTTTGCTTCACTGACAACTGGAATGGGACTACAGTATATGGTGAGATGAGGATCTAAATGTAGCTGACGTATCTGACAAAAATGAATGCATTGAGTTTTTGTTTTTGAAAATTTGAAACCATTTTCTGTTGCCCAATCTTCTATATTATTTAAACAACGTTGTAGTTTGAATTCAATGGTTTCCATATTTTTCGATCTAATAAATATTCCAAAATCGTCAACAAAAAGTGAACAATCAAGGTCTTTCACACATTTAACAATATCATTAATTTTAATGCCAAACAAGGTAGGTGATAAAATGCTTCCCTGTGGTACACCTTGTTCTTGTTTAAATATGTCCGATAACGTATTACCTATTCGAACATTAAATGTTCTATCTGATAAAAAGTTTTGAATAAAAAGTGGTAATCAGCCTTTAAGGCCTAATTTATGTAAATCTTTCATGATGCCATGTTTCCAAGTAGTATCGTAAGCTTTTTCTAAGTCAAAAAATACAGCTACGACATGTTCTTTTTTAACAAAGGCATCACGAATGAAAGATTCCAAACGAATCAAATGATCCTTTGTACAATTATTTTTTCTGAATCCAGCTTGATATTTTGTTATAAGCTAGTTTGATTCCAAGAACCAAACCAGTCTATCATTAATCATTCTCTCCACTGTTTTACACAAACAACTTGTCAAAGCAATAGGTCTATAGTTAGTAGCTTCAGTATGATCTTTATTTGGTTTTGGTATAGGTATAATCGTTGCTTTACTCCAGTCTTTTGGAAATTTTCCAGTGATCCAAATATCATTTAAAATATTTAATAAACTTTTTAAAGCGTTATCGGGTAAATGTTTAAGAATTTGATAATGAATGTCATCAGGACCAGCAGCTGTATCGTGAGATTTATGAAGAGCATCTAATAATTCTGAAGCTGTGAATGGTACATTATATTTTTCATGATTAAGTGACATAAAATTTAGATGCTCTTTCTCTCGTTCCTGTTTTATGTTTTGAAAGGTTTCGGAATAATTTGCACTAGAAGAGTTTTTCTGAAAATTCTCTCCTAGTGCATTGGAAATATCTTTAGTCGTTGAGCATATATTTCCATTTGATTTAATATGGACATGCTTGTTATTTTTATTTTTGCCAGTAATTTTTCGAATCATGTCCCATATCTTTTTTGCTGGAGTTCTAGAATTAAGTTTGGAGACGTATTGCTGCCAAGATGTTCTTTTAGCCGTTTTTATTGTCTTGCGAGCTTTTGCTCGCATTTGTTTGGCATGGATTAGATTTTCTTTTGTTGGCTGCCTATTGAACTTTCGTAAGGCAGATTTTCTTTTATTTATTGAATTTTTAACATCTTTATTAAACCAAGGTCTATTTCTTTTTGAACGTGTCGAGGACTTTGGAATACATTTCTCGGCTACATGAATTAATGTATCAGTAAAAGCTTGTATATCATCTGCTGTTTTAAACATTTCAGGATTTAATTTTTCATTACATAGCTCCATAAAATTCTCCCAGTTTGCTTTATTCAAATTCCATCGGGAATGATGGTCTTCATTTGTCGATGTAATTTCTTCAATTTTAATTGTTTTTTTTTTTTTGATTGTGTTGGGGTTTAACGACACGTCAACCCTTGAGGGTCATTTTGTGTCGTCTCCCAGAGAAAGGGAGAAAAGAGATAGAAGAGAGAGTAGAGGAGATGAAAGAGAAGGACAGGGAAGAAAGAGGAACAGGAATGAAAGTGAAGAAACAGAAGAAATAAAAACATTCCCCCTCTACCCTTACCCACTACAAGGATAGCAGGCCTTGCCCAACTGTAAGCCAATATCAGTTGGACGCCCCAGTGATGTAAGATACACAGCACCTTCGCACCACCCGACCACCCCCTCAATTTTAATTGGAAAATGATCACTCCCATGAAGGTCATCTAAAACTGACCAATCAAAATCTAAGTAAATATTTGGAGAGCATATAGACAAATCTAAAGCAAAATAATTTCTTGTAGGAGAATGAAGATAAGTTGGTTGTTTATCGTTAAATAAACATAAATCATTTTCTGCAATAAAATTTTCTATTATTTCTCCTTTGTCATTTGTATCCAGACAACCCCATAGTTTGCTGTGACTATTAAAGTCACCTAATAATAAATAAGGACGAGGTAACTGGTTTATAAGATTTTCTAAATCGTGTTTAGAAAATTTACAGTGTGGAGGAAGATATAGAGAACAAATTGTTATGGATTTAGACAGAGTGACATTTACAGCAACAGCTTGTAAATTACTATTTATATCTATCTGTCTATGAGGAACATTTGATTTTACAAGGATAGATGAGCCTCCTGAGGCTTTCTGATTTTCAGTTGCGATATGATTATATAAACTATAATTTTTAAAATTAATATTATCTGTATTTTTTAAAAAGGTTTCCTGGATACAAAAGACAGTTGGAGAAAGTAGTGTTGTTAATATTAAAATTTCGTTATAATTTGCTTTTAGTCCTCGACAGTTCCACTGAATAATTGATTTTTTATCCATGATAAATGGAGAGATGATTTGAAAATAAGGAACTTAATCCTTTTGTTTTCTCTGAGACTGCGAGAACATGGAGGAGTCAGTCTCTAACTCCATGTTCTCAAGGGAATCGAACCGATTGACCAACTTGATCGGATCGGCCGACGCCCCTTTACTATATGGATTTGGTTCTTTATCTTTATCTTTTCCATTTTTTCCTTTCTGGTCAGCTGTCCTGGACCTGGATCTCTGTTGTGATCCACTTGTTTTAGTCGGCTGTGTTTGTGAACTGTTTTGAGATTTTGTTGGTGGTCTAGACTGATGAGTAGATGTGGGTTTAGGTTTAGGTTTTAGAGTAGGAGTAATAACTTTTGAATTTGCTTTGATGACAGAATCTTTTTCGTTAAACTGGGTAGAACTTTCTTTGGTTTCAGGTTTAGTGTTTTAAGGGATTGAACAACTTTTGCAAAGGTGATTTCAGGTTGATTTTCTTGTATTTTTTTGGCTTCCAAATAAGTAATTTTTTGTGTAACTTTAATTTTCATTATTTCTTTCTCTTTTTTCCAAATTTCACACTGATTTGATTTTGATTGATGGTTTTTGTGACAGTTCACACACTTGGCTTCATTTTTACAAGCATTTATAGGGTGATCAAATTCACCCATACCACATTTTTCACATATTGATCCAGGTGCTTCCGGACAGCCGTTTTCATGATGTCCAAACCTCTGGCAGTTGAAACATCGCAGAGGATTTGGAATGTAGACTTCAACCGGTATAATTCGGTAAAAAATTCTTAGTGATTTCGGTAAAGTTGTGGTGTTGAAAGTCAGTAAAAGTGTATTTGTTTCTATAAAGTTTCCATCTTTTTTAATTTTAAAACGTTTGCAAGCTGTTACTCCTTGTGTGTTAAGATATTCTGTGATATTTTCTTCAGTTTCATGTTTTAGCATTCTGTCACGGATAATACCTTTGCAAGTACTGAGAGTTTTATGTTCCGTGACAGTGACATTAATATTAAAAAATTTTGTAATTTTCAAGAGATTATCAGTTTGTGATTTTCTATTTGTTTCGACCAAAAGAGTTCCATTTTTTAATTTTTTTACATTTTTTGGAGTGCCTATAATAGATTCTATTTGCTTTTCTATGATGAAAGGAGACAGTGAAGTAATTGGTTTGTCTTCCTTACTCGAAATCACTAAAAATTTAGCGAAGTTCTCATTTGCTTTGAATGTAAATGTAGTCGGTTGCGTGTCGTCCTCCGAAGAGTCGAACACCAGAAATCGTTTTCGAGAGGCCATGGTGATGAAATTTTTGATTCGATAGCTATGCGCCCCACCCTCCATGGAGCCCTACAAGGGGACGTTTAACAGAAATGGATCTCCTATTTCTAACGTCAAGACTACATTGCTATTATACTCGGTGTCAAGATCAGAGTCTTCAGCTCGGCCTCATGCTTAGATGATTTCCCACCTATTCATCTAAATTTCCATAGAAAAATTTATGAACAGTTGAGTTCATCCCCCTATCCACAGCCTCCACTCACAGAGGTTTCCGCCAAAGCCCCAATACAAGCCCACCAATTGACCCTTCAGCCGCCGCCCATTGAAACTCACTTAAAGTTAGAGGAACATGAGAAAAATAAGCCCGGTTTGGTACCATAAAGATACGTATGAAAGAGAGAAAGAAGCTAAGAACAAGTTGTGCGCTTCTAGAGCTTGGCACGACTGAGCCGATTGATCCAGGCCGGATCTAACCCAGACCGCTCTTCTATCTGAAATAAGGGCCAAAATGATGTGTTGAAAAGCTGGAGATCCCTGGGCTTTCCTCAATCATCAGGTTCCCCTCTCCCAGCATACGAGACGCCACCCACGGCAAACAGGTGGTTCCTGTTTTGATAGGGGATTGCACCCTATCCACTACAGAAGGAAAGTGATCTGTAGATTTTATTCCCTACAGACAAGGGAGGCCGAAAACGTCTGGGAAATTGAAAGGTTATTTTTAACGTTAGGAGATCCATATTTAAAATAAACAGTTTATCATAGAAAGAAGGATTCATTTTGGATTCATTTTTTAAGAGATCAAACAAACAAGCTGTGTTAGATGATATGTAGCTTTCAAATGATATGTAGCTTTCATACCTTGAAAAACGTTCAGTTTTTTATCTAACAATATTAAATGCATCTTACTTTTTAATGTGGAGAATGCTAGAGTTCGGAAAAATGACACAAACACAAGACAAACACATATGTTAAATACAGATGAGGTTATAATCTTCGTCCCATGTGCGACCCACGGGCACAGAATGATACACAAACAAATGAAGCATGTTAGTAACATGAGATAGGAAAGGTTTAAAAGGATAGATCTCGCGAAATTTGTTTTTTCCAATTTAAGATGCATTTCAATAAATTGAATTTTATTGTCTGGAATTATACCGGTTGAACGGACAGTTGCTCTGTTATGTTAGGGGTTTTACCCAACTGCCACAGAAGCGGAAGGCAGCCACCTATTTCGAGGGCCCGGGTGGTCACGGGCGGCCTCTTTTAGACGGCTCGTACGTCACGCAGAGGGTACGTCTGGCCTATTCTAAGCCCGGGACCAGCACGGGACAAAAATGTATAGATTATATAGAAAAATGGCCATTTAGGTTATCTGTTGTTGAGGGGATCTTAAAAACCTTCAAATTAGATGTGGGGAAATCCTTGATCAGTCCTCAGTTATTAGTGCTTAGCACTCCAGGTAAAATTTTCAGCAGATGACATACTGAAATATTTTTCTTATTTTCCCTGAAAACAGGTTTTGACATTTCCTGCAAATTGTCTCCACTAGAGACAATTTGCATGAAATGTCAAATCCTGTTTTCTGGGAAAATAAGAAAAATTTCAGTATGTTGTCTGCTGAATTAGCCCAGAGAGTGGTAACGGTTAAGGTTCTCATCAAAACTTTCAGTTTAACACCCAACATGGTACATTTGGATACGGAACCTTATTTACCATTCCAGGAGTAGGGTAGCGGTTTGGAATTGAGGAGTCCTATTTAAGTCATCAAGTGTTAAGATTTTAATTAGATATCAAACATTTGTAAGCGGACCCAGATGACCCCCTTTTGAAGGTAGATATGGGTGAGACTTCTTTAACCTTCACCACTCTTCTCTGAACTAATTCAGCAGATGACAAGCTGATGATATTTTTCTTAGTTTCCCAGAAAATAGGCCTGTGGAGACAATTTGCATGAAATGCCAATGTCTTTTTTCTGAGAAAAAGATATTTCAATATATCTGCTGAACTTTCTACCCCTCATTCTAAGGGTTAAGTCCTCAGTTACTGAAGTTCTCATCAAGACAATCAATTTGATACCAAACATGAAAATCTTTTGATGCTGATCATTAATGACCTTGTTAAGGGCTGGCTCAGACCTGGGTGTGTGTGAGGCAGAGTTACATCATCTACTGTTTGAGATCTGATGAAGATTTTTGAACTGACAGCCTAACGTGGCTATGCTTGAAGACTGACCCCCATCCAATCACGTGCCTCTTTTTTGTGTGACCCCACAATGGATTTGAGTGAGACACATTCAGCTCTGCTATCTGTTTAAATTTCTTAATATAGGGATCAAACATGGTTTTTCATGCATTAACATTTGCTAGGTCCCGTTGGAGATGTTGACACCTCCTTTTCAACACCTCCTAAGGGACCTGGCGAATGTTAATGCATTGAAAAACCATGTTCGATTGCTATTATTGCATAAAAAAATTGAAAACATTTGCTACATTTTACGTTATCTTTTGCACTATTTTGTTTCGCCTTTTCACAATTGCCTCATTAACGTAATTTCCACGGACTATGCTCATTCTAGGGCCAGGCAGTACACATCTCGTAACTGCAGCAAATCTGTGGCCACGGTACAATCATACTGAAAATTGCGTAGCCGTGCATTAACAGCGCATGGCTGTTAATAACGTGCGACACTGCTTTTTATGCAATAATTAGATTCAATTAAAAATTGAGAAAAATAGGAAGAACTTCTTTGAAGTTTATGTCGCACCTCCTTACTAAAATACCAAAATAAGCACCAGAAAAGTGAGAACAGCCAGCCTTGTTTAGCTCAGTGAGTTAAAACAATCATTGAATAAAAATAAACTGTAAAGTTTTACAGTCTGTAGACTTCATTTAGGGTGGTCACCAGGGTGGATGCTAGGTTGGACATAAGTATAGAGACGAACGAATAGATGGAAACCTGCATGCCTAATTTACACATGCGTTAGCATGTGCAACAAAAAAGTATGTACAGTCGAACCCATCTGGCTCAAATACCGATGGCTCGTTTACCATGGCTAATTGGAACTCGTTTCTGAGTCCCTACAAAATTCTTCGATAGCTCAAGAAAACAAATATTTAAGGAAATTTTCTTATTTTATCATGAAATTGTATGTTGTGTGTACTCATTAGAATCACCTCATTGAGGTGATTCTAATGAGTACACTCAACATACAATCACTGTGTAGAAAATGGAAAAGTTCCCTAAATTATCGCTATTTGCTTCCTGAACTTGTGCCATGATTAACCTTCAGTGGCTCAAACTACCTATGTCTCGAACGAATTTCTTTGTTCCCAAAGATGTTCGAGCCATTGAGGTTCGACTGTACATGGTTCTGATTTGTTTGTTTGAGCTGAGGTTTAACTCAATATCAGTAAGTCATGATGAGAGTGTCTGGGTGTGATAGTAGGAACTGATGCCCTTTTTAGTGCCTCATCACTGCAGCATCAAGCTCCAGACACACTGGCATGATATTAGCACCAGTCACATTATACTGATACCAGTGCAATCATTCCTAATATTTCTTACTAACACTGGGTGCCAAGTGTATAAGTAGCTAGTACCAACTTTAGAAAGCCTTAGGTATAACCTAGCTTTGGATCAAGATCATAGCTTCAAATCCAAAGCAGGTGCTCCAAGAGTTGATCTATTCAGATGGGTGGGTGGGTTTAACAAAATTCCTACAAAAGTTCTAGAAGATGTAATTAAATTGGTGGCCATACTGATCAGTGAATCTCATTAGAAACTACTAGACTTTGACAGCCATATCCTCTGCAAGTTTCACGAAAATCCATACAATGGTCTTGGAGTTGAGCTACTGAGAAAATATTTAATGGACAATTGAAAGGATTGACGAGATTCCTATGAGATATGCTCTTCCAGACAGCAGTCCAGTTAAGCTAAAAACTGCATATGTTAGAAGAGCATCACATATAGTATAGCTCTTGCTAAGGTGCATTTTTCATTTGTGAATTAATGAATTTTTCTTATTTCTCTATGAAAACATATGTTGTGGGTACTCATTAGAAGCACATCAGTGAGGCACTTCTAATGAATACCCACAATGTATATTTAGTGGGTAAATAAAAAAATATTTATCTGGATACCCCTCTTATCTATTGCTATGATATAGATCATGGTGCTGTTTGGCACATACAGAGGTACAATGGGACATACTGGCACAGATACATGATACATGACACAGACAGGAGTACAAAAAAGACATATTGCAGACCTTTGCCCTGTTTGACACAGAAAGGAGTACAAAGGAGACACATTGCAGACCTTTGCTCTGTTTGACAAAGACAGGAGTACAAGGGGACATATTGCAGACCATTGCCCTGTTTGACACAGATAGGAGTACAAAGGAGACACATTGCAGACCTTTGCTCTGTTTGACAAAGACAGGAGTACAAGGGGACATATTGCAGACCATTGCCCTGTTTGACACAGACAGGAGTACAAAGGAACATATTGCAGACCTTTGCTCTGTTTGACAAACCAGGAGTACAAGGGGACATATTGCAGACCTTTGCCCTGTTTGACACAGATAGGAGTATAAAAAGACATATTGCAGACCTTTGCCCTGTTTGACACAGACACGAGTACAAGGGGATATATTACAGACCTTTGCCCTGTTGGACACAGACAGGAGTACAAAGGAGACATAATGCAGACCTTTGTCCTGTATGACACAGACAGTAGTACAAAGGAGACATATTGCAGATCTTTGCCCTGTTTGACACAGACAGGAGTACAAAAAAGACATATTGCAGACCTTTGTTCTGTTTGACAAAAACAGGGGTACAACAGGACATGAACAAGGGGACATATTGCAGACCTTTGCCCTGTTTGACACAGACAGGAGTACAAGGTAACATATTTCAGACCTCTGCCCTGTTTGACACAGAAAGGAGTACAAGTGGACATATTGCAGACCTTTGTCCTACTTGACACACAAAGGAGTACAAAGGGACATACTGCAAACCTTTGCCCTGTTTGATACAGACAGGAGTACAAAGGAGACATACTGCAGACCTTTGCCTTGTCTGACACAGACAGGAGTTCAAGGGGACATATTACAGACCTTTGCCCTGTTTGACATAGACAGGAGTACAAAGGGACATAGTGCAGACCTTTACCTGCTTGACACAGACAGTAGTACAAGGGGAAATATTATAGATCTTTGCCCTATTTTACACAGACAGGAGTACAAAGGAGACATATTGCAGACCTTTGCACTGTTTGACACAGACAGGAGTACAAGGGGACATATTGCAGCCCTGTTTGACACAGACAGGAGTACTAGGGGACATATTGCAGACATTGCCCTATTTGACAGACAAAAGTACAAAGAGACATATTACAGACCTTTGCTCTGTTTGACAAAGACAGGAGTACAAGGGGACATATTGCAGACCTTCGCCCTGTTTGACAGAGACAGGGGTACAAAGGAGACATATTGCTGACCTCTGCCCTGTCTGATGCAGACAGGAGTACAAGAGGACATATTTCAGACCTTTGACCTGTTTGACACAGACAGAAGTACAAGGAGAATTATTGCAGACCTTTGCCCTATTTGACACAGACAGGAGTACTAAGGAGACATACTGCAGACCTTTGCCCTGTTTGACACAGATAGTAGGAGTACAAATGAACAGCTTACAGACCTTTGCCCTGTTTGACACAGATAGGATTATAAAGGAACATATTGCAGACCTTTGCCAATTTTGACAAAGACAGGAGTACAAGGTGACATATTGCAGACCTTTGCCCTGTCTGACAAAGGTAGAAGTAGTACAAAGGGACATATTACAGACCTTTGCCCTGTTTGACACAGATAGGAGTATAAAGGGACATATTGCAGACCTTTGCTCTGTTTGACACAGACAGGAATACAAGGAGACATATTGTAGACCTCTGCCCTGTTTGACACAGACAGGAGAATAAGGAGACATACTGCAGATCTTTGCACTGTTTGACACAGACAGGAGTGCAAGGGGCTATATTGCAGACCTTTGCCCTGTATCTAAAGCCTTCTATCTCTTCCATCCGGAACTGATAAGGTTTAAATAATGATTCTCCTCCTTCAGACGACCCTGACAACTCCTTCTCCACCTCTTCCAACAGCCTCATCTCCTTCACTGACACAAAAGATAATGCTGTTCCCTTGTTATCTCCCCTTGCAGTTCTGAAACATGTCAAACAAATTATTAGGATTTGTGAAAAAAGTCTGTAGAATGCCCTACTTACCCTAAATATTGGGACACCTTTACTCCTAACCACACTATATTTTTTTTTAATTTTAACAAGTCCAGTTTATTACCTGGTGATTTGTCTAAAATCTGCTGAATGAGTTGTGAACAGTGCAGACCCTGATCAGATGCCCCAGAGCAGATGCCATATTCTGCAGCATCTGATCTGGGTCTACACTGTATACTCAGGCATGTCCGTCTCAATACTTAGGGGTAAATATAGTAATATCAGTATTTTCTATTTTTGTTCCTTCACAAAAACATATGAACCAAAACATGAGACATGGTCTCCTACGTAAACAGTGAAGATAAAAAACAGCCTATAAATCCAGGCCATCTGATCAGGGCATTCTCGGTTCATCGATAAATTCTATATTCTACAGTTTTCATTGATTCTGAAAGCAGGCATCAAAGGTCCTTATTAGACTGTGTGACTGTAAAGGCTGATCTGGGCTGGAGCTGGTCATCTATGAAAGTTTATCTGAATAACATCTCTCACCTGAAGCACTACACACATGTACATGACAATAATACATGTATTAAATCACAAAATCAGCAAGCAACATTCTAAAGTATTTTTTATTATTATTTTTTGAGTAAATAAACCTTGACATTACATATGAAGTCTGCTAAACAGAAAATTCACAAGAAATGACAAGCCCCAAATTTTCTCTGCAAAATAATTGTAATAAAAACATGAAACAATAATACTCTGCCACTATCTAGTGGCCAGCAGATAACTGTCAAAAATTTAAGAAATTTGCCCATTAGCAATCCCAAACCAACATCCACAATATCAATACACATACCAATTTTTTGTGAAAATCCATTGACATTTTCTCAAGTTATCAGCCAGAAACCAAACTATGGATATCATATAGAATGAACAGATGTACGACAAACGGGCAGGGCCCAGTTGTTCAAAGCGTCGTTAGCTTAACGATCTCGTTAAGGGTCATTTCGTTAACTGTTTTAGCAGATTCAATACACAATATTCTGATATTTTTTGCTGAAAAAATGTGAGTAGCTTTTGCACTGCAAAAGCTACTCACATTTTTTCAGCAAAAATTTTCAGAATATTTGCGTATCACTCGATGTAAATTTTAACGAATCGTTAACTAACGACGTCGTTAGCTTTGAACAACTGGGCCCAGATCTAGATACCGACAACCAACATGAAATCATAATATCCTACCAGAATTGTGTGATGGGGTATAATAAAAAAAAACAAGAGCTCCAATACAAAACTATAGCTCTACTAGTCATCTTCTGGCTTGGGAATAGACTTTGTATAGACATATACAGAATTATAAAAAAGTTATGAAAAGTCAAAATGTCAAACTCCATTTTTTTGATAGGTTTCAAAGTGAAAACAAACTACAACATACAATAATTCATACAACAATATGGCCCAAAGCCGGCCTCATTTGCTCACCTGCCGACTCTGTGGATATAAGCAGTTACTGTAGTAGGAAAGTCAAAGTTGATGACATTGGAGACATTCTGAAAGTCTATCCCTCGTGAGATTCCAAATTCCTTGTCTTTCTTTCTGGTCCTGCAATACAGAAACTTATGTTTTGACACATTACTGTATAGCAGAATCAACTTTCTTGAACTTAAGGATAAGTAAATTGACTGGTTAAGGTGTTCATTTTTTACTTTATTGTCCTGGGCCCAGTTGTTCAAAGCGTCATTAGCTTAACAAGCTTGTTAAGGGTCATTTCGTTAACTGTTTTAGTGGATTCAATATACAATTTTCTGATATTTTTTGCTGAAAAAATCAGCATATTTGCATATCACTCGATATAAATTTTAACAAATCATTAACTAACAACATCGTTAGCTTTGAACAACTGGGCCCTGTATGTTAAAAGAACAATGCTAGAAATCCAAGATAAGTTTCTCTCATGTTCTGAGGGGCTTCGGATGTTTTCTTCTTTATTTGGATCCTTGGGATGCAAGGGTTCCCTCAGGGTTCATACAAACAAGATAACCAATGTCAACATCATCTGCAAAAGTAATCATTTTATTTTAAAATTTCAATATTACCATTGTTTGTATTAATGCAGACAATGCCCTGGAATATTACAAGAGTGTACTGAATAGTCAGTGAAGTTGCCATAACTTCCTAAATGCTGGAATGAAAGTTCCTGAGCAAACAGCATAGACCCAGCTGCTCCTTTCTTCAGAGTCTATTGCGTTTGTCATTCCATCAGTATAAATTTAACATCTAATTGTGCATCAAAATCTGTTAAAACAGGGATAATTACACAGACTGGGTAAGGGGTCCAACATAGAATAATTATAATAGAGAACATTTCTTCAGGAGATTTGAATGTCTCCTCCTCACTCCATCCCCTCTCCTCCACCCCCCCCCCACCCACACACACACACCCCACCTCCCTAAACCCCCTCTGGCTCTGTCCCTGTTACCTTTTGAGTGTGTCTGAAACAAACATGAAACATCAAGTACCTCGGATTCGGAGGAATGCGGAAGGGGGTCCCCTACTTTTTTGGACATGTTAGTATGTTAAAATCTTAAGGAACCTTTAGACTAGCATCTACTGCTGAGTCTGTGTATATTCCTTCACTGTATCTTTGAATTCAATATAGAAGTACCTCATGGCCATCTTGTACAAGACCTCAACAGGCACTGAAATGTCACATATAACTTTCTCATTATTTTCTGTGAATTATTTGCTCACTTTGATGCTGGCCAGAATGTAAACAGGCTTAACTGCACCAATCTCATTACTAACAATGTCTTTTCTCAGCGTTATACAAATTTGTTAACAACTGCCATTGATGATATTGAAGAAAACTGAAGCAACAAGAACTTGGAACAGAGCACTGAAGAGACTTACTTTCTGTGTTTGTGTTTTTCCTGTGGTGTGTCTCTGGGATTCATTAAAAGTGTCTCATCACTTGCAATGATATAGTCATACAGACCCTCATTAAACTGACTCACTATGTGACATCTGAGGAATAAAGAACAAATAAAATGAACATCAATACAAAACTTGGCACACTGTAAAGGGCAATATTTTACAATATTCTATAAACAAGAATGTGTGCATGCATGCACACACATGCACACACTCTCACACAACCTCCAAGCCCAAGGGACATCCAAATTTGCCTTGAGAGTAGACATACAGTACAGGTAGTGAAATGTTTATATTGTTCACAATGCATTTTTAATGTCACATGACGTTTAAGCAAGGATTTTCTGCGGACATCGTGGAACCAGCGTGGGTTTTGCGTGAAGTGTGGAAGACAAACCTGAGCTTGCACAACTTGTGTGTGATTGTGGAAAAGATTAACAGTAAATGTGAAAAAGATTATATCCTTTTAGTGGGAGACCATGAATCATGATGGAACCATTTTTTTTTTAATTTTAGAATTTCACAAATCTGACAACACAGGCTTAAACTTTAATCTAAACAAAGAGAATGCCTTTTAACCATTAAAACCTATCAAGGTATAAAAATGTTACACTGGTTTGCAAAAAGAAGACTGACGAATTTTGTCTGTCAAAAATATATCTACCCAAAACACTTCCTCATAAATTACCCAGATATTTGACCTCAAAATTGACTATTCGAATATTTGTAATAAAATCATTTCTGTATTTATCAACTGTAGCCTTGTTTAAGGCCTAGCATGACTGGACAATTTTTAAATTAATATTCAAATTCAGCTAAGATCACAGGGTCACAGCAGCCATTTTGCTAATGGCCGTATGCTCGCGGATGGAAAGGCAATTTTCAACACTCTCAAATAATCACTCACTCTGATTGTTTCTTTTTTGCTATGTTTGTTTACGTTTCGAACAAAGAACATAGAGGCCACCAGTCTGAATTAACCCTTGTCCTGCTGAACCTGGATATACCCTGCCTTTGCAAAAAGTGTAGATCCAGATCAGTTGGCTTCTGAAGAAGCCAACTGATCTGGATCTGCACTCTTTGCCATTAAGTATGTGGATTTATAGCAACAATCCAGACCAAGTAATCTGAATGGCTGAAAAATAGAAGTGGGCGTGGCATCTTAATTTATTCAGCAGGACAAGGGTTAATGACCAGTGATATGTACAATAAATTACATGTAATAATGGAATCTTGGACCCAATGTATATTTTCAGTCTGCGCTATAAAACATCTCTCATTAGTAAATTAAAATTTTGGTTGAGGGTAGACAGTAATTTATTCAACACCATGCACATCGAGGGTTGAGCGCAAGACTGTAGCAACTCAAACATATTTTTGAAACCCTTGTTTAGGAGCAACTTTGACCCCTTTGTAAACAATGCAAATTTAGGTGCCATTGCTCAGACTCAATGGCACCTAAATTTCCATTGTTTACAGAAAGAAATGTTGTAATCTTCATAACGCCTTCATGGTGAGGAGATTAAGTATTGGGAAAAACAACCATCTGACTTGCTACAGTCTTGCTATCAACCCTCGACATGTGGACAAGAAGAAGTACTGTGAGAAGAGTGTGAGCAATGTGGAATTATAGTGTAGCATGAAAGCTTCTCATGCCTCATGATAGCTGTGAAAAACGAGTGCAAACGAATGTGAAAATAGCGTGAATCGAATGTGGAAAAAGTGTGGGTTTTGCATGAAGTGTAAGCCTTTTCTTGTTTGCGATCACTAGCCAACAATATAAACATTTCGCTGCCTGTACTATAATTGAGATAACACTAGTTTGAGACAGATAAAAGGACTGAAAATCTGTCATCAATATGACATCATGTACAAATATACTTAATCTTCAAATGCAAAAAAATACAAAAAGTTCAAACTGATTCTTTTTTTGTATCATCAGGAAATAAAACTTTCCACAGAATGGGGGATGGCAACATAACCAGACAGGCTCTGGAATGTAACAAGAGTGTACTGGATGGGCAAAGTAGTTACCATAATTTTCCTAAATACTGGAATGTAAGTACACACTTGTGTTTGGACTTACAACAGAAACAAATCTATGTAACAATCAATACATATCACTGTAAAGCTTTTGTCAGACTACATGATAAAACAGAGCATAATAATTTCCAATTACCATATTATGTATTCTGTCAAACAGGTATGAGCAAACTGAAGTCACAGATCAGATGCTGTCTTGTTCTGCAGCATCTGATATGGGTCTTCACTGTTTGCTAAGGCCTATCTTTCTGACACTTAGGGTAAGAATGGTACACTCTCTACCTTATTAACCTTATCTATTTGAACAGATAGGCCTCATTTGCAGGGATGAGAATCATTTTGAAAGAAAAGAGCTGAAACCCCTATACCCCGCTTTTGAAAACATCAGATCTGAATCTGCACTGTTTGGAAATTTGAAAATTTGAAAAAAAAAAAAAAAAAAAAAGCTGAAATTTGCCAAAAAGCTGAAAATTCTCATCCCTGGGCCTGTTCAAACAGCATGGAGTGGAACCTCCACAAAAGATCACCTCTCAACAACAGCCACAGCCCTGTAACAGCAACAATATGATTTTCAAAAGTGCAGTTTTATTATTTATTACATAGCTATAAATATTAAATGATTAGAAATGAACAACAAGAGGGCCATGATGGCCCTGTAACGCTCACCTGAGCAACATAGCACTTTGAGAGCCTGATCTAGAACTGATCAAGGCAAACATTCTGATCAAAGTTCAAAATGATTATAACAAAGTTTTCTGCTGATTTGGCCCGGTGACCTAGTTTTTGATACCAAGTGACCCAGTTTCGAACTTGACCTAGAACTCATCAAGACAAACATTTTGTGCAAGATTCATGATGATTGCTTGAAAAATGTGACCGCTAGAGTGATAACAATATTTTACGCTTATTTGGCCAGGTGACCTAGTTTTTGACCCCAGGTGTTCCAGTTTCGAACTTGACCTAGAAATCATCAAGACAAACATTTTGAGCCAGATTCATGATGATTGTTTCAAAAATGTGACCGCTAGAGTGTTAACAAGGTTTTCTGCTGATTTGGCCCGGTGACCTAGTTTTTGACTCCAAGTGACCCAGTTTCAAACATATCCTAGAACTCATCAAGACAAACATTTTGAGCAAGATTCATGATAATTGCTTAATGTGACCGCTAGAGTGTTAACAAGGTTTTCTGCAGGTTTGGCCTGGTGACCTAGTTTTTGACACCACAGGACCCAGTTTCGAACTTGACCTAGAAATCATCAAGACAAACATTTTGAGCAAGATTCATGATTACTGCTTCAAAAATGTGACCGCTAGAGTGTTAACAAGGTTTTCTGCTGATTTGGCCTGGTGACCTAGTTTTTGACTCCAAGTGACCCAGTTTTGACCTCGACCTATAAATCATCAAGACAAACATTTTGAGCAAGATTCATGATGATTGCTTAAAAAATGTGACTGCTAGAGTGTTAAAAAGGTTTTCTGCTGATCTGGCCAGGTGACCTAGTTTTTGACCCCAAGTGACCCAGTTTCGAACTTGACCTAGAAATCATCAAGACAAACATATTGAGCAAGATTCATGATGATTGCTTAAAAAATGTGACCGCTAGAGTGTTAACAAGGTTTTCTACTGATCTGGCCCAGTGACCTAGTTTTTGACCCCAAGTGACCCAGTTTCGAACTTGACCTAGAAATCATCAAGACAAACATATTGAGCAAGATTCATGATGATTGCTTCAAAAATGTGACTGCTAGAGTGTTAACAAGGTTTTCTGCTGATCTGGCTAGGTGACCTAGTTTTTGACCCCAGGTGACCCAGTTTCAGATTTGACCTAGAAATCATCAAGACAAATATATTGAGCAAGATTCATGATGATTGCTTCAAAAATGTGACCGCTAGAGTGTTAACAAGGTTTTCTGCTGATTTGGCCCGGTGACCTAGTTTTTGACCCCAAGTGACCCAGTTTCGAACTTGACCTAGAAATCATCAAGACAAACATATTGAGCAAGATTCATGATGATTGCTTCAAAAATGTGACTGCTAGAGTGTTAACAAGGTTTTCTGCTGATCTGGCCAGGTGACCTAGTTTTTGACCCCAGGTGACCCAGTTTCGAACTTGACCTAGAATTCATCAAGACAAACATAATGAGCAAGATTCATGATGATTGCTTCAAAAATGTGACCGCTAGAGTGTTAACACGGTTTTCTGCTGGTCTGGCCCGGTGACCTAGTTTTTGACCCCAAGTGACCCAATTTCCAACTTGACCTAGATTTAATAGAGGCAAACATTTTGAGCAAGTTTCATCAAGATTGGGTCAAAATTATGACCTGTAGAGTGTTAACAAGTTTTTCCTTTGATTTGACCTGGTGACCTAGTTTTTGACCCCAAGTAACCCAGTATGGAACTTGACCTAGATTTCATAGAGGCAAACATTCTGATCAAGATTGGGTCAAAACTGTGACCTCTAGAGTGTTAACAAACTAATTGTTGACGACGAACGACGGACGACGGACATAGGGTGATGACAATAGCTCACCCTGAGCTTATGCTCAGGCGAGCTAATAAAATCCGAGGAACAAAGATGTCGATATTTCTCAAAATCAGCACGCAATATCAAAATTGCACACTTTCTTTAGATCAGTAATGCTTGTTTGTCGAACGTTAACAAATCTCAAACTTTATTACCATTGTGGAATGTTGGCGATGTATGATGTCAAAATTACTGACGTCATTTTCACTTAATGTCATGAAATATGACGTCATACTGGACCAAAATATAATATAAATCATTCTTAAAGTTTGAAAGTCGCAAGTGAAGCAACATACCTGATTTTTGCTCAGATAATTTTGTTCTTACTGCTAGATTCGCTCCAAAACAGCAACAGTGCAAAAATAATATCATGTTGATATTGCACTAGTGCAAAAATAATATCACTTTCTGATATCAGTTTTGCATTGTTACAGAATGGGCGATTCACCGCCTCAAATTAAACAAAAACACAGAATAAGAAGCAAAAAGAGAGAACAATATTTATAGCTATATAATAAAAGGGTTATTGCACTGATATTGGTGAATATTGTCCCAAGTTGGGATATTGAAGGACGCGAGCTTGCTTCCTTCGATATCCCAACCTGGGACAATATTCACCAATATCAGTGCAATAACCCTATAATATCTAACCTCTTATAACATCCACCTCCTTAAAACAGCCAGTTTTTGTCCTTTCCCATGGGTGTTTGTTGTTAATTAATTGTGTTGGGGTTCAACGACACATCAACCCTTGTGGGTCATTTTGTGTTGTCTCCCAAAGGCAGGGAGAAAAAAGACAGAAGAGATACTAGAGGAGATGAAAGAATGGGACAGGGAAGAAAGAGGAACAGGAATGAAAGGGAAGAAACAGAAGAAATAAAACATTCCCCCTCTACCCTTACCTGCTACAAGGATAACAGGCCTTGCCCAACTGTAAGCCAATATCAGTTGGATGCCCCGGTGACATAAGATACACGGCACCTTTGCCACACCCTACCACCAGCTGGTGTTTGTTGTAGAGATCTCATTAGGGTCTACACTGTTTGCCCTGCATCAAAAATGCACATCAACAGGTAGTAAAATGGACTTCATCAAATGTAAGTATGGTAAGGCGTTATGATGTCCAAATAACTTATAGGGTAAATACAGTATCTATAAAGGGCACAATAGAAAATATTTGGGCCACCTCATGACAAAACTAACAAAATGGCATGTGCGCCCAGCGAAAACTCAGATCAGCCTGGGCATCTGCCCAGTCTGATCAGAGTTTTTGCTGCCCGCAAGAAGAAAGCTTGGGTCTTGAGTTACAAATTGTGTGCACAAGGAAGATTCTGATCAGACTGTGCAGAAGCCCAAGCTGATCCCAGTCTTTGCTGGGCACATATCCATTTTGTTAGTTTTGTTGTGTGCTGGCTCGTTTAGTATTTGTTTTTGCCTGAAGTGAAAGAAGTATTTTCCAACCTACCTTGAACTAACAGGAAGTTCTGAATTTAGAATGCATGCTGGGATACCAAATTGTTCTAAAAATAGCCTTAACCTGAAAGAAATAAAACATGTAAGTTTAACTCTATGCAAATTTATTTAATTCTGTCAGATTTAAAATCTTGTCACTTAAGACACTGAACTTTGTTTTATCTGGAATTTTATGGCCCAGAGAGCACTGTTCAGGTGGTCAGTTAGCAAACTCACACTTTTTCCTGGGCAGGTTTATTTTTTGTTACAGTTCGTCTTTGAATGTGTGTGTCGCTTACATCTTTTTGTTTTGGATAGCAATTTGGCCACTTTGTGGGAAAGTAACTGTCCGTTTGGCTTTCTGCTAGTGATGTTTCCATTAGGGTCTAGTTATTTCGTGTTTGTGTTTCTTTCCCTTTGAAGTCTCTGATGGGAGGTGTGGGATAATTGTATTGATTCCTGATCATTGCCTTCCCTTCTATGTTTGTCTGTTAAATGGTACTTTGTGCACATACTTTTGCTAGTACCTGACATGTGCCCTTCTTGCATCAGCAGAAAGAGGCGAATTTACATAGAAATTATTTCATGACAAATCTCCAACAAAGTTATGCGGCCGAGCTGGGATTCCAACTTGCGACCCCTAGATCTGCAGTCACAAGTGCTATCTAATGTGCTATGGAGCACTGAATATGAGGGTGAGTCAATAAGTAACCAGCCTAACTTATTCCGGTTGAGATCCACCTCTTCTTTTTAGATGTAATTGCCCTCTAGTGTGATGCACTTAGACCAACGGTGTTCAAGTGCCATCAGCCCAGAACTGAAAAAGTCAGGATCCTATCCATTGACCCACTCCTCAACTGCTGTCACGACTTCTTCATCAGACCGGAAGTGAAGTCCACGGATATCCTTTTTCAAGTTTGGGAATAGGAAGAAGTCGCTAGGAGCTAGCTCAGGCGAATAGGCAGGATGTGGTATTAATTCATACCCGTTTTGCTCTACAGCATCCATTGCAACTTTGCAAGTGTGGACTCTCTTGTTGTCCTGTTGCAGCAAAACACCTTTAGAGAGTTTACCTTGGCGTTTTTCATGGATGGCGGTTCTCAGCTGGTCTAACAAGTTTGCATAGTACACTCCAGTTATTGTATTTCTCTTGGGTAAAAAGTCCAACATAATAACGCCTTTTGATTCCCAAAATACTGTGGCCATTACCTTGCCAGCAGATGGTTGCGTCTTGAACTTCTTTGGCCTCGGGGACCCAGACCCTACCCACTGACGACTCTGAGCTATATTCTCTGGCTCATAATAATGAACCCAAGTCTCATCTACAGTCACCACACACAAAAGAAAATCATCTTTTGACCTAAAACCCTTCAACAAGGCACTGCATACTGATGCTCTGGTTGCCATTTGCTCATCGCTAAGGGATTTGGGGACCCAACGGGCTGTTAGCTTGCGCATACCTAAACTATTATGTAAGATTGTTGAAACGCTACCATGTGAAATACCTAATGCCTGTGCTATTTCTTCCACCTGAATTCGCCTATCAGAGTATATCAGATCCCAAACTTTCTTACACATTTCTTCGTCAGTGACATCCAGTGGGCGTCCAGACCTGGCTTTATCAAAGACATTCTACCGCGTTTGAATTCCCCTACCCAGAATTTAACCTGAGCATAAGATGGTGCAAAAGACCCATAAAGATCGGCTAACTCGCCGTGTATTTCCTTGCCTGTTTTACCTTTTAAAGACAAGTACCGAATTACAGCACGGTACTCAACTTTAGATGAAAAGCATGCCTTTGCATCACTAGCCATGTTTGACATTCAATATCTTAAAGAATGACTCGATACGCGTGCAATTTTGTACCCATGTATAAAACATATATTGAAACAAAGCATGAAAGTCGTGACCATCTCGGTCCATCGGAAATGGGATAGGCTGGTTACTTATTGTAGCTCCACTAACCTTTGTACGAGGGATGTTCGAAATGTATTGCTTATTTCTATCTGGAGACTTCAAATTTCAAGTTAGCCCAAAAGTACTCATTTCATGCCCTCGAAGTACTCCCCATGGCTAGAAATGCAAAGTTTCAGCCGATGTATCCACTTCTTGAAGGCGTCACGGTACGCTGATTTGGGCACAGTAATAAGGTACTGATGAATGGCAGATCCAAGTGCCTGTCGGGACTGGTATTTCCGCCCAGCAAGGAATGCTTTCAATTTCGGAAACAAAAAGAAATCACATGGGGCAAGGTCTGGGGAATACGGGGAGTGAGGCAAAACAGTTACTTTTTCTTTCTTCAAAAACGCCGTAACTATTGCGGAGGTATGAGCTGGGGCATTGTCATGTAGAAGACGGACATGTTTAAAACCAGTGGCAGGGCGTCGTTTCTGATAATACTTTTTCAGTTTCTTCAGTACTACGTCTTTGTAGTACGTTCCGGTGATGCTTTTGCCCTTTTTCACTGGCACTTTTATTGCGACTCCTTCACCAGAGAAGAAGATCGCATACAAAACCTTCTTTGTACTCAAAGAACGTTTGGCAATTATTGGGCGTTTGCTGTGTTTAGTGGCCCAGATCTTATTGCTAACCTTTCTGACGGGCTCAAAATAATGGACCCAGGTTTCATCACCTGTGACGACATTGGCAAACTGCTTTTTGTCATATTTTGGAAACATTTGAAGCAGCTTTTTGGCCACTTTAACCCGTTGCCTCTTTTGCTCATCAGTCAACAGATGTGGCACCCATCTAGCAGAAATCTTTCTGACTTTCAAATGCTTCTTCAAAACTAGAGCTGGTGTTTGTAAAACACTATGCCCCCAACTGCCTGACTCTAACACTGTTTGACTCCAACACTGCTTAGCCATGACGGTAACAACAGTACAAATATATGATTTCAATGTTATTTTATCAAAGGGAAATAACTCTAAAATAGGAGATGATTGGGATAAGAAAAAAATACGGATCACCTATTTTTTCATGAGGAATCAAAACATGAAATTTCAAAACATTAGCATACATGGTTCTAAACTTATGCTATACACAATAAAGCAACGACATTAAATGGCCCGAAATTGCGAAGGGCCATAACTCCAACATTTCATTTAATTGGTTCAAAATTTATTCAGGTGATCTCCTCCTCAATCCCAATCAGTATACCAAATATCATGGCTCTAGCTTAAATACTTTTTGAGATATCTTGCTGAAAAAGTCAAAATGCCTAGAACTACAAAGGGCCATAACTACATCAATTTTTCATGGAATTCCCTAAAAAACAAACCAGGTAATCTCCACATCATCCCCAATCGGCATATAATATTTCAAGACCCTAGCTTAAGTGCTTTTCGAGAAATCTTGCTGACAAGGTCAAAATGAGCAGAACTGCAAAGGGCCGTAACTTTATCAATATTTTCATGGAATTCTCTCAAAATATAATCGGGTAATGTACACATCATTCCCACTCACTGTATCGAATTTCAAGAACCCAGCTTAAATACTTTTCAAGATATCTTGCTCACAAGATTTAATTCTGATTTTTTTCAAAGGGGCATAACTTTAAATAAACATGCTAGACAAGAAACAAAATACGGGTCGGCTATTTTTTCATTGGGAACCCAAATATAAAATTTCAAAACCCTAGCGTGCAGGGTTCTTAAGATATGGCATGCACAAAAAAAGCTTGATGAACGGACAAACAGTCGGATGGACAAATGAAGGCAAAATAATATGCCCCATCAATTTCATTCGAAACTGGGGGCATAATCAGGTCATCTACTCATCGCTACCAATCTATTCATCAAGTTTCAAGGCTCCAGCTTCAATAGTTTTTGAGATATTTTGTTCACAAGGGAAACATGTCCAAATTTACAAAGGGCCATTACTTATGAAATATTTTTCAGAATTTACAAAAAAATTAATCAGGTCATCTACTCATCATTACCAATCAATTCACCAAGTTTCAAGTCTCTAGCTCTAATAGTTTTTGAGATATTTTGCTGACAAGATAAAAATGCCCAAAATAACAAAGGGGCATAACTCAAGAAGTATATTTCAAAATTTATTCAAAAGTTAATCAGGTTGTCTACTCATCACTACCAGTCTATTCATCAAGTGTCAAGGCTCTAGTTCCAACAGTTTTTGAGATATTTTGCTGACAAGGTAAAATTGCCCAAAATTACAAAGGGCCATAACTCATGAAGTATTTTTCAGAATTTCTTCAAAAATTAATCAGGTCATCTACTCATCACTACAAATCCATTTACTAAGTTTCAAGGCTCTAGCTCTAACAGTTTTTGAGATATTTTGCTGACAAGATAAAAATGCCTAAAATTACAAAGGGGCATAACTCAAGAAGTATATTTCAAAATTTCTTCAAAAGTTTATCAGGTTGTCTACTCATCACTACCAGTCTATTCATCAAGTTTCAAGGCTCTAGCTTCAATAAGTTTTGAGATATTTTGCTGACAAGTTAAAAATGCCCAAAATTACAAAGGGCCATAACTCATGAAGTGTTTTTCAGAATTTCTTCAAAAGTTAATCAGGTCATCTACACATCACTACAAATCCATTTACTAAGTTTCAAGGCTCAAGCTCTAACAGTTTTTGAGATATTTTGCTGACAAGGTAAAAATGCCCAAAATTACAAAGGGCCATAACTCAAAAGGCATTTTTCAAAATTTCTTCAAAAGTTAATCAGGTTGTCTACTCATCACTACCAGTCTATTCATAAAGTTTCAAGGCTCTAGCTCCAACGGTTTTTGAGATATTTTGCTGACAAGATAAAAATGCCCAAAATTACAAAGGGCCATAACTCATGAAGTATTTTTCAGAATTTCTTCAAAAGTTAATCAGGTCATCTACTCATCACTACAAATCCATTTACTAAGTTTCAAGGCTCTAGCTCTAACAGTTTTTGAGATATTTTGCTGACAAGGTAAAATTGCCCAAAATTACAAAGGGCCATAACTCAAGAAGTATTTTTCAAAATTTCTTCAAAAGTTAATCAGGTTGTCTACTCATCACTACCAGTCTATTCATCAAGTTTCAAGGCTCTAGCTTTAATAGTTTTTGAGATATTTTGCTGACAAGATTGCATCCATATTTTTTCAAAGGGCCATAACTCAGAAAAGGGGCATAATCCTGTCAAGAAAAAAAATACGTGTCAGCTATTTTTCCATGAGGAATCCGACTATGAAATTTCAAAACAGTAGCATTCACGGTTTTAAAGTTATGCTATGCATCAAAAAGCGTGACGAACGGACGGACGGACGGACGGAAGGACGGACGGACGGACGGACAGACGAACAACCCAGAAGCAATATGCCCCTCCAACTTCTTTGAAGTTGGGGGCATAATAAGGTGAACCGTTGACAGTGATATGCCTACCTTTCGTGCAATATCACGAACTGTAAATCTGGCATCTCCTTCAATGATTTCCTTTATTTTGGAAACGATTTCTTTACGAGATGCAGATTTTGGCCTACCTGATTTCGGTGCATTTTTGATGGACTCTACACCAGACTCAAATTTCTTTTTCCACCGCCGTACTGTGTCATAAGACACACAAGAAGGTCCAAAAGCAGTAGAAATTTCAGCCATCAGCTTCTTCAAAAACAACCAAGTTTTGAGCGAGCTTTGATGTAAGCCTGTATTTCATCTTTTTAGTCGACGCTTCTACCAACCATTTTTACTGCAGTGGTCAATGACTGCGTGTATTCAAATGGCAAATTTTATGTCTTACACTTAGTCTAACATGTACATTTATACACCATTGTGTAGATATTGAATAACCCTATACAGGTATGTATTGGTTTTTATCGTGCCCCACGTGGATATCGAGCTAGAGGACAATAAGCAATTCATTTCGAACATCCCTCGTATAATCAATTATTCAGAAATTATGGTCTTTTAACAAAGGTTCATCTTTTATTAACAATTTTCACAAATGATATTTTTTAAGAAGATAATATGAAGGTTACTAATACAATTTCTACAAATGCTAGGCTGATGATTAATATGAAATGTCAAGCTATATTTTCTCTAAAACAAAACAATAAAAACATATTTAAAAATGTTGTCTGATGGTACTTGGCACATTAAGATTGCAGCAATGTACATTGTACTTACCTCTTTTTTTCTGGTAAACAAAAATGATCAGCACTATATTACTTTTTCAGAGAAAAAAACAACAACACTGCCTTGATATTTCATGTGAACTGTCTGTTTGGAGTTCAAAAGCTTAAAAAATCATTTATTCATGCCTCTACCTGCACAATGCAAAAATATAGGTCACAGTAAAATAACTTCTTCCACAATGACTCATTCTGACTCCTAAGATATGCTGGTAATGACCATTGCAATTATATATATGTTTGTAAAAAAATAATAAAAATATCCCTTTTTATCATTTTGTGACCAAACTGTAACCTTAACTCAAATATACATGGAATCAAAACTACTTACTTGTAACATCTGTCCACATTGTTTACAAAGAGAATAGTCTTCCCTCTGACAAGCCGCAGCTTCAACAGGGCAACAATCAAGGCAAACTTGTCCTCATCCTCACACCTACAATTAACATAAGTAATTGGGCCATGAGAACACACACTCAGCATTTAGCATGCCAAGTAAAACTTTCATATGACAACATTCTGAAATATTTTGCTTATTTTTTTCCAGAAAATAGGTTTGGACATTTCATGCAAACATGAATTCCTATGCCATGAAATGCCAAACTCTATGTACTTGGTAAAATAAGGCAAATATGTCAGAATGTTGCTGGCTGCAGCTGACTTGAGACTGCTAAAGGTTAACCCTTGTCCTGCTGAACCCAGATATACTCTGCCTTTGCAAACAGAGTAGATCCAGATCAGTTGGCTTCTAAGAATCCAACTAATCTGGATCTGCAACGTTTGTCATCCAGTACATGAATTTATATCAACAATCTAGATCAAGTAATCTGTATATTTGAAAACGGAGTGGCATCTTAATTTATTCAGCATGATAAAGAGTTTTAAGGAATATATGCCACACCATGATAAAGCATCAAAGTCAACATAATATTATGGTCCGAATCAGGTCAAAAGGTTATACACGTATCTGAATGTGTATGCATGCACACAGTCTCATCAGGGCCCTAGCTGTCCATATTGTATTACAAATACTTCTGCAAGCTGACAATCAAATTGCATGAATGAGCTGGCTAATCTGCCCCCCCCCCCACCCCACCAGCCACCCCCACCCACTCAATGACTGCATAAGCATGTGGGTGTGGCATCTTAATTTATTCAGCATGACAAGGGTTAAGGTGATTGGATACTGCTGCAAGATTTTCTGGGCCCAGTTGCTCAAAGCTAATGATGTTGTTAGTTAACGATTCGTTAAAATTTACATCGAGTGATACCCAAATACGCTGAAATTTTTTGCTGAAAAAATGTGAGTAGCTTTTGCAGTGCAAAAGCTACTCACATTTTTTCAGCAAAAAATATCAGAATATTGTATATTGAATCCGCTAAAACAGTTAACGAAATGCCCCTTAACGAGCTTGTTAAGCTAATGACGCTTTGAACAACTGGGCCCTGCAATTTTGTACCAGGGAGACAACTTCTGTGACTTCCTGTTTGCTGTGCTGCACACAAAGTCCCTCCAAAGTGGAGCAAACACTTTCCTTTTAGAGTAGAGCAGACTTGATAACAAATGTGATTGCTCAAGATAACTGAGGAGGTGTGTGGCACAACTCTGCCCCACCTTGGTGTCGTGAAACCTGGTGGTGAAATGAACATGTGGAAAAGGCCACTGCTGCCAAGCGGAAAGCTTTCAAGGCCTGGAAGACTGGTAAAGGCACTAGGGCATCATACAATGCTGCCAAAAGCAATGCCAGACATGCAGTGCACCATGTGCGTCAAGAAGCCGACAAGAAGGTCTACGAGAATATTGACCCCAAGTCTTCAGAAGTCTACCGCCTTGCTAACCAGTTTAGAAGACAGAACGCTGATGTTGTTGGTGACAGACCAGTGAAGAATGATGCAGGAGAGATGTCAATGAGTGAGGACTCAAAGCAGAAGGCCTGGTTAGAGCATTACCAAAGGTTTCTCAACATTAAGTCTGACTGAGACCCAGACCGACTGTCTTATCAGCCACCAGTGGAAGGCCCGCCAATCCCAATCACCATTGATATGGTTAAGAAGGCTATCTCACAGAGGAAGGCGGGCAAAGCACCGGGCCCATCAGGCATAGTGGTGGAGATGATACGAGCAGCCAGTGACATGGGCGCCTCCATGATCCGTGACCTCACAGCTGCAATCATTCGCGATGGCAAGGTACCCTATGACTGGGAGCAAAGTCTCATTGTCTGCCTCTACAAGGGAAAGGGTGATGCATTGGAAAGGGGCAACTACCACAGTCTCAAGCTGACAGAGCAGATCATGAAAGTCCTGGAGAGGATTGTGGAAGGCCTCATCAGACAGTTGGTGTCAACAGACGATTCCAAGTTTGGCTTCGTCCCAGGCAGAGGCACAACAGACGCAATCTTTGTTGTCAGGCAGCTGCAAGAGAAGTATCTAGCTGCCAACAAGAGACTCTAAATGGCTTTCCTAGACCTGGAGAAGGCATTTGATCGAGCACCTCAGAAGGTCATCTGGTGGGCGCTGAGAAAACTTGGTGTGGAGGAGTGGATTGTGCAACTGGTGCAGGGGATGTATGCAAATGCGCTGAGCTGTGTCCATGCTGGTGAGGAGTACAGTGAAGAGTTTCAAGTAAAGGTCGTATTCAACAAGTCTCAGTACTCAGCCCGCTGCTCTTAACATTGTACTTGAAGCCTTATCATGAGAGTTCCGCTCTGGGGTCCCCTGAGAGGACCTCTATGCCAATGACCTTGTTATCATTCCTGAATTGCTCGAGGAATGTGTCAGAAGGCACCTGACTTGGAAAGAAGCAATGGAAAAGAAAGGACTGAGAGTCAATGCAGGAAAGACAAAGATCATGATCTGCGGTACAGGCCTGGACCTCCTGCAGAGTTCAGGTGAGTTTCCATGCACCGTCTGTCGTACTGGAGTAGGCAGCAACAGCATCTTCTGCAACGGCTGCAAGCACTGGGTGCACAAGAAATGCAGTGGGCTCAAGCTCTTGACAAAGGACCCTGACTACAGATGGACATGGTGCCAGGGAACTGCATGCCCCTTGGATGGCAGACCACAGAAGGAAGTCCAGGTAGGACCTGACAAGCTGGAGGTGGTAGCTTCCTTTTGCAACCTAGGAGACATGCTCTCAGCAGCAGATGGCTGTGAAGTTTCAACCACAACACATGTGAAAACCGCCTGTAAGTAGTTCAAGGAGCTGCTACCAGTACTCTCTTCACACCACCTCTTTTTCAAGACATGTGGCCATGTGTACAGTTCTTGTGTGCGAAGCGCAATGCTCCATGCCAGTGAGACTTGGTTATTGACAAAGCCAAACCTCCAGCGTCTGCAGTGGAATGTCAGGGCAATGATCAGACAGATCTGCAATGTCAGGCCGCAAGACATTGTCACTTCCAGGTCCAATGAGCTACTTGCGCAGCTTGGCATTGAAGATCTGGACCTAATTCTGAAGGGGAGAAGGCTCCGTTGGTATGGACATGTGGAACGCTCCAATGGTGCAGTCAAGACAGCCTTTCACATACAGGTTGAGGGAAAGCCTGGGCCTGGGTGGCCCAAGATGACATAGAAGCAGCTGACAGAGAGGGACTGCAGAGAGTGGAAGCTCTTGGCTATCAACCCTCATGATAGACGTACCTGGAGATCTGGTGTGAGATCTGCCATGCATGCAGCAAGCCAGCTATCTAGAAGGGGGCCCACTGATGTGGATGTTGCCCCTGTACCTGCACGTTAATAAAAACTCTGGCCCAGTTGTTCAAAAGTAACGATGTCGTTATTTAACGATTCGTTAAAATTTACATTGAGTGATACGCAAATCTGCTGAAATTTTTTGCTGAAAAAAATGTGAGTAGCTTTTGCAGTGCAAAAGCTACTCACATTTTTTCAGCAAAAAATATCAGAATATTGTATATTGAATCCGCTAAAACAGTTAACGAAATGACACTCAACGAGCTCGTTAAGCTAACGATGCTTTGAACAACCGGGCCCTGATTATGATGATATGAGTAGGCCCCATATTCAGAAGGGAGGCAATATAATTTTGACCAATTTACATCCCATAATTGAAAGTGTATCAATTTCCCTTAAACCTAGGTAATCCAGTGGCTGAGTGAGGGCGAAAAAAACAAAAATGAGAATGAGAATAATACTGTTCCCTGTCTGTCTATCTTCAATAAAATAAAATGAAAGGCAATTTCTTACACACCTGCTTGAAAAGTCATTTAAGTACAGGTTGTGATATTAAGGCTTAGTATGCTATTTGTAATATTTTTCTTATTTTTATCCAGGAAAAAGGCTCTAACATTTCATGCAAATTGTCTCCTCCTTTGGAGACAATTTGCATGAAATGTCGAAGCCTATTTTCTACAAAAAGTAAGAAAAATATCATCAATTTGTTGTTTGCAGAATTAGCCCTGATGCTGGTAAGGGTTAAGGAAATGGACAAAGATTCGCTGATGATAATCAAGAGCAGGAAACCTGACAACAAATGTGATAATAAATAAGGTCCTTTGCTATGACACTCATGTTCAGGAAGCCAGAGGTGATAATTAAACAGGTATAAAGGCAAGATAATGCTGACCAATGAAAGCTTTGTACTAGTCATATGCTTACAAACTGCCATATTTTATCACTTATGAAAATTCAGCAGTTTTTATTAGTGTGTACAATACTTTGAATCCTTGAAGTACTACACAAAATTGAAGCAGATGACATTCATAAGTTGTTTTTATTACTTTTCAGAGAAAATAAGATTTTGATTTGATTTGATCTGACTTGGAGTTTTATGGCCCAGTCATCAATATTAAGGTCATATCCAGTTGGTCGGTTATCTACTCACTTTTTCCTAGGCAGGCTTGTTCCATGAAGCAGTTAACCAGTACTTTGTGCATATAATTTTGCCAGTAACTGACAATTGCCCTTCTTAAATCAGCAGACGGGGAAGAATGACTAGAAATTATTTCAGGATCAATCTCAACAAAAGTTATGTGGCCAAGCTGGAATTCAAACTTAGGATGCCTGGTTCTGCAGTCAGATGGGCTACACACTGTGCTATAGACCCAAACAGAGAAAATAAAACTTGGCATTAAAGGTAAATTAGCAGATGATTCAAATGAAACGTAAAACCTAATTTTCTCTGAAAAATCAAAATGCTGTCTGCTTCAATTGTGACAAGCACTTTTAAGGTTAAGCCATGTACAAATGATCAGCACTAGCTTAATTCTACATAAAAACTGTTGGTTCTCTTTTTACTTTAATCCTTGAAGTGCAAAAGCTTGTATCAATTAATAATTTTTTTTGATGACTGCTCTAAAAATTCAGACTTAAAAACAACTCTCCTGAGTTTTTAGAGTAAGTCACCATAAAACTTGGGAATATAATACACTGTGAAAACTTTTCAAATGGTCTTATTGTGAGATCGCCATGAGAGAAAATTTCTAAAGTAAAGTAAATTAAATCTACAGAAGTGTGTAAGCTGTAGTCTGTACAGTACACTTGTATTCACATTCACTTACTTTATATGATACTGTGTGAGTTGTGTCCCCTCAGGAAGCTGGGATTCATCCAGTTTTAGTATCACCTACAATGACAAAATTGGAACCAGAATAAATACAGCCATCACACAGGGAAAACAAACCATTCTGTATACTAGGTGAGGGGATAACAGACAACACTACATATCAGAGTGATCTGACTAAAGTCTGCTTCCTGGTTCTTAATGCATAGCATGCTGGGTAAAAATTTCAGCAGTCAACATTTTGAGATATTTTACGTATTTTTCCCAGAAAATAGGCTTTGACATGGGCTACCGAAAATGTCAAAGCTTATTTTCTGGTACAATAAAATATCACCTATATGTTGCCTTCTGAAACTGCCCAGAGACACAGTTGATACTCAAAAATTTTACTCTAAAATACAGTATAACCTCAATGGCTCGAACACGGATGGCTCGTTTACCTTGGATGATTCGAACTCTTTTTTCAGTCCCTACAAAATTCTTCCAACAGTTCAAGAAAACAAATATTTAATGATTTTTTCTTATTTTATCATGGAATTGTATCTTGTGTGTACTCATTAAAATCACCTCACCAAGGCAATTCTAATGAGTACACTCAATATACAATCATTGTGTAGAAAATCAAAAAGATTTCCCTAAATTATCACTATTTGCTTCCTGAAATGGTGCCATGATTAACCCTCAGTGGCTCGAAACTACCCATGTCTCGAACGAATTTCCATGGTCCTAAAGATGTTGGAGCCATTGAGGTCGACTATGTGGCCCACCCCCTGCCCCCTATGGTGAGGGAACATAAATATGTCCAGAGCACATGGATACCTCCATTTTATGATCAGTATCATTTTCAGCTGCAGGGCAGGTATATGTCTCCCCATTATAATGCAGTGATCACCACTAACGGGGTCAGCTGCCTTGGACCCCAGCATCCACGTTATAATGGTGTTGCAATGTAATAAAAAATATATTTGATAAAATCTTGCCTAGTAGTACTGAAAACTTACAGCATTATGTAATATTAACTTACAGCATTATGTAATATCAACTTTTTCAAAGTCTTCACATCATCACCTAGAGTTGCAGACATCAGGAATGCCTGGTAGATTTTTGGCATGTGGCTGTGAACACAGAAAAACATATACAGTTGACTCTCGTTATCTCGAACTCGTTTACCACTTATCTCGAAGTGAAAATCTGGTCCCTGCCTAAACATAAACATCTAACAACAGGTAAAAAAGAGCTCCTAAGGAGCAATTTCTCCTCTTTTCCACAATATTTTCAATATATCTCTAACCAAGATTTCAATTATATATATATATACATATATATATACAGGGTTCTCACTAGGATTTTAAAAGTAGGAGTCCGGGACTCCCTTTTTGTAAAAAGTAGGAGTCCCAGCCAAAAAGTAGGAATCCCACTCCCCCAAAATAGGAGTCCCATTTTTTTTTATGACTCTCCTTTGATATTGAGCATGTCCCCGGTAACTTCATTCTCCTTTGATAGTGAGCATGTCCCCGGTAACTTCATTCTATAAATACCTGATGGAGAATCAGTTTCCTTATTTTCACATACTTTTTTATGGTGCTTTGCATTATGTGTTATTCCGAGCAATGCATGTAATCAACTGGTAGTCATTATCACACATCCTGAAGTTGTTAACTCAATGGAGTTGGCCCAGAAATTAGGATGACGTCATATCTCCCTCATGGGGAACTAGAGACATCTTTGCAGATCAGGGAGACATGACAATCCTAATCTATTTTACTTGCATGGTAAAGATCGTCGCACTGAAATTCAATACCCCACCGTTCGTCACTGTCTGTTAAGTGATCTCGAGTGTTCTGAATACTAAGTGAAAAATATTTTAATCAAAACCAACGAAAGCTCTGTTATATGCTATCGTAAACTTATATATGCAATCTATCCGCACATTCTGATCATGAACACCTCTTTTGAGCTTCCCGCAAAACGTCATTTCAATGTTTACATTTGCACCGTGCTGCGATCAATACACACTACGAAAAAAATGTCTGGGACTTCTTCACTAGCTGAAATTTCGATCTACTGCTTTGATTTGCAGTAAAAGTCTTGATAATTTAGTTCTGTTTTTAAATATGTGTCCGATTCATATCCAAAAAAAATGCTCTACAATGCAACATGGAAATAGTTCATTTTTCTCCCTAAACGGTTTCCCGCCACGCTGTCAAATGACGTTACCCTTACGAGCACACGCTACCGTAACGAGCACGCGCTTTCATCATGCGGGAGCAATGGAAAATGTAACTTATACTAGAACAGTCCCAAATTGTATAGCGTCGTCCGGGGTGCATCTGAGCAGTCCTATCAGACTCTTCACAGGGCTTACGGGATAGATTCGATGGGACTTAGAAACTTTTTTTTTTTTAGTGACAAGCAGGAATAACTGTTTAGATGCGCAGACTGTTATCTCGCCAAGGGATACGGTACACTTGTCGGCTTTTAACAGAAAACAGTAAGCGGGCTTTTTTGATGTTAATGACGAAAATTCAGCATCCGAAAATTTTGAAATGGAAAAAAAAAATCTATTAATAACAAAACAAGAGGCCCACGGGCCACGGTTCGCTCACCTGAGTGACATAGCCACTGCAGACATGCAGATGTTATGCAACATTTTTCCAATCCTATCATCGCAACTAATGAAAATATCATCATTTGAGCAGTTCTTAGTTTTGAAGAAGAATAAATGGGCCTGACAATCAATGGAGCATGATCATTTGAATAAACTATCAACCACATTTCAACAGAAGGATCAATGTGAAATTTGGTGGAAATTGGCTAAGTGGTTTCTGAAGAATCATGATTTTATACATGTAAACAGCACAGTGGCAGGGAAAGATTATAAATATAAACCAGATGATGGCCATCTTAGATTTCCAATCAGATCAATTTTAACTACTGTTGATCTACAATTCACTTCGATACTTTCAATATAAATGTATATGGCCCATACAAATGGGGAAGCAAATTTGATCTTGGAGGTAAAAAGGTCAAATGTCAACATAGAACCATCATTCTAGCAATTTTGGTAGATCTCCTGTCCCCCATAATTTGTGCAAAGATTAGGACCCAGGGCTTATTTGGTTATGGAGAAGAAGATTTTTAATGGTTTTTTCCATATATGGGTATGGCAGCCATTTTGAACAATGGACCATACCCATTTTAGCAATCTTTCATTCTCCTGCCCACGGAGGCTCCACATGAAATTTGAGCAACACTGGCCTGGAGGCTTCAGAGGAAAAGCCATTTGAAATTATCAATATTTTTTCCATACAAATATATGGGGCCCATACAAATGCATACAGAAGCAAACTTGACCTCGCCGTAAAAAGGTTAAATGTCAATGTATGACAATTATTTTAGCAACTTTGGTAGATCGCCCGTTCCAGATGATATATGCAAAGATTCAGCCACAAGCCATCCTCGGTTTTGGAGAATAAGATTTTTAAAAGTTTTTTCCCATACAAATGCATAAGGAAGCAAACTTGACCTTGCCGTAAAAAGGTCAAATGTCAATGTATGACCATTATTTTAGCAACTTTGGTAGACCCCCTGTCCCCGATGACTTATACAAACATTCAGCCCCAAAGCATCCTCGGTTCTAGACTAGAAGATTTTTAAAGGTTTTTACCATATATGGGCGTGGCGGCCATCTTGGTCAACGGACAGCAACCATTTTAGCAATTTTTCATTCCCCCACCCTAAGGAGGCTCCATATGAAATTTGAGCAAAATTGGCTCAGTGGCTTCAGAGGAGAAGTCGTTTGAAAATGTTAACGGACTGACGCACGGATGGATGGACGACGGACGAAAAGTGATCACAATAGCTCATCCTGAGCAGAGCTCAGGTGAGCTAAAAACAAAAACAAAAAAAAAACAACAAAAAAAAAAAACGCCAGCCTCAAGCATGACACCTGCGTGTGCGTTTTCGATGAATCAGTCGTCGGTGCAAGTAATACGCAGTGAGGGAAAGGGTCAACGAACCGTGACCATTTAAGCAATCTTTTGTTCCCCCTACCTAAGGAGGCTCCATATGAAATTTGAGCAAAATTGGCCCAGAGGCTCCAGAGGAGAAGTTGTTTGAAATTCTGAACATTTTTCCCATACAAATGCATAAGGTAGCAAAATTGACCTGACCAAAAAAAGGTCAAATGTCTATGTATGACCATTATTTTAGCAATTTTGGTAGCCCTCCTGTTCCCGAAGATATATGCAAAGATTCAGCCATAAGGCATGCTCAGTTTTGGAGAAGAAGATTTTTAAAGGTTTTTCCCATATAAATGCATAGGGAAGCAAACTTGACCTTGCCGTAAAAAGGTCAAAAGTCAATGTACGACAATTCTTTTAGCTATTTTGGTAGACCTCCCGTCCCTGATGATTCCTGCAAAGGTTCAGCCCAAAGGCATTCTCGGTTCTGGAGGAGAAGATTTTTTAAAGATTTTTACCATATATGGGCTTGGCGGCCATCTTGGTCAACAGACCGCAACCATTTTAGCAATTTTTCATTCCCCCACCCTAAGGAGGCTTCATATGAAATTTGAGCAAAATTGGCTCAGTGGCTTCAGAGGAGAAGTCGTTTGAAAATGTTAACGGACGAACGCTAGGACGGACGGACGACGGACGAAAAGTGATCACAATAGCTCATCCTGAGCAGAGCTCAGATGAGCTAAAAACAAAAACAAAAAAAAAACAACAAAAAAAACCCGCCGGCCTCAAGCATGACACCTGCGTGTGCGTTTTTGATGAATCAGTCGTCGGTGCAAGTAATACACAGTGAGGGAAAGGGTCGCATACGGGTGTCAGTTGCATGCTTTAATTACTCGATCGCTGAAGTGTGAACTGCCAACACCTGTTTAACTACCGCTTGCTTACCAAATAACGGTACTTGTCGCAGGTGTGAAAAGCACGCGGCGGATTACTACTGTTCTTTTAAGATGCTACCGACGATACGAATAACACGTGGCGGACTTCAGACTTCAGTCAAATAATCCGATCATAATTACAAGTAGTCCCACGGGGAAAAAAAAAAACGAAACATGCGTCCGGCGGACTTGGCTTTGGGAATTTTTAGGAGTCTGGGCCATGATTTATGCGTCCCGGGACGCAGGATTCTGCGTCCCCGAGAACCCTGTATATATATATATATATATATATATAAATATATATATATATATATATATATATATAGATATATATATATAACATATATGTATATATATATATTTGTTAAATGTGGTTGTTTGAATAATTTTTTCCTCAATTCTGCAAATCTTATATGTCGAGGTACGGATATCTTGAAGTAATTAATAGTCTCTTGGAATTCGAGATAACGAGAGTCGACTGTATTTGGCTATTTCAAAACTTTGTCTTGTTAATACAGTTTCCAAATGACTACTGTGCTTTCAATATCTTTCTGAAAGTTATTTTTTTTTTGTCTGACACTTTATACAGAAGAAGTAAATTGGCAAACTTTTATGATTCAATGCAAAACCTTTTGTCGTAACTACCTATGCACAAAAAGTTTTATTCTATTTAGTGGTATTAAAAAAATTTGATTTGAAGCACTTTTTTTTAACAAGGTCCACTTGTTAAAATTTTCTGAAACTTTCACTGAATTGTTTTGAAACACCAATTATTAAAATTCAGTACAGAAAAGCATAACATATTCCCTAATAAAAAAAAAAAAAATCCAGTTTTCTATAAAATCTGCATAGGTCAGGCCCCTTTTTGGTCGTAAAATGAATTTTAAAGTAAATATTTGAAAAAAAAAGTAGAGAAACAGAAAAGACAAATAGTTCCAGACAAGATTTGGTCAATCAAAACAAAACATTTTCATTTAGAATAAAATGCCAAGAGAAAAACGTCTTTCCAAAGGATGTCGAAAACACAGTAAAAGGGAATTCCATGGAACATTTATGTCACCAGTGGCATGTATAAGGTCAGTCACAGTGACCTCAACCAACAGCCCTCAGCTTATCACAAAGAAAACAAATTTCCAAGTTTCTCAAGGGCTTCAGTGAATGTCAGACCTGAAATTGCTGTTTTCAAGCAGAGCCACATGGATTTTGAATCAGACAAAAGAAACTCAACTTACCTCATGGCAACATTCTACATATATTAGGGGATTAACTTAAGGTTTGATGCCATTTAAACTGAGCCTATGATTAGTGGCAATTAAGCCAGGTTATGAATTTTGTCTGAATTAGATAATAAACCGTCAAGTTATTGCAAAATAGAACTTTACTTTTAATGGGGAAGGGAAGGTTTTGAGAAAGCATGGATTAATGTTATGGTGGAAGACTTATCAAAACTGGGAAAACAAACTAAATCACAAAGCTTTAATTAGATTGGGAATTAGACAGATAAAACTTGAATAACTAGAAAAATGATAAGAAGGTGGGGAGGTGTGTGTGTGTGTGGTGGTGGTGGTGGTGGGGGGGGGGGGGGGTGGCAGGGGGGGATCTCAAGAGATCTCAATGACTGGCATGTGATGCAATATCTTCATTACCAGTATCCTCACAACTTATCTGGGGGATCTCAAGAGATCTCAATGACTGGCATGTGATGCAATATCTTCATTACCAGTATCCTCACAACTTATCTGATCAACTTAGACCACATAATACAAGAGATATAGTTAGGATATAATACATTTTTGCAATATAGGTCAAAGGTCAACATAAAAGGTCACATTGACCTATTTATGGTATGTGATATATTGTATTTACTCTAAGTATACACTGAATTTGATCAGTCTAGGCCTTGACAAACCCAGGCCATACAGAGCTGTAAGTATAAGACATATGGCTATCGGAAAATGGTGCAGCTGGACATACACAGACAGACACAGACAGATAGACAGACAGACAGACAGTGACTACTACTGGGAATCTGCAAATGCAGGCCATCAAACAGTATTTACAACAAAACTTCACATCTACAGCATCTATAGACATGTATTGGTAAGGCATGAAAAAAAGCACCATTTTCTGCCAGAAGATTTTACGACTGCGAACATCCCCACAATGTGACACTGAGTGTCGGATCACATTACTGCAGTAAAAATGTGTATATAAAATCATACCTCAAAATGGCTCTCACATTTTCCTCATAACCAAATGAAAACAACAGATCTGCCTCATCTATGACAATCATTTCTAAGGAGATCTTGATGTCCAGGTTACCAGCCAGGATGTGAGCCAAAAGACGACTTGGGGTACCAATCACTATATCTGGCTTCTCAGCTAACATAGGTCTGAAACAAACACATATTTTTTATCTTTTTTCAAAAATTCTGCTAAAACTTAACTCTTAATACCCTAAGCAAAATTGTAGAAGACAACATATTTCATTATTATTATTTTTCAGTGAAAACATAATTGTTTCCCTTAACCTAACATGGCTACACAGACTAGTCAGCAAACCACCTATTTAGACAATATTTTCTCCCATCATACATGTTCTTTATTTATTAGCTAGTCCTCAGCAACATTTTATAGCAAACTAAGGGCAGCTGAATTACATTTGATAATGGTATTTTCAGATAATAAAAAGCATGGTTAACCCATTGTAGTCGGGAAACCTGTAAAAAGGTACTTGGCAAACAGTGGAGACCCAGATCAGATGAAATTTCATCAAGAACGGACAAATAATAAGAAAGTTATGGAGATATAAAGATTGCAAAATTGCTTTTATCATGTTTATGGGCGCTGCCATTTTGAATATTTAATGGTAGTTCATGAAGTCATGAAGCTCTAATTAAATATGCAAAACCTAAATAAATACTATATGCAACAGTATTTTATCCTCTTTATTTGTGTATATAGTGTCTTCTCTAGATGTGTATAAACTATTGCTTTTGCTTGAAAATTGCATTGCTTTCTGTTAGAAAGAGTATTTCAATTAATAGTTTAAAATGTTTTTAATCTCTCACTAAGTATTCAAAATGGTGGCAGCCTTAACCTTTGTCCTGCTGAACCCAGATAAACCCTGCCTTTGCAAACAGTGTAGATCCAGAAGAAGCCAACTGATCTGGATCTGCACTGTTTGCCATTAAGTGTGTGAATTTATAGCAACAATCCAGATCAAGTAATCTGATTAGCTGAAAATTAGAAGTGGGTGTGGCATCGTAATCTATTCAGCAGGACAAGGGTTAAAAACAGATGTGCAATCTTTGAATATCATTAACTTTCTTAGTTATTATTCGATTTTGATCAATTTTGTATCAAAATGCATGGATTGTCACGATTATACATCTCCAATACACTCCTTACCAATGTTGCCTTTCCCTTTAATTCATATCATGACAATGTGAACAGACAGTGAATATTTAATAAACTTTCAATCCCTATTCAACAGAAGACTCCATATGACAGGTGTTGATCAAAGGTATGACGAGCCGTCTCATCAGGATATACACTGTTTGCCATTATAGGGATCAAACATGGTTTTTCATGCATTAACATTTGCCAGGTCCCGTGGGAGGTGTTGAAAACCGAAGCCGAAAGCTGCGGTTTTCAACACCTCCCAAGGGACCTGGCAAATGTTAATGCACTGAAAAAACATGTTCGATCACTATTATTGCATTAAAACTGAAAACATTTGCTACAATTCGCGTTATTTCTTGCACTATTTTGTTTCGCTTTTTCACCGATGTCTCGCGAACATAATTTCCAGGGACTATGCTCATTCTAGGGCCAGGTAGTACACATCTCGTAATGGCAGCAAATCTGTGGCCCCGGTACGGTCGTATTGAAAGTTGCATAGCCGTGCATTAACAGCGCTTGAATTGCCTTGTTAATACAATGCTTTTCCCGGTTAATGCACGGCTGTTAATAACGTGCGACACTGCTTTTTATGCAATAATTGGTTTTGGATTTTTGAGTGAGACCTCCTTCTGCAACAATGGAAATGTCCTTAACGAAAGACAGAAGAGTCTAATTCAGAAACCGAGGGATGAAATGCTTAAATCAATGCCAAACTACCAGTATCTAACATGTTTATTTCCAACCAACATCAAAACATGACTTGTAAAGGCTGGGTAGCTAGCCAGATTTGCACTTCCCCATTACATAAAAAAATTAAGTCTACAACCTTGAGTTTAACCCTTGTTCTGCTGAACCCGGATATGCCCTGCCTTTGCAAACAGTGTAGATCCAGATCAGTTGGCTTCTGAGGAAGCCAACTGATCTGGATCTGCACTGTTTGCCATTCAGTATTTGAATCTGTATCAACAACCTGGATCAAGTAATCTGATTGGCTGAAAATTACAAGTGGGAGTGACATCTTAATCTATTCAGCATGACAAGAGTTAAGGTGACTGAGTGGGGGTCTGGCTTACAATGAACAAAGAAAGTCAGTATCAGCCCAAGTAGCAACTAAATTCATCCAGGCATTCAGAAGACATAGCAGTAAATTGTCAAAAAACCTTTACATAAAAATTTAACATTTTGAATGTGATTCTTTTCACATCCATATCTATGACTTCAGGGTTACTATGGGGGTGTGGTTTGTACTAAACAAAACTCTTGACCAGTATCTAACACCAAAGAAAGTACAAATGTAGCAGCTAAATCAATCCAATCATTCAGGAGACACAGAGTTTAAGATCTTTAACATAAAGCTAAGAAAAATTTTTCAGTATGTGACCCTGATCTCAAAGTCACTGACTGCCGAGGTATTTAAACTGAACAAAACTTTGGACCAGTACCTGACATCATTACAATTATAAACTGAATCTATCTGGGCATTCCACCAACACAGATCTTTGAAAACTTTAATATAAAATGTTAACATTTTAAGTGCAAAAATTCTAAGTCTGTGACTTTGACTGCAAAGTCATTAAGATGGGGATAGTGCTTACCACATACTGAACAACACTTTGGATCAGTATCTAACATCAGGCCAAGTAAAGATCACAACCATTAAGGAAATCTGCAGACATAGATTTTTAAATACTTTAACCTTTACCACTATCTGGACTAATTCAGCAAACAACAAATTGGTGACATTTTACTTATTTTCCCAGAAAACAGCTGACATTTCATGCTAATTGTTTCCATTGGAGATAATTTGCATGAAATGTCAAAACCTGTTTCCTGGGAAAAATAAGAAACATATTTCAAAATGTTGTCTGCTGAAAATTTTATCCAGAGAGATGAGCATTAATGTTAATCCTCAAAATGCCAAGAAAACCTGCATCTGAAAATGTCATCTGTTTATGTCGTCTGCTGAATATTCTTGGAAACTTTTCAAACCTATTTTTGCGTACAGGCAAACAGCCTGCACCCAGATCAGACTGTTCCTAAAGGAGCAGTCTTTTAGGAGCAGTCTGATCTGGGTCCACACTGTTTGCAAAAATGACTTTTAAAATCACAAGCAGATGATAAAGCAGATGACAATTGTTGTGATTGGCTGTTTAAGGGTTAAACTTTAGCACAGTGTTGAAACAAGTCTAAGTCTGTGACACTGGTCGCTAAGACAATGAAAAGAATAAGAATGTACCAAACAAAACTTTGGACCATTCTCTTATAGCAATCCAAGTATCAACTAAATCTATCAACCCATCCAGGAGATATAGATCGTTTAAAAACTTAAACATTGTTTGAGTTGGAGTTTTACTGCCAAGTCAACACTGTTAAGGTTATGTTGAGCTGGTAAGTTAGCCTACTTATGTCTTATTCAGGAACACTTATTTGAAACGTTTTACCAGAGCATATAAAACTATCAAATATAAATTTATCAATTTTCCATAAACAATGCATACAATGGATGAAATCTTCATTTCTTTTCTTTAATATACATGCATATAGTACATGCTAATCATGTAATGACTTTTGTACATTCAGTTGCAAGAGAGTATGTGTATAATACTTATTGTTTAAATCGAGGGTTGAGCGCAAGACTGGCGTAAGTCAGATGGTTGTTTTTCCCCAAACCTAATCTCACTATGAAGGCGTTATGAAGATTACAACATTTCTTTCTGTAAACAATGAAAATTTAGGTGCCATTGCTCGTATGAGCAATGGCACCTAAATTTGCATTGTTTACAAAGGGGTCCAAGTTGCCCCTAAACAAGGGTTTCAAAAATATGTTATGATATGAGTTACCATAGTCTTGCGCTCAACCCTCGAAATTTGTTTGAATATTTTGATGACTGTTTTCTATACATTACTGGCATGTATATTTGTAAAGCCTCAAGGAAGAGTAGCTTGTAGCTAATTGTGTTACCCACTTAAAATAAAGTCTTTGTTATTATTATAATTATTATTATTATTATTATAATACATGTACTTGTAATTTTGTCAGTAACTAATAACTACCCTTTAACATTTGTAAATGTCAGTGTTAACTCCAATGCCAATGCCCAGGATTGTGTATACTATTAAACAGGCATGCTAAGAAGTTATTGCCCTCTGACAGTCCAAGCACTCCTCAGACCTAGTATCTGGCTGTTGTCAAGCAGGCCCAGCTACTGTGACAGTCTGTACTGTCAAACTGCTTTTTTTTTTTTTTTTTTTTTTTCTAACCTGCTTACACAACAGTTACTGTACTTTAATATTGTCTATTGTACAGGCATGCTAAGATGTTACTGTCCTCTGACATTCAAAGCACTCCTCAGACCTAGTATCCAGCTGTTGTCAAGCAGGACTGGCTACTGATAAAGTTTTGTACAAGCTGATAATGATATAATACATCTATTAACATGTGACAGTCTGCAATGTCAAACTGTATTGTTTTTTTTTTTTTGTATTTTTTTCCAACTTGCTTACACAATATTGTCATGTTTTGTTAATATTGTCATGGCAACACAATAAACAAGAGCTGTCGTAGGACAGCGTAGCTCGCCTGCTGGGTACATTTTATATTGTAACATTTTTATCATTAAGAAATTCAAAATGTATAATAATAATAAAACACAAACCCATCATGAGTTCTTGCTCCTTCGGGTCAGATGGAAATTATAATCCAGGTATGATATTTCTGCATCACACTGTCTTCCTTTATAAGGGAAAATCAGTGAACCATGAAATATAGGTCACAGTGTCCTAGAATGATTAAGTCAAATGGGTATGACATATTTCTATGAAATAATTTTCAAGTTATATGGCGAAATCATTCAACCATATAATATAGGTCACACTGACCTAGATGTATTTGTATGTAAATCATTTTGTCACATAGATATAATAATCCAGGTATGACAATTCTCCATGAAATAGTAATAAAAATAAAAGGCAAAATCACTGAAGCATGAAATATAGGTCACAATGACCTAGATATAGTAAGTGGTCATTCATTGGGTCACATGGAACTAATATCCCAGGTGTGACATTTATCCAACAAATAGTATTCAAGATATAAGGCAAAATCACTGAACCATGAAATATAGGTCACACCAACAGAGAAATATTTTGACGTCAATAATCAGGTCACAAGGAACTAATATCCCAGGTGTGACATTTATCCAACAAATAGTATTCAAGATATAAGGCAAAATCACTGAACCATGAAATATAGGTCACAATGACCTAGATATAGTAAGTGGTCATTCATTGGGTCACATGGAAGTAATATCCCAGGTGTGACATTTATCCAACAAATAGTATTCAAGATATAAGGCAAAATCACTGGACCGTGAAATCTAGGTGACCTGGACCGTAAAATGTAGGTCACCATGACCTTCACTCTCTTACACTTAAACCGATGTCACATAGTTAGCTGATGTATAACCAGTTGTGTCTATAACCTGTAGGCATATAAGATTTTACAAATGTGTCCTAGATTTTGACCCCTAGCCCCACTCCAAGGCCCACCCTGAGATATGAACCCAGGGGTATGTTCTTTTGGAATCTCAGAAGACTCCTCCAGGTACCCAAATTCTAAATATGAATGCTCTATGAGGAGTGAAAGTCAAGATATAAGAATTTGAAAAACTTTAACACAGTATTACAAAGGTGTCCTAGATTCTGACCCCTAGCCCCATCCAGGGGCATGAACCCAGGGATTTATTCTCTTGGAATCTCAGAAGACCCTCCAAGGTACCTAAGTTCTAAATTTGATGCCTCTGTGAGGAGTGACTGTTGAGATATAAGCATTTGAAAAACTTAAACGCAGTGTGACGGGAACGGGAACGCAAACGCAAACGCGGACGACCAGGGTGACTACAATAGCTCTCCTTGTACTTTGTACAGGCGAGCTAAAAACAAATCCCATCATCAGACAGGAAAACAAGCCCAAAAGTGTCTCTGTCCAACATATGAAAAATTTTACATCTGTGATTGTCCCCAGTCACTGTGATGGTGGTCATTGGGGTGGGAGTGTGGTGTAGGTGGAGCAGGCTTGCATCTAGCAAATCTTTGGAACCGATATCTAACATCCATCCAAAAATCACTTGCATCTATCCTCCACATAATGAAACTTGGCACCTGTATCAAACAACTGCTGGAAGAATGAAAAGTCTAGACCTAATCAGAGGAATTAAGGAGAAGTATTTCATTTTTTCTGGAATATTTTTTTCTTATTTCTTAATAAAAACATATTGTGGTACTCATCAGAATACCAAGCAAAATTATAAAAAAATGGCATTCTGAATGCTCTTTTTTATTATTTTACAAAAAAAAATAGGTTTGTCGGCATAAAATCCAAAACAGAATGGCATAGTGTAGATCCAAATTAGACAGCTTGTTACAAGCTGTCTCATCTGGCTCTACACTGTTTGGAAAGGTATCTGCAGGGATGAAAGGGTTCATTTCTAGCTGACAAACTAAATTTCTGATTCAGTTTTACACAAGCAAACCATAAGAGGTCACCTTGGCAACATCAGGTAATGTAACCCAGCCTGACTTGATAATTTGATTTGAACTGGATGCCATGCATACCCCGGAAGCATATTTTCATATAACAGCTCATTTGTCATCCTAATCCCTAAATACAGGTAAACCCTGAACATATGGGACAGATTTCCTATAATTTCCATAATGTATATTGTTGCAAGTGCAAAGTTTCCATATGACTAATTCAAGGGAGACTATGAATGTACTTACCTCTGTGTTGGGAGAGGCACTTGTGGGGAAATATCAACACACCTTACTTCTCTTGAACAGCAAGATGTTAACTCCTGAAAAATATTAACAACCTAATAACAGAAATATCTGGGCACCCAAGCTTCTCATAGTATCTATCCTAAAAATAAGCAACTAGTGATGTGCATACCGCTAGATAAGAATGGGGTATCAGGTAAATGTTTTTCTCATTTCTCCATGAAAGCATATATTGTGGGTATTCATTAGAAGTGCCTCATTGAGGCACTTCTAATGAATACCCACAACATACGTTTTCATGGAGAAACAAGGAAAATATTTATCTGGAAATCTGATTCTAATCTGATTTGGAGTTTTACAGCCCAGTCAACACTGCTAAGTTTATGTTGAGCTGGTCACTAACCTACCCACACTTTTCCTGAGCAAATTCTCTTCTCTAAGCAGTTAACCAGTACTTTCAGTGGACCTCTTAAGGAGTCTTTGATAACATTTCTAAGATAATTTTCTTAATTTTTCCACAAAAATACATGCTGTGAGTACTCATAAGAAGTGACACACAAAAACACTTCTAATGAGTACCCATAGAATGTTTTTATGGCGAAGTAAGAAAAAATATCACCAAATACTCCTTTTTAACAAGTGCTCTGAAATGTTTGTGCACACACTTTAGCTAGTAAATGACAACTGCCCTTCTTGAACCAATAGAAGAAAGAGAATGAACAAGTAGAAATGATTTCATGATCAATCTCAACGAAAGTTATGAGGCCAAGCTAGGATTTAAACCTGCAATCCCTGGATTTCGTCAGACATGTTACCACCTGCACTATGGTGCCCGGCCAGGAAATTTGAGACACTTCTAATCAATACCAAGAACATTTGATGCACAATGAGCAAAAAGGCCCTCATGCATATGCAACCTGTTCATGCAGTCTGATCAGGACCTTCTCTGTTCACAGATACATTCTACATTGTACATTACAGTAAATGTCCTAAAATTTCATACAACAAAATTTCTAACAAAATGGCATACAGTGCAGACCCTGACCAGAACAGTGCAGAGCCTGACCAGGGTCTATAGTGTTTGCTATTCCACTATGTATTTTAAGAAATAACTGCATAAAAAGCAAAATTTAGGCAAAAAAAAAAGTATGGAATAAAATGTTTGAAAATTTTAGGATATTTACTGTATCCACTGTCTCTGATAGTGGGCAAAGAAGGTGCTCTAGGCCTTCAGTGTCTGAATACTGACATTACAACTATTTTCATAATTTCAGCATCATATATTTTTATGAAGAAATAAAAAAAAAATTATATATCCCTCGTATTTAGAGATATGACAGACAATCATCAACTGGTACACATGCACCTGGCTACTTTGAACTGCCCAAGTCCAAGTCCATGCATACACATTGCCAGCTATATGAAAGATTTTGTGAAATGATAGAACAATGCTACCACTACTTGAAGCAATTATATACAGAAATGTCCAAAATTTCCAGCACCAATTGCCCCAGCAAAAGGCCTCACAATAGGATCTAGAATTTCATCTTGATACTGTAATACAGTCAGTGTAAATCTTTTTATCATGTACAAGTCCATTCGGCCTTCATAAGAAATTCCATCCCACACCATCACTGACCCCCTCCATAACTGTCTGTCTCCACAACGTTGCAGTACTCATATCATTCTCTGGGTCATCTCCACTCAAACTTGTCGATCATAAGCACTCATGTGAAATCTGCTTTCATTCATGAACAGAACTCTGCACCAGTCTTGCAATCACTAGTTCTGATGCTCTTGGACAAACTCATATTGCCATGCATGATATTGCCTGATGAGAATAGACCCGTTTAGCTGGATGTCTGTCACTCAGGCCACCTTCGTGTAACCTGTTACATATTGTTTGATTGAATATCCGTTGACCAACTGCATGCCGGAACTCGAATTGTAGCCTTCTGGCCATGTACTGCCAATGAAGATATTGATCTTCCAATTGTGATGTCATGTGGTGTGGGCTTTGCTCATTTTGTCTAGTTAACTCACCTATCTCCTGATAGCATCTCCAGAGCATGGCAACAACACTTCTTGGCACATCAAAGCTTTCAGTGACTGTGCTTTGGGTCACACCATATAATGTCACTATGAGGCCCAAAAGAACACATAAACAAAGGACTGATATGTTTCTTACTCAAACTCAAATTTTGAACAGATTGCTCCATACCGACTTTCAGCCATTTATAGGGGTATCCATGTTGTAGCTCACATTCTTGCTTTGCATGTGAACCTTGCTTCTTGATGTTTGCATGAACATTGTTAAGAGATGTCACTTTAAAATCCTGCCTTTCCTCGAGTTTGAAAATTGCCACATGCTGATGTTATACAGACTTAAAAGTTTGCTCCATCAACTGTTTTGAGCAGTGTATTTCTTATTTCTCCATGAAAACACATGTAGAGGGTATGCATTAGAAGTGCCTCGGGTATCCGTATAATATTTTTCTTATTTCTCCATATAATAGATTGCGGGTACTTATTAGAAGTGCCCCAGCAAGGCACTTCTAATGAGTACCCACAGCTGAAGCACTTCTAATGAGTACCCACAACATATGTTTTCATGGAGACATAAGAAAAATATCAGTACATTCTGGCTGAAATGCAAGGCACTTCTGATGAGTACCCACAACATATGTTTTCATGGAGAAATGAGAAAAATATCAGTACTTTTTGATTGAAAAAAAAAATGCCTTATATCATGTTATATCTTTATCAAATTTCTTCACCTTTATTCTCCACAAGGCTTAAATGATGCAATTACAGGTCAGTCCCGTTAGTACTAGCATCGTTAATACGCGAATACAGATATTAACGCGGGAGCATCATGCCTCCCAATTTGTTTTCTGATGGGTCAGTTTCCCCACCCACTAGATCAAAGTAACAAAATGGGATGCTTTGATCTGCAGAAAAGGACCAGCATAGCTTGTCTTTTTTTCTTTACAGAAGCTTATAATCCCTTAACCCTTAAAGTGTCAATCACAACTGCAGCAGAAAACAATTTTACTTTTAATTTTACTTTTATGTATTCTTTTTTTTTTTCAGAGAATAAAGTCTTGATATTTCAGGTGAATCATCTGCCAAGCAACTTATTTTTCTGAAGAATAAATAATATTAAATAAAAAATTCAAAATGTTGTCTGCTACAATTTTTTTTGTGCTTTAAAGGTTAGTTTAAACTGCTTTGATCTTGCCACAGTAAGGGTAAATGCCCTTGTGTCATGTATGAGTGAAACCTGAGCAAATCAAAGAATGCCGAAATTCACTTTGATGTTATCCTAGGTTGTGAACACATTTAACCCATAAAGTGCCAAGCAAAATTTGTGGTAGACGACAATCTTAATTTATTTTTCTATTTTCAGAGAAAACAAGTCTTGACATGTCATGTGAATTATCTGCTTGGCAGATGATTCACATGAAATGTCAGAACTTGTTTCTCTGGCAAATATAAAAATAGTCAAAATTGTTGTCTGCTGCAATTGTGATTGGCAAGGTTAACTGATATACAGATGAGCTGCTGAAAAAGAAAAAAATGCCCGAGAACTTCATTTAACCCTTAAAGCGCCAATCACAACTGGAGTAGAAAACAATTTTACTTCTATTTTTTCAGATATATAGATGAGCTGTTGAAAAAAAAAAAAAATGTCCGAGAACTTCATTTAACCCTTAAAGCGCCAATCACAACTGCAGTAGAAAACAATTTTACTTTTATTTTTTCAGAGAATGAAGTCTTGGCATTTCATATGAATCATCAGCCTAACTGATGATTCACATCAAATGTCAAAACATTTTCTCTGAAAAATAAATAATAATAAATGAAAAATTCAAATGCTGTCTGCTACAAATTTTGCTTGGCGCTTTAAGGGTTAATTTATTGGCTATTAGTTACAAATGTGTCATTGTTACCTATGTGTATTCTCAAGATAAGCGTATCATGGATGAACGATCTGACAGTTTGTATACTGGATGCAATTTACTGTCGGTACCTTTGATATCTGAGAAGGCATGCAGAATGGTGTATAAACAGGGTAACTGGAAATAAAAATAATTCCGTTTTTTTTTTTAAATGGACATGTGACTAGTAAACACCTGATAGCCATGTGATTAGTCGGAGTTAAAATGGCGGCAGCATTTGCTCTCGCAGTAATATTACATGATTTTGTCACATGATTTATGCAACAAAAAGGTATTTTAGGATGTTCTAAATGACAGCCACATCTTCTTTTGTCCATTCCATAGGACACCTTTAAAAATGAATGATGTATATATGTGGGTCCCATGCATCTCAACATTTATAAGGTCCGACCAGTCAGCTCCGAAGCTACTACGCGCCTCACCTATAACGCGGTCTGGATTAGTTTACCCCGACCAGCGTGCAGTAACGAGACTGACCTGTATACAAATTAGTATTTCATTTTTACTACTTTTTGCTTATTAAAATAAAAAGTGAGAAACATTTTTTTTCCTTATAGTAGAATTTTAGATAAGATGACTATAAAAAAAAAATCTTTCTGATCATGAGTCACAAGAGCCAAAAGTGACTCATGATTATGATAGATCATCAGGACAACACTAGTATCGAGTCATGTTAAATTTACTCACCTGGATATTTTTGTAAGCCTGGCTGCAGAGTTCCTTGGTTGGGGTCATTATCACAGCTTTCACACACTGTTCTGTAGCCATCTGCAAACAAATATCACACTCCTCAATGATTCACATAAGATACTGGCCAAAATAAACATAGTTTTTGTTTCCCCTTACCCAAACAACCCTGAAAATTGGCCCCTACTAAAAAATGTTTTTCCATGATTTGGGAATGAAAATTTACTAAACTCATGATTTGCCATTAGAAATATTCTCTACTATTTTGTTATTTTTACTGTTATTCTATTGTAAAGTTCTGAATTCAACACCGTTTTAACCCTTGCCTTGCTGAATAAATTAAGATGCCATGACCACTTCTAATTGTCCGTCAATCAGATTACTTGATCAAGGTTTTTGATACAAATTCACAGTCTGAATGATAAATAGTGCAGATCCAGATCCAGAGCTCCAGCTAGAAGTTTAGGGCAGAGGGGTACCAGGTAGGGCTTTTTCTGCGTGGTCATTCAATGAGGGCACCATGTGTCAGGTGATAAACTAAGTATTATGACATATTATAAAATATAATCCCATTCCACAATAAATGCCTCAGACTAGAATACACATAAAAACTGACCTTTACACAATGATAATTTTTTTTTAAATTTTTGTCCGATTTTCATGAAATTTTTTAGCAAAATGTATGGTTTTATGTCTGGAGATGATATAAGGCAGAGGCAGCTTAGGAAGGGCAGAGGGGTGGCAGGATAGGGCAAGAGGGGCGGCCCGCCCCTCTATATAGGGCTAGCTGGAGCACTAAGATCAATTGGCTTCTGATCTGGATCTACACTGTTTGTAAATGTGGGGCATATCTGGGACCAGCAAGACCAGGATATTAGGGTCTAAGGATATTTACTGGTGCTTTTGATACTTTTCTCATACTTCTGGAAATCATTTTTCCCCACAAGAAGCCAACCCACCCCCCACCACCCCACAAAAAAAAATATCACAAACTGACCGACCATTCTCTTTTAGATAAGGTCGGGTAAGAGGAAAAAACATATTTTTAGGGTTAGCCAGCCCTATGAAAGACAGTAGCAAGAGAATTTTTTTCTTATTTCTCCACATAAACATACATATGTTGTAGAACTCATTTGAAGCATGTCTTTGATGCACTTCTAATGAGAACAGAACTTACCTGATCAACTGAGAATGACAGTCTGTGAAAAAAATACATGGTAAAAGAGTGCTTTTTCAACAATACAATGCAATGCATCCACAACTGCAAGGTTTCAATGGAGACTATGAAGTGAATTGGACATAGGCCTAGATAAGAGTGGGTATCAGGTTTATATTTTTCTTACTTCTCCATGAAAACATATGTTGTGGTACTCATTAGAAGCGCCTTGGCGAGGCGCTTCTAATGAGTACCACAACATATGTTTTCATGGAGAAATAAGAAAAAAATCACTACTTTTGGGGTGAAAAAAGTGCCTTAACTAGAGCTATGATTGGGTATGAAATAGACCACATCTTGCCTATTTCCTGATCTGGCACCTGAAGATTACTTTTTTTTTCAAACAAAGGATATCAACGGATGCTATTTCCAGCCTGATGAAGAAATCAAGACAGTGGCTGAGTGCTGAGTTAACACTGTGCACCCAAGTTCTTCAATTCTCAGATGATGGTACTGTAACACCACTGGGCCAAATGTATCATCCTGGAGGGCAATTACATAGAAAAAGACAATGCTGATCTCAAATGGAGGTAAGATGGGCTCATTACTTATTATCACATAGTAGCCTGAATTCCCAACATTCAGCATGAAATATCTCCTGAAGTAGATGATCTACACGCATAAAAATGTGATAAATCAGTTTCATACCATGGTTCTGTATGTACTTGCGAAAATGCATTTGCTCATGCTCGTGCATTATCACATCGTACATGCGCATGAACCATGGTATAACTAAGATTTGACTCAGCCTTGTACCATTTTCATTGTAAAAAGCACCCTTTACTAGAGAGGAATGTATTCATTGGCATTCTCTCAATTACGCAATTCTAATGAGCATCCACAATGAATAACCAGAAAGTAAGTTTTGTAATAGAAATATAAGGTGATTTACCCCAGAAATTTGGATTTACATGTATCTAGAACAATGGAACTCTACATTTTTCACTCATAGCAAAGTATTGGAAGATTTTTAACCATTAACATTCTATGGGCAAATTCAGCAGATGGCAAATTGATGATATTTTTCTTATTTTTCCTTGAAAATAAGCTTTGACATTTCATGCAAATTGTCTCTTTTTGCGTGAAATATCAAATCCTATTTTCTGAGGAAAATAAGAAAAAATATTTGAAAATAACTTCTGCATTCTAAGCATTAAATATAATATGCAGCATAGCTCAAGCCAAGAGGATATCCAGGTCATATTTTTCTTTTTTCTCCACAACTTGAAAACATGTTGTGAGTACTCATTAGAAGTGCACTGGTGAGGCACTTTAAATGAGTACTCAAGCCATGTTTTCATAGAGAAATACGTTCAAATTCTTGTTTTTAAACCAACACTTCCTTACCACCATCCTACCATGCTTTCATGGAGAAATAAGAAAAATACAGTGAGACCGGTCTTTAGCAAGCATCTGAAGGAAAGAGTTAAAGACAAAAAAAATTTGAAAGGATACTACCCGCCACTATAGTTTGGTGGACAGACAACTATGTCATTCTATTTTTAAGACATAAAAAATAAGGCTTTTAAGACAGGTTTAAAGGCTCCATATTCCTCAAAAACAGACATTCTGTATCCAAAAAATGTTTAATAAATCGATAATTCTGACAGTCTGTAAAATTTCAGTTAGTCTCTCGTTTTTTAACTGGATCAAATACGAAATGATTGTTTATCGTATCTCAGAATTAATGTTGGCAACATTAATTCAGAGATATGATAAAAATCATTTCATTTCAAGAAGGAGAGACTAGCTGAAATTTTACAGACTGTCAGGTGCTACATTTTATGATTGTATTAATGCTATACATGTATATCAATTTATTAACCCTTTCTTGGATAATAAAATGTCTATTTTTGAGGAATATGGAGCCTTTAATTGTATAAACACTTCTTGACTGAAGCAAACTTTCAAGAGCTTTAGTGCAGATCAGCTTAACTCTGCCAGAAAAAATATAAGAAAACTGTGTTTCCAAAGCAGAGATCACCTACCTGTTTTGAAGCCAATATTTTCTGTATAACTGGAATTGAGAAAGCTGCGGTCTTCCCTGATCCAGTCCTTGCTCTTGCTAGAACATCCTTGCCCTCTAATGCTAGAGGAATTGCCCTCTCCTGTATAGGCGTTGGACTTGTCCATCCTAATTTTGATACTGCCTGGAAACATAATAGCAGAATCATTATAAATCTATGTTTGCTGAGGTGTAAATCATAGTAACAGTCATTATAAATCAATGAATGCATGGCTTGTTTTGCTGGAATAAAATCATAGTAATAGAATCACTATAGGTAATGAGCCTCACTGATCATGACATGCATTGAACTGTTGAAAACAACAATTACAACAACAACAACATAAATGAGGATCTCAGTTGGGTTTACTTTTAGCCCAGAAGTATACTTAGTGAAATTTTTGGGTCAAATTTTACCGGTTAGCGACATTGCACATGCTTAATAATTTAGGAACTTGATAAATAAATATGGTGATCAGCGAAATTTGGGTAAAAAAATTACTGGTCAAAATTTGACAAAATTTGCTCATTAGCAATCCCAAACCAGATCTCCACAATATTATGCACATACCAAGTTTGGTGAAAATCCATTGATGTTTACTCAAGTTATCATCCGGAAATGAAAAACTGATGGGCGGACGTTCTCACAACGGACATTTAGGTGGCTAGGCGTGAAAATAAGTGACTACATATGTGGCAAAATCTCTTAAGCTGCAAGCCACGTAAGAGCAAATTTTTGCCACTTAAATGTCAAATCTACGGAATAAATCCCTTATGCACTCACAAATGACTACTTTAAGTGGCAAAATGTCCAAATTTTTTGCCCCTAAATGTCAGTTGGTAAGCACGGATGGATGTTTTCACGAACGGACATTTAAGTGGCTAGGCGTTTGCATAATGACTACATAAGTGTCAAAATCTCTTAAGCAGCAAGCCACGTAAGAGCAAATTTTTGCCACTTAAACGTCAAATCTACGGAATAAATCCCATATTCGATCACGAATGCTTACTTAAGTGGCAAAATGTCAAAATTTTTTTGCCCCCTAAATGTCGGTTTGTAAGCATGGACAGACACATGGATGTCCAACATGAAACCATAATACCCCGACACTATTATGTGGTGGGGTATAAAAACAGAATGAGAAAATGCTGTATATATTTTGTTAGAGCGCAGTAAGGGAATCTTCTCTCGCTTTCAATCTACAGGCAGTGATTGGCTGGCAAGTAGTTTTAGAGACCATAAGAAACAATAACTCAATGCAAAGTATAATTTTTATCACAATTTTTCCTTTATGTCCAAGCACATGGCAGAGAACAGTGTAGACATGGGAAAGTCTAATATTAAGATCTCCCACAAAATTCCAGTCTGTCTCCTGCTGAATTAGCTCAGAGAGTGATAAAGATTAACCCTTGTCATGCTGAAAAAATTAAGGTGCCATGCCCACTTCTAATTTTCAGCCAATCAGATTATCTAAGTTGTTGATACAAATTCACATACTAAATGACAAACAGTGCAGATCCATTTCAGTTGGCTTCTTTAGAAGCCAACTGATCTGGATTTCCACTGTTTGTAAAGACAGGGTATATCTGGATTCAGCAGGACAAGGGTTAAGACCTACCAATATCTTACAGCTCCATATTATCTGGAGCTATCTATCTTCTGTTTGGAGGCTACAGGTATATCAAGGGAAAGTACAGTGATTTATTTTTATGCCAATAATATTTTATGATCTGTCTCCCCTACAAAACAATGGTGAAGAGATGGAATTAATATTGGTTTAGGCATAACTCCAAATAACATGCTTTTTTTTTATTTCAAGTGAAAAGTTCTGATTTTTTTTTATTTCTCAATAATAACATAATGTTGTAGGTACTCATTAGTACGTCTTGCTGAAGCACTTCTAATGAGTACCCACAAGATATGTTTTTATTGAGAAATAAATAAAATATTATGTAGAAGCCCTCTCTTATCTGGAGCTATGTTTAAGATAGTTTAAATTAGGATTAGTTAAAGTCAAGGTGGATAATCACATGGATTTTGTTATGATACACTGCACAGACAAAATGGCAAAATTTTGATTCTGAGCAGAGGTAAGCAGCATTTTCTCTATGTTTGCCCAGTTTTATCCAGAGTAATACTCCATTTTCTAGCCCATATTTATCCAGAACTAATGATACCAGGATATCTTCATAAAAACACAGACACAAAATTTGAAGTGGCGAAGATCGAGACTAAAATACCCGGATAATATGCATGGATGGTAGATAATTTTTGTCTGTTTGAGCGCATGCAGTGTGGTTTGGTCGTAAATCCGTCATCAGATAACACATTGGGACAACTAGATACCGAAAATATCCACTTCGTTTATTTAGGACCACTCAGCCCCTGAAAATTTACAAATTTAAAAAAAAAAGATAAAATGCACGGACAAAATTGTTGGATATACTGCATGGAGGAACAAAGCAAATTAGATCAGATGCACAGACGGATGATGATCTTTTGCAAAAAAGCAGTTTTTCTTTCATGAATAAACGGAGTTTGTATCCCCTCATCTCGCAAACGAGCAATCTTGTCCAATGAAATATTCGGTATTTGCCATGACAACAACTGAATCTGCTATCACTTAGATTCATAAAATAGATAATATGCCAGAATTTCATGTCTAATAGGAATTTTTATATGCATTGTATCTTAATCACAGGGTCTTTTAATATTGCTTACAACTTGTTGGATGACCCACGTTCAGTAAAGATAATTTTGTATAAAGTGTATCTGTTTTTTATCAATTGTAGTGTCAGCTCTTGTGCTTGTAGCGTCAGCTCTTGTGCTTATATGAGTCATTCTTGATGGAGCAATGTGGATTAATTGACTCCAGTTGTTCAAGGTCACCTCGTGCGCCTGGTGACGCTAGGTACCTGCCTGATCTTCATGAAGAATCAGACCCCCAAAAACGTTTCCCCTGTCGGAGGTAATTAGGATATGATTCCAAGATCCCCAAATGTTCCAAGAAGTTGCTCAAGCACTCCTAAATTCTCTGAAACCAAGCATTGTGAAAATAATAATGATAAGTATTTAAAAGTCAACGGCTAAGCGCGTCTTGGACGCAGCTGAAGGAGCGTTAAAACCAAGGCCAAATCCTCAAATAAATCAGAAAAAATAAAGAAATTAAAGCCCTTAAAACAGAGATAAGCTTACGTGACAAACAGATCAATACTCTCCTGTCCTCAGTCACAGAGCTTGAAAAGCATGTCAGTGATCTAACAATAAGTCTCAATGATTTAGAGCAGTATGGTAGATGGCAGACTATAAGATTAAATAACGTTAGGCTTGAGGACGAGGCGGAATGTGAGTTGACAGTGTTAGAAATATTGAATAACACACTGCCCCGTGGGGAAAATTGGTTCCTGAACACACAGAAAGAAGTCACCCGATATGGAAACCCAAAAAGAAAAACAATAGACAAGTGATGGTGAAATTTCGAGCATACAAACCAAGATGAAAGTGTACGATTCCCGATTTTACCTGTCTAACATATCAGGGTCCAAGCTGGCCCAGAAATTTAGGGAGATGTGACTTCTCCCTCCTGAGAAAATAGGGAGAAGTTTGCTGAGTCAAGGGAGAAATGGTTTTGGTTGGACAACAGAAGCATGGTGAGCTAAAAATGCAGGAAGAAATATTGCAAATTTTGTAAAGCTTTAACTTGTTTTATATCTATTTTTGTACTTCAAGGGAGGCAACTCAGAAATGTAATTTAAAAGAAAAAATCCGAAAACAATTACGTTTATAAGTTTTAGTATTAGTCAAGCTTCTTAATTCTATACCATTTAATAAGCTTATTTATAAAGATTTAATAATGGCAACATTTCGATGCACATCTAATAAAAACAAAACAAAAAAGGTAAAAAAATAACTTGCCCATAACTATTTATTTACAAAAAAATATACCTATTATAAGGTAAAATTTGCACCCTGTTTTTGCCTTCTTACATGAATTTAAGGCTGAATCTTGGTATATAGCATCTCGGACAAGGTCTACCGACTTTGTTCAAATGATGATTGTAGGGTGACCTTGATCTTTTTTAAGACCAGGTCAAATTTGCGTCCCCATACATTTGTATAAATTAGTAAAAAATTTTAGTTACAATTAAAATTTTGTCCACCGGGGATATCTGCCACCGCCCCTGGGCTATATAAATGTATAAAATTCTGCAATCTTTCAATGTCTTCTTCTCTGAAACCGCTTGACCAATTATATCGTTCAAATGATAAATCGATAAAATGACATAATTTGTGTTTTCATTTCTATTCTACTTTTATTGTTTTGATTTCTGCTAAATATTGGAAAAAGAAAGTCCCCTCTGGGGTTCCATAGTTTTTAAAGATCCCCCATTTTTTTCTTTCTTGTTGGTTGTTCTTCCTTTCCCCATAGGTAATACAAAATGAATTGTTTGTCGACAGTATCAACTGGACATTTATTTGTGTTTTCTGGGGGCCTGAGTATCCATTTTGCCTTCCCAGTAGACAATGTTTCATTATAAACTAATACACATCTACATACTAGCCCTATAAACAAAACTGTAGTGGACAACATTCATTTTTTTTTTTTTTTACTTTTCAAAGAAAAACAAACCTTGGCATTTCATGTGAGTCATTTGCTAAGCAGAAGATTCGTATGAAATGTCAAGCTTTATTTTCTCTACTTTCTCTACAAAAAAAAAAAAAAATGTCTTCTGTTGCAGCTGTGATTAGCATTTTAAGGGCTAATATATACTTTCATTTACGATATATTTAAGGATATTTTATATGCCATATTAATCTTACAGAGCTAGAATTTTTATCTTAACCCTTGTCCTGCCGAATAAATTAAGATGCCATGCCCACTTCTAATTTTCAGCCAATCAGATTACTTGATCCGGATTGTTGCTATAAATTCACATACTTAATGGCAAACAGTGCAGATCCAGATCAGTTGGCTTCTTCAGAAGCCAACTGATCTGGATCTACACTGTTTGCAAAGGCAGGGTATATCCTGGTTCAGCAGGACAAGGGTTAAGAAACTCATTACTACTTTGATTTTCAAAACACCTCTCCAGTTAAAACGGACATCATCACTCGCTTAAATAAATTCTGTGAAAGAAAAGTCAAATAATACACAGATTCTAAAAAAAGAATTCCTTCACATTCTTAAACTTGGTAATTTGTTTGTGTTGATGTTTTACGGCTCATTCAACCCAATAGGGTCAAATCAAGCGTGGTCAGTTTACCTAACCACACTTTTACTGGGCAGGCTTAGTCCTCTAAGCGGTTAACCAGTTTTGTGCACATTCTTTTGTCAGAAACTAAAAACTGCCCTTCTTGAATCAGGGGAAGGGAGAGAATGACCGTAGAAAATATTTCATGATCAATCTCCACGAAAGAATGTTGCTGACCTCGGCCAGAGTTAAACCCGCGACCTTCTGGTCTCCAGTCGGACGCGCATCCAACTGAGCCACCGAGGCCGGCTTAAACTTGGTAAATTAACTCTGTTGGTCAGCATAAATGTGTATGTCATTTGTTTGAAACATCAACAGGGAGATCTCTTGAGATAAATTGGGTGATTAAATAAACCATGGCAAATCAGACCATCTGCTGATTAAGACCTTGTTATTATAAATGACTTGTGATTGTTGCAAATGATCCCAGGCTAATCAGCTAGCCAGAGTGGAGCTTACAAACTTTACCAGTCTAACTGATCAGCCAAATCAGAGAGAAGGACATTCCAAAAGATAGGATTTTTGTAAAATATACATGTATGTAGTTTTTATGCTGATTCATATATCAGTTAGACAGGAGCCAGTCTAATAGCAATATTAAATTTTAGAATAAACAAAAGAAACCATTTTCTAATAAATTAAATAATTTGTTTCATTGGAAACTTGCATAACCAGTGTTTTCACTATACCTGTCAAAGTCTACCCTCATTGCCTAGACTGTACATGGTAAAAGCCAATTTGTTACCCCAAAATGTCAATTATTCATTACGAAATTCCAGTATTATGTATATTCATGTGAATAGCAGTAATTGTTTGGGAGACGACCCCTCGGTTTTTGCTCCCATCATAAGGAAGAGAACTGCTGCTTCTCTTCAGCATTAGAGGTAGCTGTTGTCCTTTGTGTCATGGCGCGCATGTGCTTTGAGAACTTTTGATTCGACTTAAGTAGTTCAGAAATGATGGCAGATCTCAGCCTTGATGATTACCAGTATCTGCAGCTGACAACCAAAGATGTACCCAACAGTGGAATCGATATGCATTCTGCCCCACTATGAACGGATACCATGTGGTCGACGGGTGCTGATACCCCTGACAGTACACCAGTTCACCCAGAACAGCTTGGCTAGACCTAAAACTGCTCAAAGAGTCAAGACAGCTGATCTGGCATATCAAACTGACAAACTGTCACGTGAAGTTGCGGATAAAATGTAACTGTTAGAAGATAAGATTGAAGGGTGCAAAGCAGACATTCACCCCCTCCAGGATTCCCTTATGCTTATACAATCCAGTCAAACTGTATCTAGTCAAACAGTAACAAGTCAGACTGTACCTGGTCAACCAGTTGCTAGTCAAATTACATAACCCAGTCAAATCATCCCTAGTCAAACTGTACCAAGTCAAACTGTATGTAGTCAAATAGTACCAAGTCAGACTGTACCTAGTCAACCAGTTGCTAGTCAAAATGTGTCCGTTCAGCATATAGATTCTCAGAATAGTCAGACTATGCTGTCCATGGGGCCGTCATTTGGTATTAATGTGACTCAGTGACCTTTATAAAATTCCTGGACTTAATGACAGTGTGCAGTTAGAAATATCGAAGCTTCCATTGGTTGGTGGATGTGCTGACAGTGATAGAGACACTCTCTACTGGCAGCTAGTACAGGATATAGTAAAACAGGCTCTGGTAAATTGAAAATAAAATCAGATTTGGATCTGGAATCTCAGGAGCGTGTTTGCCTGGTTGTGTATTGGCCCCATGTGTTTACAAGCAAGCTTACCCATTGTGTGAAAAATAGGAAAGCCATATTGACACTGAGCCATTTATATTCGGAACAGTCAACATCTTACTCATGGATGATGGTGATGTTTCCCACCAGGAGAAGCAGTTTTGGCTGCTGCTGTTGAAACATCTGGGCCCAGTTGTTCAAAGCGTCATTAGCTTAACAAGCTCGTTTAGGGTCATTAGCTTAACAAGCTCGTTTAGGGTCATTTTGTCAACTGTTTTAGCAGATTCAATATACAGTATGCTGATATTTTTTGCTGAAAAAATGTGAGTAGCTTTTGCACTAGCAACTGTTTTTTTTTCAGCAAAAAAATTTCAGCAATTTGTGTATCATTCAATGTAAATTTTAACAAATTGTTAACTAATGACATCCTTAGCTTTGAACAACTGGGCCCTGATGTATATATTGCTGTGCTTCATGGTTGGGCTCAGGTGAGTCAGTTACATAATTGAATTCTCCATGGGAATAGAGACTACGGCAACTGCATGGCAGTCATCGGCACCGCATTTGGCGCAGCTTGCTAGCACCTGTGCCAATCCTCTGGATGCTGAAAAGAATAGGGCTCGTAAATCGGAGAGCACAGACACAGACAAGATTGTCAACATCATTTGTCACCGTTATAACTCAAAGAACATACAGAATGCTGAATGCACATACTCAAAGGAGGGCTGCGTATGTAACAAAGGGCATGTTTGCCTGTCCTTTGCAAAACGGGGCTTATGTTACAAGCACACAGAGGGCAGTAGGCGCAAATGACTCGAGGTGGTTCAACCATCTAGTCAGCTTGTAAATAATGAGGAATTTTTAAACATCACTTTTCCAGAGCTTTATAATGTAAATACAGGGCATGTTTTATCGCAGTTTGAGCATGAGCAAAACTGTATTTCGTGCTCTGAATAGGAGCATGATACTCCTAATATTTTGGGACCTGAGTATAGTGCTTTTGCAACAAACAATTCACCAAGCAGTTTGCAGCAACTTTTAGGAGCACAGGAGCATGTAAAATATGAGCTTGATGATGATTATTATCAACTGAATTTTTCTGACATTGATATTCACCTATTTTCTAGTGCAAGTACATGTGTTATTTGTTTTCACTTGCACATTTACAACACCAGGGCAATACAATTTTCAAGGTGCATGTGTACCTGTGAAGACTTCATTGAATATCGTTACTTGGTTGCAGAAGCTTGAGGACTAACATGATAATATTATATTTAACTTTCTACAATATGGATGGCCTATAAACTATGTTGACAATTCCATCATATCATAATCTGATTTTTGATTAACGTGCAGGTATAGGGGCAACATCCACACCAGTGGGCCCCCTTCCAGATAGCTGGCTTGCTGCACGCATGGCAGATATCACACCAGATCTCCAGGTATGTCTATCATGAGGGCTGATGGCTGAGAGCTTCCACTCTCTGCAATCCCTCTCTGTCAGCTGTTTCCATGTCATCTTGGGCCTCCCAGGCCCACGCTTTCCATCAACCTGTATGGCAAAGGCTGTCTTGACTGCACCATTGGAGCATTCCACATGTCCATACCATCAGAGTCTTCTCTCCTTCAGAATGAGGTCCAGATTCTCAATGCCAAGCCACACAAGTAGCTCATTGGACCTGGTGGTGACAATGTCTTGTGGTCTGACATTGCAGAGATGTCTGATCATTGCCCTGTCATTTTGCTGCCAAACTGGGAATCGTCAATTGACACCAACTGTCTGATGAGGCCGTCCACAATCTTCTCCAGGATTTTCATAACCTGCTCTGTCAGCTTGTGACCGCGGTAGTTGCCCCTTTCCAATGCGCCCCCCTTTCCCTTGCAGAGCCAGACAATGAAACTATGCTCCCAGTCAGAGGGTACCTTGCCATCAAGAATGATTGCAGCTGTGAGGTCACGGATCATGGAGGCGCCCATGTCACTGGCTGCTCGTATCACCTCCACCACTATGCCTGATGGGCCTGGTGCTTTGCCAGCCTTCATCTGTGAGATAGCCTTCTTAACCATATCAATGGTGATTGGGATGGGCGGGCCTTCCACTGGTGGTTGATAAGACAGGTGGTCTGGGTCCCAGTCAAATTCAACGTTGAAAAGCCTTTGGTAGTGCTCTAGCCAGGCCTTCTGCTTCGAGTCTTCGCTCATTGACATCTCTCCTGCATCATTCTTCACAGGTTTGTCACCAACAACATCAGTGTTCTCTCTTCTAAACTGGTTAGCAAGGCGGTAGACTTCTGAAGACTTGGGGTCAATATTCTCGTATACCGTCTTGTCGGCTTCTTGACGAGCATGGTGCACTGCATGTCTGGCATTTCGTTTGGCTGCATCATATGATGCCCTAGTGCCTTTACCAGCCTTCCAGGCCTTGAAACCTTTCCGCCTGGCAGCAATGGCCTTTTCCACGTGTTCATTCCACCACCAGGTTTCATGACGCTAACGGCGTGGCCGAGTTGTGCCACATACCTCCTCAGTTGTCTTGAGCAGTCCAGTCTTGATGTTGTTCCAGATATCCTCAGTGGCCCCATCAGCTACACCTGCAGATGTGCTCACATGCAAGTTGAAGACCTCCTGGAAATGATTGCTTGTCTGAGGGTCTTTAAGCTTCCAAACTTTGAGGGGAGGGGTGAACTTGCGCTTGGATTTTGGTGGCACATCAAACCTAATGTTGCATACAAGAAGCTGATGTTGCAGAGGTACTTCCTCACCACGGAACACTTTTACATCTGTGACAAGTTTGGTCCTATGGAAAAGGATGAAATCTATCTGCGTGGCTATGTTTCCCGACTTGTACGTGATGAGATGGCTGTCACGTTTCTTGAAACGTGTTCCCAAGAAGCAGGTCAAATGCTAGGGCGTACTCTAGGATTCTCTCACCCACAATTCCATCCCATTATATCCTTGTGATAATCACCCATCTGCTTATGTTTATTCTGACGCTATAGAGGAGTACATTAAAACCGAGCTAGCCTACGGGGCGATTTCTGGCCCTTATCAAACATTCCCCTTTAGTGGCTGCTTCGTTACATTCCCTCTACAAACAGTTCCAAAGGATTCCAACAATCCCGTTGAATGATGAGTAGTCATTGACTTGAGTTTTCCTTTGGATCACTCAGTTAACAATGGAATTCCATGAGACCAGTACCTTGGACGAGGCTTTCATTTGTCATATCCAACAGTCGATACGTTAGCAGCATTGATTCGAGCCGAAGGTCCGGCTGTTACCTTTTTCAATGGATTTGGCCTGGGTGTACGGACAATTACCTATAGACCCATATGATTAATTTACTGTTTACTTGGTTTCCATTGGAACTCTAAATTTTACACTGGCACACGTTTGCCTTTCGGTTTGACTTCTGCCGCAATGGCCTGTCAGAGGACAACCCACGCAGTGACATATATGTTTAACCAGCAGGGATACCCACTTATTAATTACCTTGAGTACTTTGCTTCAGCACCAGGCCAATTTTCAGATGCTGTCTCCATGTTTTATCACCTCAAGCAGTTACTTGTAGATCTGGGTTTACAAGAATTGACTGATAAAGCAGTTTTTTCAACCCAGGGCAGGTCATGGTTTTTCTAGGGGTGTTATGTAATAGTATCACTGTGACAATAGATGTGACCCCTGACCGGCTGAAGCTAATTCAGGAGAAAGTGCCATTATGGAATGTGAAAAAAGTGTTTGCATCTAAGACAGAAATACAAAGTTTGATAGGAAAATTGCAGTTTGATGCCAAGTGTGTGAAACCTGGGTGATTGTTTACCTCTCGAATGCTCGAATGCTTGATAGAATTCATATCTCTAAGGACTTAAGAGCGGATTTATTCTGGTGAGGAAATTTATCCCAATGATGTTTCTGTTTTAGGGGATACTCTATTTTCCCAACCAGGACAGGTATTTCAGACCGACGCAGGTTTGACTCAGTGTGGGGGTTTATGTGGAACAGAGTGTTTTTCATGGCCATTTCCTCAGGCCCGTGTTGGATCAAAACATTGATATTAATGGCCTTGAGTTATTAACTATTGTGGTTGCATGTAAACTATGGGGTCAGGCCTGGGCTAGCAGCGCATAATGGTTTAATGTGACAATGAGGTTTCTGCTAAGGTTATTAATTCTGGTTGGTCCAGATCTGCTTTACTGAACAAATATGCTAGGGAGTTACTTTATGTTGCTGCTCAGTGTGAATTTGATACAAGATCTTCTCATATTGCGGGGGGCTCTGAATTCTGCTGCTGATTAATTGAGTAGGAGTAAATTAACAGAGTTCTGTCGGCAGCATCCGGACATGACATTTAGAACTTATAATGAGTCATTGTTTAGTTTCCAGCATAACTGGTTGCCTGTTTCTTTATCAGAGATTAATGTTTAATGACAGTTAAAGATAGGTGCAGATCCAGCATTGCAGTGGAGGATCTTGCAGCAGAAGAATCTCAGTACACAGCAGCATACATACACGGAAGGGACACTCAAGAACATACAATTATATGGACACTGGAAAGCTTATTTCCGCTTTTGCTTCTATTTCAAAGTGCAGACAGTTCCTATTTCTTCATCTGACTTACCATGTTTAATTTGTGTCGAGGCATATTAAGTCACATCAGACTTTATTAAAATTAGTTAGTCATGTCAGATTGCTACATGCTTGCTACAGAGTAGAGTTTATACCAACACAATTTTTGCAGGTTAAGAGTGCAGGCTGGCTGGCTCAGAATAAATTGCTTGCCTCCCTCTCCAAAATTACCCATTACTCTGAAGATTTTAAGAGAGATATTAATTATGCTATTATGGATTTTTCAATCTCTTTGCACTTAGTCTGTTGAACAGTTCTTATAAATGCCTTTTTGGCTTTTCTTAGGAAGTCTAATCTCGTTCCTGATTCAGATACAATGTACAAGCAACCTCAGGGAAAGGTCATTTTTTATGTCGGTGAGATCTGCTGATTTTACGGGATTGTGTGGTCCTTACCATTAATTCTTCAAAGACAGACAATTTTTGGGAGAAACTGTTTATGAAAATTATGATTCCCTTGGCTGCTGCTCAGCCTGGTAATGACTTGTGTCCAGTTGTTGCACTTAGGACGATGATCACCAGAATTCCTGCAGATTTATCAAGGCCAGCGTTTCTGATTCCTGGTGGCATGGGCCAGCTGAAGCCCTTAATCATGTTAATATATCCCACCTTGACCCAGTTTCTTAAAGAGTGCCTTTCCCGCACTGGCTTGAATCCAAAGCTTTATGCCATGCATAGTTTCCACAGAGGTGGCTGCACCCATGGGCATGCTATGGGTATATCCACTGATTCTTTAGCATCTCATTCTGAAGCACCTGGCCTGCATGTTTTCTTGGTTTAATTACATAATTCTTGGGGGTGTTTGTTTGTTTTTTGTTGTTGTTTTTTTTTAGGGGGTGGGGGTGGGGGGGGGGGGGTATGGAAGCTTGATTATGATCCAAAATTATTATTATGATGTTCAAAATGAACATTCTGAATTTGTGTTCTTAGAGTTTATTATTGAGATTCATATATCAGTTATTTCAAAATAAATTTTTGTTTCCCCAAGATTCTTGTTTATTGTAGCTGTCATCCCAGCAATTATGTATTTTCATGTAAAATGTAGTAATTGTTGGGCAGACTACCCCTTGGTTTTTGCTCCCATGGTAAGGGAGAGCATTGCTGCTACTCTTCAGCGTTAGAGGTAGTTGTCTTCCTTTGTGTCATGACGTGCATGTGCTTTGAGAACTTTGACCCAACCCACTCGACCATGACTTGTATCGATGAACACTCATATACATGTATGTTGAGGGGCTTGATTATGATTCAAAATCATTATTTTGATGTTCAAAGTGAACATTTTGAATTTACAGTCAGAGGCCAAAAGTAAAGTCCATAAAATGTCATGTGAGCCATGCCGCTAGAAAACCTGACTTTACACCAAAGCTGCAGATCAGTCTGTGCATCCGCACAGTCTAATCAGCACCTTTGTAATTCCACAAAAATATTTTCTCATAGACTTTAATGCATTTTAATGTTTACAAGACATTTAATATTGTGGAACACCATAAAGAAAATACTGATGATCTGTAATGATTGGAAAAGTAAATGATGCATGCCATAAGTAGACTTCCCAAATCCCGGACATACGCTTCTACCGATATTTCCTTCATTCAGGCCTATGGGCATGGCGGACGAAGCTTGCTTACCAAGTAATGCTTACTATCCGTAGACGCCTGATTACACTCTTTGTTCTGGGGTCCATGTCTGTTGGTCTGAACCTTCTGATTCATCATTCTTTTATGAATTTATGAGTTTGGATTACGGCTTTGGTACCATGACCGCAACTACTTAAATATCGGATATCTGTCTTCTCAGATACAAGAATTTAAATTAAGAGGAAATTTTAAAAACGGCAGATTTCCATTGACTTCAATGTTGACGTCGCTCAAAAACTGCCCAAAATGTCTTACATAAAATTTAATTCTTAGTCTCTCAAGTTTGCATAGTGAAAATCCAATGAGAATCACAATGTATATTACATAAATCGTCCATCTTTCAAATGATGTGAACGTTATAAATATATTAATAACTATTTTTATTATTATTTATTTTTTGTAAACATGAAAATGCATTGAACTCTATGGGATTTTTGACGTTGTGGAATAACTTTTGATCCCTGACTGTATGTTCTCAGTCTCATTATTGAGATTCATATCAATTATTTCAAAATAATTTTTTGTTTCTCCAAGATTCTTGTTCATTGTAGCTGTCATCCCAGCAATTATCATATTTTTCAGTCATAAAATATTAGTTTGATAATCTTCAGTGGCTATCTACATTACACATTAACTTCCCTGTCTCTGCTTTGGTGAAAACCCTCATTTTAGAGAGGAATAGGAGCTACTCTGACTGATGTTAGTGGCAAATATCAATACAAAGAAAAGTTACTAAAAAATGAGAGAAGACTCGGATTATTGGTAAATGATCCGGTATTGGTCGAAGTATCTGTAGAAGAAAACTACACAACATATAAGCATGTTAACAGGACAAATTCAAAAATTTATGCACATTCCAAAGGGTAATGAAAATGCTATTCAATGACATATCTTTCAGTCTTTAAGAAAAATTTATTTTCCCATGACACTTGCATACTGATCTGCTAATGACTAGTTGACATATTTTACAGGATCAGCTTTTGTTTAGATTATAACTGTTCTAAATTGTTGATACTGTTTACATTGAATAACATACTTGTCAGTGGTTATAATGATTATTTTCGAGCACCCACTAAATATTTAGCATTTTGGGACACTTATATATTTTTATGCATAAAATTGAGTCAATATTGATTTTCTCCATCTTCAGCTGTAATGTGACACAAATTTAAGAAGATTTCTTCTCACATTATTCAAAGAGGGTGACGGTTAGTAAACGGAAGAGCTGGCCATAGTGGCAC